>JAJJMB010009088.1:1309349-1355862 GCA_023531105.1 Papaver atlanticum | reverse complement strand
ACAACTATGTGATTGATCAAATATCAAATCACATACATGGGTTCAATAGGTTCTACCAATCACTGGGATCGGTTATACCCTCATATGGAAGCACTTGTGATCGGTCACACAAGTTACCAAGATTGGTTACATCAGTTACCAGGATCGGTTACATCAATTACCAGGACCAGTTACCATATACACATGGTATTTCTTGTGATCGGTCACTAGGATCGGTTACACCAATTACCAGGATCGGTTACACCAATTACAAGGATCGATTACACAATTGTTTGTGATTGGTCACACCAATTACTAGGATCGGTCACTCCAATTACAAATATCGATCATACCATCTCAAGTGATTACTTATGATCAATCAAAACTAGTCATACCAAATCATAAGTCAGACATTATGATTAGTTGTACCAAGATACATAAAAAAGTTACGATCGGTTCTACCATCTCACACATATTGGTAATCCAAAGATTTGCAATGAATAACCGTACCAATAAGCCTAGCGATTTCCCTTTCGATTCATAAAACAAGTTCATGAATGTACTTCCTTTATACAAATGTAAAACATTGTTTCCTAGGATGAAATCTTCACCTTTACCCATTCACATAATCATAACAACATTCATAAGATCATGTCGATGTCATATCTACGAAGTTCAAAAGAGAAGCGTTATACTTCGTAGTCTAATTCCCTAATATTATGATCATATGATCATGTCTCACTTCTAGAGTAATATATCCATACACATCTTCGCAGTTATGTTTTCAATATAGCACGACTTGAAAGATACGTTAGGAATGAAATAGTTCAAGTCAATATTACTAACCTCAAGAGGAAGGATGATGTCGTCGTTGTAGCTCGTTACTTCTTCACGTTCTTCAGGTCTTCGAGTAATACTTGTATGTCTCAACATTCCTAGACTTTCTAGTCTAACCTAAACGAAGTTGTCTCTAGTACATAATCAAGCGACTCTTAGATGAGTTTTGACTCACTAAAATATGACAACCAAACTTGACATACTAACGCTTGGTGGGTTCAACCGAGCTATGCTCTAACATTTTCTCCTTCATATATCATGATGAAGATGGTGATCAGAATTTCATCATCATAAAGATGATGATCATTAAAAAAAACCAAAATCTATTATTCTTGTTCTACTCTTCTTCTTCTCCATCGCATCCTCCTTTTCCTTGTTTTTCCTCTTCAACGACGATTAATAGTCGATTTCATACGAAGAAGAAGTATTATTTAGTTTTGGTTGGTTAAGTTACCAATCGAAAAATCAAATATTTATTATTGCTTTTGATTGGTTGAAAGGTTCGGTTCGATTGATTTAGGGTTTAAAAAACTAGTTTACGACCGTGAGTTCTTATTTTCCAAACCGAATATCACTAGTTACGGCTGGGAAAATAGGTTTTCCTAGCCATAAGGCAGGTATACGGTTGGGGAAATAAAAATACGACTAGGTTTTTCTAGCCATAAGTGGACTACGACTAGGTTTTCCCACCTATATATATCTGGTACTTTCGGCTAAAAGTTCTTTATTCCTAGCCGTGAACCGGGGAAAAAAAAACGTTATTTTTTTTTACTCTAGCGGAATGAAAGCGACGGAATTGTGATGGGAGTTAAGTTAGAAGAGTTCATGGATTTTTGAGTATATGTTTCTCCATATTCTTTTAGAGCTTCAAAAAACAAAAATCACTTCTCCTCTAAATAAATTATTAATTAAAAAAATTAAAATTAATGTTCAAAATAATCTAATGATTAATTAATTTCATTAGCACTAAATAGTCGATAGCATTTTACCCATTATTAAATTTAGTAGGATAAGGGATTTTGGTCATTAGTATTTCATGACCTGCTTTTATCATCTAGTGAGCCCCCAAAGGAAAGTTATAAGAACATTCGCGTTAGCTCTAGGTGGACGTTCAGTGCAGCAGGGAATACTTTATGGGATGCTGGGCATGATAAACATATAAGTGGACATAGCAAATAGATGATCTTGATGGTGGCGATGCAGCCATGGGTTGTGGAATGTAGAGCTTAAGTGGCAGTAAATGGTCAAGTTTCTTTTACTTGAGGGTCTAGTGGGAATCTATTTATGTGCACACTTCTCTAAAAGGTGTATATTTGACATGTTTATTTGATTGGTTGACTAATTAACGGATAACCCCATTATCATCTATGTTTAAAATCTCGATCATTATTATCCAACTCCCCAAAAGTAAATTAATGTTGGAGAATAAGATGTTACGTGCACATTCATTGAGGAGTGTGCACAAAACCGGGTTTGATCTATGGATGTTGCCATGTCAACGGAGAGTTAAATAGTTACGCCGATAGTCTATCTTAGGTGGTGTAAAAACAAGATAGCCTCTTCTTTTGCTGCAAATAACTTTAAAAATGGCTCCACTAAGTTAGAGGAGGTAATCTGTGGTGGCTGCTGTAACCAAGAACCAAAGACCCAAGGCATCTGCAATGATTTTTGATGGTCAGACTTGAGAGCACAAAATTATAAAGATCTCAACTCTCAAGTCGAATAAAGTAGAATTGAGGTTTTCACGATAAGTTAAATGACCACATTCTTCTTGTTCATTTATGCAGTAAGGCACTATGGATGCTGTTTTTGCTTGGCTATAGCTTAATTATAGTGAAATCCAATTACTACAGCCCTTCACTTAACCTTAAGGTGGCAAATCTGTTTGACTTCGCTAGACATGAGTCTTAGCCTTGATGAGTCGACCATGATGAACGAATGTGTTTTTCAGAAGAGTTTGACCTTGACTGAAACTCTTAATTTTGCACGAATGAGGAAGGAGGACTTTGCTCATGTGACCAATATTTTAATAATATTAAAATAATGATATTTTAATAATATTAAAATAATGATATTTTAATATTTTTCGTGAGAACCAGACGGTAGTGGAACCATTTGATTTTTTTGACTTTTTTGGTGATTTGAGCAATATTGGAGAAATATGGAAACCAAAGGTTTGCTCAAACGAGGGAATTTCAAGAGATGAGAGAATAATAATAATATAATAAGAAATTGGAAAGGCATGGGACCGGCCACGGCCGTGGCATGGCCGGCCGGTGGGCCCGGTCCCGTGACGCTCTTCCCTATTTTTATTACTCCCTCCGTCCTAAATTATTAGTCCGCTTTGACTAAGTCAAGATATTAAGGAGACCGGAGGAGTGTACCTATTAAATGTTATGTTAGTACTAAAATTAAAAGGAGTATATGGAGCATGTAAGAAAAATACATATTTGGTAATTTTATTATTTTATTGAAATGTTTAAATAGAAGATAAAAATAAAAATATTTATGGATTGATTTAGTAATTTTGTTTCCTATCGAGGAAGATATCATTTAAGACGATTAAATAGAAGATAAAAATAAAAATATTTATGGATTGATTTAGTAGATTTGTTTCTTATTTAGGAAGATATCATTAAGATTTTTGATTGGTTATATTTAAAATAATCTTATAATTATAAAAATTAAAGGATATATTTGAGAGTTTGACTAAAAAATATGACTATAAACAGAAGCTGGTCAGTATTTTAGGACAAACGAAAATATAATAGAGGACAGAGGGAGTATTATTTTTCAACTTGAGTGAGAAATATGGAAAACTAGGAGTTTTGTTCGAACGAGGAAGTTTGCTCAAATGAGGGAGTTTCAAGAGATGAGGAAAAATAATAAAATAGGGTTAAAAAAAGAAGAAGATGAGAGGCGTGGGACCGGCCACGACGTCATGGTCGGCCGGCCGGTGGGCCCGGTCCCGTGCGCGCCTCTTAATTCTTTTTTCTTTTTCTTTTTTATTTTGCATAGGTCTCCATATTTCCTCGTTCGTCCATATTCTGATTGCTCGTTAGTGCATTATTGATAAGTACACTCACACCATTTTCTCGGGGCTTACTCGGTGGTGGCCCAAATGCCCGAAAAGTGAATATCTTTTACTAATCCATGGAATTTAGCTAAGAAAAGCCATGAAATGGAGTAATGAGATATTATGATAAAAATAGATTCATTTCTAGGAATTCAATTGATGAATATTGCGACTAGAATTAATCAATTGATGGCTCTATACTAGTAGGCAATCTGTCTAGAAGCGTTATATTCAATCGAGAGTGGAGGTATGAGATAGTAGAAACATCATACTTGCTCTGAATGTTTATTTTGTATAGTCAGGGAACGTTGCGACATCCTGAAGACGTAATCGCTCTATACTAGCAGGCAATCTGTCTAGGAGCCGTCCAATCATTAAGATTCTATACATATGTATTATATATAGTCAGGGATCAATGCGACATCCTGAAGACGTTATCGCTCTATACTAGCAGGAAATCTGTCTAGGAGACGTTCAATCATTTTTCGATTATATATAGAAGTGAATACTGAAATATGTTGGAATCTCAGTTGAGAGACTTTAATGACTGAATATTCATGTGTGCTCTGAGAGGTTTGTACGCTCAGTCATAGATCGTGACATGAGCTTTCACATCTAATCCTAAAATATGAATTTCACATACGTGTCTTAAGCTAGGTCAGAAATATGCAAAATTATGATTTTACGATTTTAACCTTTGTCAAAAATCCACCATCAACATTAAGTCCCATGCTTAGTGAGGGACAGTCATGTCCTGCAGTAACCACTAACTTAGTCGTAAAAGATGTTACCAGAATTCTCGCTCCAATGATGTCACGTACGAGCAATAACTTGAATGAGTTCTTGGAAGTATGATAGAGCAGGCGAGCGTAAGTTGGTGAGGCACCACTGATTTGGGTGGTGGAACATCTAATTTGATGGGTTTAGCACTTGCGGGCCCGCAACCCAAGGATAGGGAATCCTTGTCTCTTCATCCTTCCTCATACGAGCAGCATGAGACTTTGCTGGAGTTTTACCCGCCTCCGCCTGGCGTCGTTGTTGTCCGCCGAATTCCGACAAACTCCAGTTTGTAAGTTTGTTTGTTTTTTAAAGATGGACGTGTGTCCTTTATTAAAAAAAATTTGTTTGTTTTACATGTGAGCTTTCACAAAATTTTCTTTAATAATGGATGTCTATCCGATTTTGAGAAACGAACGATTGTCCGTAGCATAAAAGGGTTTGTTTTTTTTAATGAATGAATGGACATGCGTCCAATGGTGGTAAATTTTTTACCTATGAGGGCTTTTATGGATATTTTTTTTTAACATGTGAGCTTTCAAAAATTCTTGGACGTTTGTCCGTTTTTGAAAAAGTGGACCCTCGTCCGGATTTATTTACTTTTTTTGAAAAAAATCAAGTTTTGACTTTGAATAATAAACTTTGCTTGTTTTTGCAAGTGTTTCGAAGAAACGAGCAAGTCCTTGAAGCGTCAACTCTCGTGCTATAATCACTAACTTTTAGTGAAATTGTAAACATGTAAGAGTTGGATTGTTACCGTTTTAGCGCATATTGTTGCCAACGTGTTTTGACTCCACACTTTTCGTAACAGATAATGGCGGATCCTGATTATAACCGTGTCCCTGCTTCTTCTGAGAAATAATTTGGAAACACCAAACCAAAGGTGAGGACTTTTGCAGATGTTAATGCTAAGGTGGATCGTCCCTTCGGCAAGGCGAGAGAATTGATTCGTGGTATGCCTCTCGATCATCTGATAATAGTTCGTGATAGAACTTATGCTTTCTTGACTTTAGTGGATGCGGAAGAAAAGCTGAGACGCGCTGAGATATCCCAGAAGAAGAGGGCTGAAGATGAAAATCTCAATGCTTATCAACGGAAACGGCGTAGACTTCAGCAAATGAAACTAGCAGCTGAAGATGAAGTTCAACCTCGCACCAACGGTGTAGCTCCTGATTCAGACGCGGATAAGGTTGAATCTGACTGGGAACCCGTTGGACGCAGAGTTGAGCCATATCCACCTGGTATGGGGCTGAACGATTGGCCAAAGTCGATGTACAAGCTGAATGTGATGAGGACGACTGTTTTGACGCAACTTATGATGACCCTGAAGACCATCTGGAAGAGATTTTTGAGGAAAACTCTGAATATGTTTCTGAAGAAGAATTTGAAGAAGATTTTGATCGTGAATATGATGATGAATCCGACGATCAATCATTGTAGTAGTTGAGCATTTTTTTATTTCTGTAGGTGTAGGTGTTGTCTTGATTATATATTTCAGTATTTTATCTTCATGAATATCAGAAACCTTGCTTGTCTCTTTGTCTCTGATTGAATGAAGTGTACGAACGTCCATATGCATGAAAGATCACGATTACTCTTCAGAATTTTTTAGCTTGTTCATAATTTTTGATATGTTGTAGTGGACATCCATACGAAGAGAATGACATATGACCCATCCCTAGATTCTTCACCAATTGCTCCCAGCTCGCTGCTTTGTGCATGATAGTGTAAAGTTTCGACAGACGAGCTTGCTGCAAAAACATCCGTTTGCTTGCGTCTGGAATGTTTCATGACAGATATTGTTAGTCTATCCATGCTCTGACAATTATGATAGATGCTCGTGTCTCATGTTCGTGAATTGACCATTTATGGAAATGTCATCTTCGAAACTTCTGGAGCCGTCATGGAGAGATGTGCAGTATTATGGTCGTCATTCCCCAACATTGGTGGGTTATTCTCTTCGTTCATTCTCTTTATTCTTTCTTATTATAGAAAGGTGGAAATATCGAGGTTTAAGGACTTTGTGAAAATACCTAGGTGTACGTCAATCGACTGTAAGCGTCATGAATCCCGTCTAGAAATTTCTGCTTGTCCGTCGTCGTCCACTCTGGAAGCTATTGAAACTTCATGATGTCGGAATTCGATGTTTGACCCCAACTTATGGAGCTAAGAGACTGAGGAATCATATTCAAAACGAATCCTTCAATTTGGAGATGTCTAGGGAAGTCAATGACGCGTGCACATTCGTAACTTGTAATCCCGTGCAAATTTTCAGATTCCATAAACCTGAGCTTGTGGGGCATATCTTTCAGATCGTATGTCCGATTGATGCGCCCTTTTGGTATGTTGTAGCAGAGATATAGACGAAAATATTTCATTAAAGAAGAATTGTCTCATTCCTCACCTATTGGTATGTTCTTCTGAATCAATGGCATGAAGTATGTTGTAACTCATTTGTAGAGGTGATGAGAACATCTTGTAGAAGAATTTTATTTGTGCCCGTCCGTCATGCAAGATTTGAGAAGACTTTCATGTTAACATGTTTTCATATCTACACATCTTGATATGAATCATTAGTGCTTGGAGAAGTCTGATCCATCGAATAACACTTCAGAGAATGGATAGTTGATGAAGCCGGCCATAAGGATATTGCTCCTGAGACCGTTGTTGATGTTGAGATCATGACTTAATTTGCTCCAGAGATCCTTGTTGATGCTGAGAACATGGATGGAGTTCCTCCAGAGATCCTTGTTGATGCCGATACCATGGTCAGAGTTGCTCCAGAGACCGAAAAGGCTAGATCCATGATTATCAACCTAGTCTTTGCTCCTTCATCCAGTGAGCCTTTACATTCACGAACTAGTTGGTGGATTGATAATTCCTAAGATGAAGGTGTACTAGGAGTTCAACCCGAATTCTCCTGAACAATATGACTTTATGGTGAACTGGCTTCGTCAGTGAATCGACGTTGTTGCGGCAGATAGTAGCAGCGGTCTCCATTCTAGATGTGATCAAGTGAAGAGAGGAAGTTCCTAATTCATGCAGTGGTTTGTGATGTAGAGAGGTTCCGTTGATGATGTTTCATGGAATCATATCAGGTTGCAATGACTTTTTATGTGGATAACATTTATTGAAATAGATTTGAGTCGATTTTTCCAATAACATCAAGTCCCCGGTGTATCCAAAAGGTGTTCATTCATTTAGCAGAAAGATGTATGTTGAAGGAGTTTGTGTCATCCATGGATGAATGATGTTGCATCTGCTTCAGAAGTCTTGTCATGGGATAGTGAAGACTTACCGATTGTAGTTCATTTATACTTTGATCATTTTGGTGTTAAATCAGTGTGCCATTGTCGAGATATGCGTGCTGAAGCTAGAGGCTCCATTACCGAAGGTGTACTATTTGATTGAGAGTATAATTTGATGGATTCTGAAGAATATAACACTGGGGGATTTGAGGTTTTTGCATTTCGGTTGGCCTTTGAGCGTCAAAGCATCACATCCCTTAAACGCCGACTGTCTTAGGCTTGATCGTCTTGGCTCTGAATATCTTCGGCTGGTTCGGAATTTCTTTTGCGGTGGTATTCCACACTTGTGCAGACATTAAAGCTTCTGATTTTGTGGCACATATGGACACTCATGCAAAAGTTGCGGGGAATACCCAAGATATTCTTTGTCGTGCTTGAGCATCATCTCAGTAATGAATATCTCAGTGAGATGCTCGATTCGGAGAAGTGTACGATTCAATCACTTGGTACAATATTAATGTGGTGAAGCTAACCATTCATAACGTATTGCAATAACAGGGTTACTAGAAATATTGAGTCCCCATGCTATTATAGCATGTAAGGAAATAAATGACATAGACATGGGATGAATGAGACTTGCTTGAGTGCGGAACCTGTTGATGAATGTATATGCATCTTTTGCTAGTTCTTGCTTCAACCTCGTCAAAGTTCGAAATTCCTCCAAGTGCCCTGATGATGGAACATCCGTCAAATCTTCTGGATCAGAACTTTTTTCATTGGAGAGAGGTGCAACCAAAGGCGCTTTGTCAGTAGCCATCTTTTCAGCGTGGATCCACGCTCATATGAAGATCATGTCATATCCTGGATCTTCCTTGATTATGTAAAACTTGGTTTCTGTCCAGGTTGAGCCTATTTTTATCTTGAGAGTGATGTAGCCAAAAACATCTCTAAGAGTTCATTCGAGATCCCTGATTGAGATAGGAGAATGAGTAGCTTCTTGTCGAGTGATGCCTGCAGCTCTGAGCGTCTTCAATGGAATAATGCTGATGGCAGTACCAGCATCGATCAATGTGAAAAAAATGGGGGTCTAACAACCTCACCCAATATTTCTTTTAGGAAATATGTATGGACAAACTCCAATATAATTCCAAGAGAATCAACTAGACAGTCAGACTCAATCAATGGAAATGTATCCAAGAGTTTTATCTCTGTTTCACAATGTAATCAGCAAATCAAACAGATAGAAATCCGTGAGCCTGATTATTATGTAAAACAACTTGAACGGTACAAAAGACCAATGTTCAAGTGTCAATCAATTTATATCAACAACCAAAGGTTGGATTATCTAATTGATTGAACTACGCACAACCTGTGATATTTCAATTATATAAACAAGTGTAATGCGGAAAAGAAATAACACAAACACCAGAAATTTTGTTAACGAGGAAACCGCAAATGCAGAAAACCCCCGGGACCTAGTCCAGATTTGAACACCACACTATATTAAGCCGCTACAGATGCTAGCCTACTCCAAGTTAACTTCGGACTGGAATGTAGATGAGCGCTAAACAATCTCACACTGATAAAGGTACAGTCGCGTTCCTTACGCCTCTGAATCCCAGCAGGACTATATGCACTTGATTCCCTTAGCTGATCTCACCCACAACTAAGAGCAGCTACGACCCAAAGTCGAAGACTTGATTAACCAATCTGTTTCACACAAAAAAGTCTATTGAATAGATAAATCTGTCTCCCACAGAAATACCTATGAGTTTTGTTCTGTCTTTTGATAAATAAAGGTGAACATGAACCAATTGATACACCAGACTTATATTCCTAAAGAACAGCCTAGTAATATCAATCACCTCACAATAATCTTAATCGTATGGTAGCGAAACAAGATATTGTGGAATCACAATAGATGAGACGAAGATGTTTGTGACTACTTTTTATCTTGCCTATCGGAGATTAAATCTCGAGAAAATCTTTGAGAAGATAGTACTCAATACGATAGAATAAAGCAAGATCAGAACACGCAACTACACAGAAAATAGTTGGGTCTGGCTTCACAATCCTAATGAAGACTTTAAGTTGTTAACTAATAATAATTTTATAAAAACCTAGGTTAAAGGAGAATCGACTCTAGTCGCAACTAGTATCACACAGAAGGTGTGGGGATTAGGTTTCCCAGTTGCTAGAGTTCTCTCTTATATAGTCTTCAAATCGGGGTTTGCAATCAATTTTACCTTGGTAAAAAAGCATTCAATATTCACCGTTAGATGAAAACATGATTAGACTCAAGCTAATATCTTTTAACTATTAGATCGAACTTAGCTTGTTACACACAAATTAAAAATAACTTCATTTAGATATGGGTAACCGTACCTAAACGTGTACACCTTGTTGGCTCAACAATAGTTAACTGAAGTTAGCCATATGAACACTTTCATATCAACCTTGTTCATCTTAACACAACCAGTTCAAATGACTCAAATGAAACTAGTTATAGAGTTGTTCAATTGTTTATATTCTCATAGAAGTATACAAAACACAATTGAAGCAAAATCGATTTTGATACACTCGAATCAATTCATGAACATTATAGCCACAGTTTGCAAAAGATTGAATTCCTTATTATATAAATGTATTAGTTCATGAACAAACCGATTTTAGAACATAACCTACTCAAGTATGCAAACAGGTATGCATACCTAAGTGTTCGGACATAGTTTTGGTTCGCCAGTATGCGAATGGGTATGCATACCTCCAAACTCAGTTGAATTCCCGGACTTGAACTTACGCCGGTACGCATACGGGTATGCATACTAAGTTCCCGGACTTTCAACCAACCAACCAGTATGCATACGGGTATGCATACTATGGTTCCCGGACTTGGAATAACTTGCAACAGTTAGCATACAAGTACGCATACTGTGCTATATCCAATCATGGTTAATTGTTCTAAACTCCCAGTTCAATCATTGAAACATTCTTAGAAGACGACAATAGCTGTCTCACACAAACTATTAGCTTCAAAGCAATTTTCACGTGATCGATAGATCAATACGAAATATTCCGAGTCTACATCAAATGACTGTCTCACACAAATCATGTAAGATGTTACCAGACGATTTTCACATGATCATCTTTTGACTTTCGTCAAGAATATAAGATGAACTTGGTTAAAGCGAAAGCTTACCAACACATATATCAAGAAATATGTAAGCGAGTTAAACTCAGCTCGAAATATCAAATGTGTATAATCGAAGTCTATATAGCTATACGACTTTTGTATCAAATAGGAGATAGAATAGATAGACTTTTGAGTGATAGATGAGTTCAAGTCTCCACATACATTTTTGATGAAGTTCCACAAGCTCCCCTAAGTAATTCTTCGTCTTCAATCGATGAACGTCGTGAAGTCTAAAGCTCAACTACACTTTCTATCCTAATCCGAAACTTAGCTAGAAGTAGACTAGAAATCAAGACTTATAGTTTTGACAACTAAACTTGACAAACAAGCTTGAGATAGCAATGCTTACGAGTTTGACCGAGCAGTGCTCTAACATAACGCTCTTCCAAATTCGTTTCCTTTGAGATTGACTATGGTTGGTAAGCAGTCCCCAGTCGTGCATATCCTTGTTTGTGGATGAAGGCTCGGGGAGTATTTCCGGGATGGATAGACGTCTTCATATATGCTCCACCAAGGATTGAACTGCTTCGTTGAAAGGTTGCTCGGAGAGATTGATGTCCTGATTGGGAGGGGGGTCCCTGTGCACTCCTTCAGTGCCCAGTTGAAGCTCTCCTAGCTCAACCTTGTCTTTGAAGATGCGCTTCAAAACATTGAAGTCACTTGTTGGATGATTGATGAACCTATGAAGGCAAGAGTACATGGGATTCTCCATTTCTTCTTCAGTTGGCTCTCTCCTGATGAATGGCAATTTGACTGCACCATCTTGGTTCCAGACTTCTAGTAACTCGATCACTTCTTTAATGGGAAAAGGAAAGTCCGGGTCCGCTTGGTCATTTTGTTGACACTGAGTCGGCGCTTGTGTATTTCGGGTTTGATTATCCTTCCTTTGTGCTTTTGGAAAAGCGTGCTTATGCTGTTGTGCCTCGGCTTTCCTTTTGCTCCCTTGAGAAACAACGTTTGTGGAAGGTTGTAGATTGTATTATTTGTTGAATAGGTGTCGACTGCCGCGAGTTTCACGAGGTTCCTCGAATTTTGTAGTCTTTGCTCTTTAATATAAAGCAGGTGCAGTAGTTTCCGATTGTTTGGCTGCTTCATGAAGTTCTGAGAAAGTCTGGAATCAGATATTTTCTAATAGAGCTCTGTAGACCGGGATGATTCCATTGATGCACAAATCTACAAGTTGCTACTCAGTGACATTTGGATCATGAGAATCCAAAGCTTGGACTCTGAACCTTTTCACATAATTGCTGGGATGTTAAATGTTCCTCTAAAACATCCTTCCCAGGTCAGAGAGAGTAACTTGTTCTAAAATGAAGAAGTATTTTCTGTAAAAATCATTAATCATTTCTCCCCAACTTGTAATGCTTCCTGGTGCGATGTTGTTGTACCATGTGTATGATCTTCTTGTCAGAGATTTTGAAAACTCCTTCAAACGGACAACATGGTTGTACTCATGCTCGCCTAGTGACTCCGGAAATCATGAGACATGTTCCCGAGCTTTGCCAGTTCCATCATAGAGTGTGAATGTTGGAAATGTGTAACCTTTGGGAAGAGGAACTCTCTGTATAGCAGAAGGATATGGATGTTGGTGACGATGGATAGATGATGCCTTGTCTTTTCCACGATCCTCCAAAAAGCATTCCAAATCTTTTCGAGTGATGAAACTTGATAGTTCCGTTGCTGGTGTGTTATCTGCAGCATTGCGGACTTCATCATCTTCCAAGATGTGGATTGGGGAGATTTCAGGATCAGCGGTTGAGGATGTTTCCTTGGCTTTTCCTTTTTCCTGACATTATGGCTGAGTTTGTTCATGCGGCAACTTATTTGTGAGAATCTTGAGATAGGCACACAATTCTTTCTGTGTTACAGCCATGTCTTTCTGATTCTTGGCGAGAGCTTCCTGAACCTTCATGAGATCGGCTATGGTAGGTGGATCTTCTATGGTTTCTTCAGAAGATCGGCCAAAGAGAGGATTGTTGCATGTAACAATGTTGGTTACAATATGGATACCGCTATTGTTGGTTTGAGGGGTAGTATCAGTAGCGTCATTGTTGGAAACGGAAAGAGTGACTGGAGTACCGACATAGTTGCTAGTGCTAGCATTGTTTGGGTTAGGGTTAGGATTTGTAACTGAGCCTTACCTAAGATCAACCATTTTTTGAGAACTCAAACTTGGTTTAAATAACAACTCAAACTTGGTTTAAATAACAACTCGAACTTGGTTTCCAGGATTGAGATACCTAATCAAGGTATATTATTTGTGGAAATATACACTTTCGGAAACAACATAAAAAAATTCCGAATCAGTGTGATTGAGAGGGTCCGAAAATATTTTTAACTTTTCTCATGAACATTCCAGAGATCGAAAGTATTTTTCTAAAAATAGAAATGGTATTCCAAACATAGAAAAACACTTTAGATATTTATAAAATCGATACATTAAGTATAATATTATACTTCCTTCTTATTCTTGTGCTCCTTTTAAGAACTTCCCATTTATTTGAATCGAGCACATCTAGGGAAATTCTGATCATCAACATCAATTGTTGAAGTGAGCCTTTGATGGCTCAATTTTTTTGGAACATGGTCCACCATGGTATTTTCGAATATCCTCCCTTTTGGAACTATTCCAAGAATAGACTTCTTTAATTAAGTCACAACTTGAGTGATCTGATTTAACACAATGATCAGTTAGATGAACAAAATCATAAGTGTGACAAGAAATCTTTTAAGTGGTGAAATGATCAGAACTTTTAAATCGACTCAGAAGTTTCTTGGAATATGAGAACATCATTTGATGAGTTTCTTTTCTGGATTCTGTTTTAGACAGTTGATCAGTAAAAAAGCAGCATGATCTGAAATCATTTGTTTTTATGCACTTGTGCTGATCTTTCCCTTTGTCTGAGAGATAATCACTGTCATGATGAATGACAGATTGTTTTGACCGGATACTAGTCATAGGATTATCCCTTGAAACACATCTATTTTGATTCTTGCAAGTGATTAGACCTTTAGAATCACAATGTTGTATATTAGTTAAGAGATTCTGGAGAATAAAATCACATATCCTTGTTTCAACTAATATAGCACTTTTGGCTTGAACAAAGTCAAGTGTTTTAGATTCAACATCTTCATGAATCAATGATTCTCTGACGATCTTCTCGGCAGATGGATAATATAAATTATCCTTTAGATTATATTTTTCAGCAAGCTTTATGAAAAATTTAATCTCATTACTGTCATCTGAGTCTGACTTGTTTGTCACAAGTGTTTGTTTTTGTATTAACACATCATGGTTAATATTTCCTGAGTTGTGTTCCACTAGAGAACAAATAGTTGAGAGCTGTTTATCAGGTTTTGAAAATAAACATTCTTTCTGAAGTTTATCATCTTCTTGTTCTACGTTAACTGAATCACACATTAGATTCAATTTCTTATAGGTTGGATCGCACCATACACAGATTGTTAGATCTTTTAGTGTTTGCCTGCTCTGATACCAATTGAAAAGACGAGGGTACCCAAATATACCTCAATCTAAAAAAAATCCACCTATAAGTCCTTTCTCCGAAAGTGATTGTCTATGGACTGAGTCGGGACAATACAACTAATCGGTTCACACTTCGTGTGATCGTCTATGGATACGAGATCGAGACAATACGACAACAAGATAACTTGTGTGATTGACTATGGATACAAGATCGAGACAATACAACAACGAAGTATGTTTACTTGATAATAGGTTCGGACTTAACCAAACACAATAGGATTGCTATCAAGTAAATAGGAATTAACGTTTGTGTATTTTACTTCTAATTATAATAAAACAATTATAATTGCGGAAATAGAAAAGTAAAAGACACAACAAGATTTTGTTAACGAGGAAACCGCAAATGCAGAAAAACCCCGGGACCTAGTCCATAATTGAATACTCTCAGAATTAAGCCGCTATACAAAATCAAACCAACTTCGTACAGTTGAGACCAAGCAACTAAACCTATAGTTCACCTAGTTCCCTCAGTTTCCCTGCACCTGCAACTTGCAATAAGTCACGCACTTGGAACAATTCCTTTGGTTCGTATTCCAAACAGTAAAGGAAAAACAAATTTGTTCAGTAACAACTCTTTTCAAACAACGTGATATGAGTTTGACAAAAGGCTCTTCCGTTTATCTCAATAAACTCCTTTGTCAGGTTCTTAGATCTATCCAATAACAACTACCAAAGTAATTGTTTAGATTTTGCAATCAATACTTTGAATCACAAAGAATTGTATTGATGCCGATCTACTCAACTAATCAATCCAATCTATCACAAAGATAAACCGATTATAGTTGGATCCCTTTCCAGCCGAAACAAGTTTTGTGCACACCAAAGATTATGAACCCAAATATCTTCTTTGTCTTCAAATCTATTAGATCTTCAATAAACACCTGGACACAAACAACTTGAATCTCTTGTGATCAATCACACACAGAACGGAGTCTGTTAACAATGGATTATCACTAGACGTCTTTAGATCTACAAACAGTCTAAAGATCTCCCGTCGAAACATTCGATCTAGTTTGAGTGAATCTTATATCAGAAGAGAAGATTCTCAAGCATAAACAAACTAGGTGCAATCCAAGTTCAACAACCATTAGTCAATCAAATCAATCAAAAACTAATAATAAACTGCAATTATCTAGTTTCCCACCAACGGTACTAATAGAGCTTCTCAATCCCAAAGAAGTCTTTAAACCAAGCGGCCGTAAGAGATTTCACCTAATTAGGTTACTTTCCTCTCCGAATAGGCGGCTCCACCAGTAACAACACAACTAGGTAGTTTTGCTGGCTCTGAGGATTAGTTTGCTAGAAATGCAAACTTCAGTATTTATAGACAAGGAAGTTTGGACACCAAGGAATTTCCAAAACCGAAAATATTTTCAAGATATGCAATATATTTCCAAATTCGGTTTTCATAATTCCTGGAAATGATCGGTCCAAATATTGACCGAAATCTCAGTAGAAAATATCCAACTAGTAAATGCACATTACTAATTTTTATTTTCTAAAGATATGCATTTTAATTGCTGGAATTAAAAGCATAAAAAACTAAAAACCTTAATTAAAAGATTCTCAATTTATTTCGATCCGTGATTCTCGTTTAGCTATTAAGGAATATCTTTGAACAATAAAAGATAAGAGTTACTACACATGTTCAAAGTATGTCGACATCTTTACTTTGTAAATCCTTTTTCATATTTACAATCTTGGAACCGATTTGCCACACTTCCAAACAAGTTTAGAATTGGTTCATCTGACTTCCAAGAACTATGTGATTGATTATCCTATCAAATCACCATTAATGGGTTTCACGGTTCTACCTCAACATAAAGTTTCGGTTCTACCTCCAAGTGGGTACTAGGATCGGTTACACTAGTTACCATAAAATGGCTAACTAAGTACTAGGATCGGTTACCACTTCTTATGGTAAAACTTGTGATCGGTTGACCAAGTTATAGGATCAGTTAAACCAACTTACTAAAACTTGTTAAACCTCTTACAAGGATCGATTACACTCTCTTGTTATCGGTCACACCTCTTACTAGGATCCGTTACCCAATGTCTAGTATTTAGTCACACCAATTTCAAGATATCGATCTTACCATCTCGGGTGATTACTTAAGATCGGTTTCACTAATAAAAGTCATACCAATACAAAAGTCAGGCCTTGTGAATAGTTTTACCAAGATACATAAGCAAGTTATGAATGGTTATACTAAACACACATATTGGTAATTCAAAAGATTTGCAATGAATAACAATACCAATAAGCCTAGCGATTTCCCTTTCGATTCACAAAACAAGTTTATGAATTTACTTCCTTTAAACGAATGTAAAACATTGTTTCATAGGACGAAATCTTCACCCATACCCATACATAATCACAATAGCATTCATATGATTATGTCGATGTCTTATATACGAAGTTCAAAAGATGGACGTTATACTTCGTATTGTAATTCCTTAATACTATGTCTAACTAGAGTATAATCATTCACAGCTTCGCAGTTATGTTTTCAATATGCACGACTTGAAAGATACATTAGGAATGAAACAGTTCAAGTCAAATATTACTAACCTCAAGTGGAAGGATGATGTCGTCGTTGTAGTAGTTCTTTACTTCTTCACATTCTTCAAGTCTTCACGTAATACTTGTAAGTCTCATATCCTAGTAACTTTCTAGCTAACCTATACGAAGTTGACTCTAGTAAATAATCAAGCGACTCTTTAAATGAGTTTTGGTTCACTAAAATATGACAACCAAACTTGACATACCAACGCTTGGTGGGTTCAACCGAGCTATGTTCTAACAGAAGTCACATGAATGTGGAGTCTGCGAGGCAGACGTGTATTTAATTGGTCAATTGTTGACTTGACTAGACATAAGTCTTAGCCTTGATGAGTCAAGCATAATGAACGAACGTGGTATGCTCTGAAACTCATGGATTGAGCATAAGGTGTCTGCTGAGACAGAATAATTGACAGATGCTTAGTCTTGATGAATTGTGATATATCATTTTACCAGTTGAGGTAGAATAATGATGTTTTGATAATTTGGATCGATGCGCATCCGATGAGATTTCTCGATCATTGACCTATTCTGACATGTTGAGTATTCGACAGATGTTTCTGAATTATGTAGAATGCTCAGTCCTGATCTAATATGTCATGAATGGTCGAATGACAAAGTAGGAATAAGAGTATTGGATTCAATGTAAATATTGAATGGTCGTCCGTTCGAATCATGTTGCTCAGTCAAGCAAAAATGTTGGTAGCAGGATCGAACATTAAATATAAATTAAAATATTGATTGCTGGATTAATATAAAAGTTATCGAATTATCGTAAATTCGAAACCCTAGTTTTGGAGAACTCGGGATCCTGGAGATAGAGAGTTGTCCAATGTGGATGGATAAACATCGACCAATCAATGAGCATGAGAGCCGTCCATTGATGGTGGATGTACGTCCAAGCGTGCGTAAATATCCCTGAACGAGGATTCATTATTGGAGAATCATGAAAATATGAATTATTATTATTGAAATAAAAATGGAGAGGCGTGGGACCGGCTGGCCATGATGGCTAAGGGACCGGCCAGGTCCGGTCATGGTGGTGCACGGGCCACCATGTCCCTCACACTTGGTTTCAGACTTATAGGTTGAAACGAAAAAACGTGGTGTATTTGGGTACCCTCGTAATTTCAGATAAGCCTATTTGATTTCCCTTTAGATCAAAGATTAAGGCTAGGGAATCTGTTTGCAATAGACAAAGCTAGCAAACCTCACAAATCCAGAAAAATTGCACTCAGTTAGCTGAGAAGTCTGGATTCTTAACCACCTCTCAAGAATAATCTTGAACTAATCAATTAAGAATAATTTTCAGATATCTATCTTGAGGAATCACAAAGTCTGAGACGAAGAGAACTTTGTGATTTATATCTATCTTGCTGAAAGAGATTACAAAAGCCTCGATAAACGAACTATCAAGGTAAAGATAGTTGGACCTGGCTTCACGAATCCCCAAGTGAAGTCATTAAGTCGTAGACCTAATTATGTTTTTAGAGGAAACCCTACTGCGGTTCATGTACGCAGATGACAACAGTTCGTGAACTGGGTTCGCCAACTATTAGCCTTTTTCACCAATATAAAAAATTCAGATCACCACAGTACGTGAACTGTCCAGTTCTGAACTTACGGTTTGCGAACTGGTCCGCCAACCTTCTTGTATTCCAGAAACTCAGATATTCCTGGTTTGCGAGATGGTTCGCCTACCTATCCTGAGATATCATGTTTTTAGAGGCTTTTACATTTGATAACTCTCATCTGAGATGTTACAAAAGGTTTTCTTTTCTGATTTTGGTGCATGCATGGCCAACTCGTTTTGTTTAAAAATCGGTCAAAATTGAAAAAATCGACCGTCTTAATCGCAAGAAATCGAAAATGGCTTGGAATCAGAAATCACATCGGTTAAATAGCGAGTAGCGATTACTCGACGAGTAATCAACCTTGGAGAACGATTTTGACTACACTTGAACTACCACTACGAGTTTATTCTACAAAATGAACTGCTATAATGAACTACCATTACGAGTTCATTCAACGAAATGAACTGCTATAATAACTACCATCCTAATGAACTATCTTTGAGAGTTCATTTTACACAATGAACTACCATTACCTGCTAAAAGGAACACCACTAGAGAGTTCATATCCAATAATGAACTACCATTAGAGAGTTCGTATTCAAAAATGAACACCATTACAAGTTCATTCTATAAAATGAACGAGTCGCTACGACGGTGCTCTACGAAGTCTTTCGTCGCTCTAGTCATGCTATAATTAACTACCATTGTGATGAACTACTAGTTTGTATACCATTAGAATGAACAACCGTCAAGACTTCATTCTTCAACGTGAACCCTATGATGGTGTTCATTTTTTTTATTATGAATCAACATTACCCATGCTATGAAGATTAAAACTTTGACAAAATAGTGAAATGGATAGTGTTGTATAGATCTCTTTGAGAGCTTCCCAAATTTATATAACTTGTCAATTTTCGACTTATGAGTCGAGAAATATTTAAAAAATTTCTTTCGAAATGAGAAAATAAAATAAAAGAGAGAGGGTATATTAGTTATCATAACTTTAAAAAAAAATAAGGACCAAACTAAACCCCCTTGTTTGTCGATGAACCAAAATGATTCGGGATCACCTAAAAAAATTGACCAAACTGAAAATTTCCCGAAAAGATATTCGTCGACACTTTCAGCATTATGATATTAAAGGTCTTACATATCGAAGAATTTTTATGGGTGCTTTTTTGGCTCAACGAAACCAGGCGAGGGAATCTTCCCCACTCATTCAGACATATAAAAATATCATGTCCAAGATCATATTCATCATGTTTTTCATCTTCCCGTTCATCTTCTTCTCCTTCTTCTTGTTCCAGAGATTTTTCTTGAAAAGTTCTATACAGGTTTGTTGCTAAGTCAAAAAAAAAAAAAAAAAATCTAATCACGGAAGTGATTTAGGGTTAATGGTTGATGAATGATTGGGTTTGATCGCGAAAATGGTTTAGGATTAATCATGGTTGTAGCTAAAATATAGAATTACATTAACTTGAGGGTGGAGTAGTAAATATCATTACAATTTTCTAGTCTTTTCCCTCATTGAACGAAAGCCAGAAGAAATATACCATAGTCAAACTATTTTAGCTTCCCCCGAAGCAATTTAGCTTTTCTTATAATGAAAATCTTTGTTTCCTGGATGGAGTATTAGGATATCCAGATAAATGATTTATTCATTTATGGAATAGGCTGGAATGCTCCATTAAAGTTCTCTTCTGACATTTTTCTCACCGATTCTAGGGCAATGGATCCCAGAATACTAGCCAGCATTTTAAAACTCTAAGAATTGTGTCCAAGGTAGCCAAGGTAATTTTTAAACACATATTTTCTTCTTGTTTTTGCGGACTCGCCCGACTCACTCAGGTATTAGTCAAGCTACACCTCTGGCTAGAAATATTCACTGATAAGGAGATTAAGTTATATAATTTTTTTTAATTAGAAAATAGTTGAGAAAAAAGAGTAAAGATAAGACTCACTTTTTGAAACTAACAAAAAGTAAATAAATTGAAGCTCGAAGCAATTAGATTTGGCCCATTTCTCTAGTTGAATCATATTTTCGTGTTATTATTTAGACATGACATTCTCAGAGCATCCATAATGACATATGCGGGTTTAAAACAGCGCACGAGGTTTAAAACATGGTGTGAACAAAAAGCATTGAAGTTATTTAGTGTTAAAACAACCGCTCCACATTTCAAACTACGCCAGATTTATTGGCTAAGTTATAAAACACCGCGCGTAGTTTAAAACCTGACCTGCTATATATAGAAAAAGCTTAAAATGATAGGGTATATATATTATACGAATTTACCCTATATGGTATGTATAAGTTTATACTATACCTCCTACCACCCCTAAATGGTATATTTACCGAGTCCAAATTTGTGCACCCTCTAAAAGCCGAGATGCATGTTCCGGCCAATCCTAGCTACTGGTCCAATTTTAAGTGGTTTTCAATTTCCTTGTAAATCTCGTTAGAGCTTAGATGGTAGAGGAGATGTCAGTTTCTTCACAAGTATAAGAGATTTTCTTTCAAAATTATCCTACAACTTTGAATGTATGTATTCAGTGATTTGGGTGTTTTTGTTATTATGGTTATTGTTAATCTTGAAATTTCTAATCATAACAATCATACGAGTTACATAGTTGAATAAACCTATTATTTTTTTTACCTATTGATTTATGTCGTTACATATAAATCAATCAGGAATAAAAATTTTAATAGATTGATTTCAGCTTGAAGCTTAAGGCGCCTAAAATTTCACTGTGGCTCATACAAACATAGGGTTTGCTTTAACAGCATATTCGTAAATAAAATCAAAAAATATTCAGGTTGATTTAGTTCATCTTCTTGTAAGATTCTAGAAAGTGAACAGAGAAAGAAAAAGTTTATTAAAAAAAACAGAGGAAGAAAAAAAAGACAAATAATTTCACCATTCCAAGCTGCTTTCTTTTCTAAGAGACAAATCTCAGATAATATAATTATAGCTCATGAAATAGTTCATACATTCAAAAATAAAAAAGCTAGAACAAGAGGTCTAGGAATCAAATAGACATGTCAAAATCATTTGACAGAGTATGGAGCTTCCTTCTCTCCGCTTTAAAAGCTTTTGGTTTCAATCCATCTGATTAATCAATGTATCTCAACATTTTCCATTGCTATCCTTCTTAATGGTTCCCCGGATGAATCTTCTAAACCTTCTAAAGGTCTTCGTCAGGGAGACCCTCTATCTCCTCATCTTTTTATAATTTGCATGAAATTTTTTTCAAGGCTTCCTCTCTCCCGTGAACAAGAAAAGCTTATTCATGGAGTTAAATTGACTCCAAAGAATAGTCCTATTTCCCACCCCTTCTTTGCTAATGACTGTCTACTCTTTATCAAAATACTTCATGAAGCAATCTGCTTTTAGAACCAAAATCTCATCTAATAGCTCATGGGTCTGGAAATGTATTGGCAAAGGTATTAAACTCATTGAACAAAAATCCATTAATTTGGGAAGTAGGATATGGTACCAACATAAATATTTGAGAAGATAACCGGATACCAAACTAGGATATAACCTCTCTCAGTACCAATAACCATTTAAAACTTGTGGAAGATCTTTTGGATCTAACCACTAAAAAGTGGAATAAAAATTTGATTTTCTTGATGTTTCCTAGAAATATATCAGAAAAATTTGTAATATCAGAGTCTTCCTAACTAGGAATGATAACCCTAGACCAGACAAGCTTCGTTGGTTACTAACAAAATCTGGAGAATTCTCATTTAAGACTATGTATGCTAAATTAGGGGAAAATAGAGTTAACCCCAACAACTTAGACACGACCGATAAATTTTGGAAAGACTTGTGGAAACTGAATATGTGACGGACCAATAAATTTTGCTCCAAACGGATCGGGTTACGACCCGCTTGGCAAGCTCCAAAATAGGGCTGTCAATTTTTTTTGGATTCTCTGAGCATATGTTCCATGCCATAATACTCAGAAATCCCACAAGATTTCCCAACATTATAAGGATCATTGAAGCGGATAAATGATTTCCATCTTTCTACCGTGAGGATACATTGTATCTCTTGCCAGAATAGTAGGATACAAGCCACTGTTACAGCTAACAGTCTTCCGGGTTGCCACCCGTAGGTGGGGGGCCCCAGTGGGCCTGGCAAACTCATAATACTCAGTCAAGCTCAAAAGTACATCTTTTTCAAATGATTTGAGTACTCAAAAGTACATCTTTTTCAAATGATTTGAACTACTCAAAGGAGTTAGCAATCATTTCCATATGGATGGTATGAACTGCCATCATAGGCAGTAACCATCCCTTCTCAAGTACCGAGACAAATGATATGAATTACCTCAGATGATAATAATCATCTCGTCTCACTAGGTAGTATGAACAACCAATGAAATTGACTGCAACTACCTCTTACTGCCAAGGTAACAATCATCTCCGAATGGAAGGTATGAACTTCAAAGCAGCAACCAGCCCTGGTCAGACAATATGAACAACCTTGCGGAGTTGTGCTGAACCGCATAGCGGCTACCTACGTACCCTCTCTGTTGTTCGAAGGGATCAAGCACGACCGTAGTTTGTCGTATATTTATTAAGATAATATGAACTACTCATTATGGTAGCAATTATCTCTTACTAGATGATCTTAAGCAGATTTGCACGTTGAAGAATATCAATAGATGACAGGATGTCAAACATCCATGTCCGTACCTATACCTGCAGCTTAAACTCAATAGTAGACTATTATGGTTTTATACATGTCCCATACATTTACATTTGGCAAGTACCCCAAAACAGAAACTATGTTAAGGTTATCTGGACAACACTTCCATTCTTTAACTATCCAAAAAACACCCTACCACAAGCACCATTAGATTGCCACTTTCTCATTTACTAAAAAGATAAGGTCATGAATGGGTGAATGTTAAGAATAAATTATGCATTTGCATTCCCACTACTAAATATAAACCAAAGTAATTTAGTAAACTAATATAAGTGGAGTCACCTCTTCATTTAGTCTAGCAAGCCCCGTTTCCCTAACCATTACTGCAACCACGATTTGAAGAATTGAATTGAAGATGACAAACAAATTTGTCAATAAATCTTATAAAAATGATAGGTTGTACAAGGGTACTACTATCCCTTTATTATGGAAATCCATCCACCAAATGATTACATTTCCTCATCCGTAATCATGTTATGATATGCCCAGTAAAGGCAACATCTACACTATTGTATTGTGGCAACAATTTATGAATGCAGACTAAGGTATTATGTGTCCAGCACTTGTTTATAAATGACAATCTCATGATTCAAATATAATTTCATGACACATTTTATTATCAATAATCAGATTAAAAGCACCAAGTTATTAACATTTCACCTGGCTGTGCCACCAAAGACGACAACCATACACACATACATACCAAATTCAGAATGGATAAGTCATGTACACAAAGTAAACCAAACTCAAGGATCTATCATGGTTCTTATACTAAATAAAATGCTTGCAAAATAAGAATTATTTGGAATTTCTTCCCTACTCACACAGTATATATCAAGAGTCATTCACATGCTGAAAACATCTACCTTAATGCAATACAAAATCTCTTAATTACTTTATTCACCAAAAAGATCTCATAAATATCTAGAACTTCTTGTTTCAAGTCCTGAGCTAATTCATTCTCTAAGTTGTTCAAAAATGTGGGAACACACCATGAGAAAAATCCCAACAAAGCCGTTTTCCAGAAGTTTCAGCACCAACATGCTATTTTTGCAATGCGATAACTCCTAAATTAATGAACTGAATCAAGCATGCTACACCTTTCCCGAAAGCTCTCACAACCCTCTACAACTTCCTAGAAGGAACTCATGCCAAATTCAAAGTGTAAATGGTTCAAAATCACAAGACAAGACTGTGTCAGGTGCTGCCTTCAGGAAAAATCAGCTGCGACTACATGTACGTTTCAAGCTGTAACTTCTAATATATAATTCCAAACATCACGCTGTTTTAACAGATTATAGAGGAGATCGAGACAAACATTTCTCGTGAAGAAAGCATTGACAAAATCCCAATAAAAATGTACTGAAACTGGCATCCGAAAAGGTTGTCCGCGCAATTGTAGGAAACTAATCATTTTGTTGCTTTTCATTGCATACACTAGAGCATGTATTATCTTCCTAGGCATTCATCCAAAATCGACGAGAAGTAGCTTCCTAAAGTAGTTGGATAATTACCTATAACTATCTAGTTCAACTTGAGGCTAACCCATGTCATGGTGTCTTTAAACAAGTATAAAGGTTCCATCATGGAACTACAATCATGCTACTAATAATAATTCTTTGAGACATTTCAACAAACAATTATAGGACACTTTAGAAATGCAAAATCTAGAGACTTTCTTGATTTGAAATCAAACCATTTTATACACTTCTTCTACATGCCTTCCATTCTCACACAAACCTAATAAATATACAATTCATAGCATGCATTTCATAAGTTAAACACATCATTTGTGTACTTGAATAGATTCACATAAAATTCAAGGATTAGCAAAACCAATTCTCATCTTCACCAACTTCCAGTAGTGAACCCACCAATTAACCAAAACTCATTTCATATGACAATAAAGCATGTATAACATAAATCAACATAAGCATATTCATGCAACTAAAACGATTAACCATACACTAATTAAATTGCATGAAAAACCAATTTACACCAAAATACCACAAATATCTAATTTAGAGAAGTAGTAGAGTAATAATATAAATTTAATCATGAATTTAGAGAGATTAAAGACACTAACCCATGTGCTTGAATAGTAATTAAGAATTAAAGATTTAACATTGAATTAGATAAAAACCCCTAATTTCCAACATGAACCCTAGTTTTAAGGTTTCACCTAATTCAACCCATAAATCAATAATTCAAGGTGATAATTAAAACCCATTTCCTCATATAGCCAAAGTACATGGATCATAATGAAAATCCATAAAGTTTGCTAAACAATAATTCCATTGTAAAATCCCTACCTCCATTGCATCTTCATCTTCAAGAGCTCTACAACAACAATAGCATGATAATTCTCTAGCTATAACACTCTTCGATTCTGAACATTTAAGAACAATTTCTAGAGTTCATTATTTTGTTTCTCAGAGAAATCTTAGTGATAAAAGCAAATGAGAGGGGAAGAAGAGAAAGAGAACCCTGGAAAAAAATAAAAACGTCCCCTCCCTTCTTTTCTATGTACATTATTTTAACCTCAAAGAAAATTACTGAAATGCCCCTGATGCCTTTCCTACTCAACATGTGTACATATGAGGTGGCTTGGTGCATGAAGCTTTATTTGGGCACCCAAGGTTTGGTTTAACACAAACCATTCTATCTAGGAACAAACATATATTATTGGGCCAGCTTCAGTGCTAAAATGCATGGTATCATAATTATAGGCACTCAAAGTGCAGTATTCGACTAATGGGTTAAGTTAAAACCCGAGATTTTTTTTTATTTTTTTTTGAGTTGTTACAGAATATCTCTCAAATAATTAAGATTTTCACTTGGAAATGTTTGCAAGATGCTCTCTCGATAAATTTCAAACTGTCTAAGATTATGAAGGATGTCTCACCTAAATGTCCTTTTGGTTGTGATTCAGATGAAACCATAGAACATCTCTTTTTTCCGTTGTCATTGAGCTAAATCAGTGCACGCACTATCCCCTAATCCAGTTCAATTCCAATTTGATATTTCTGTTAAGTTTTTAGAAATCTGTAAATCTTGGATAACAACTCCCAATAGCATGATATCTCTAGAAACTATTATAACAAAAATGTGGTTCATATGGAAAGAAATATGTAACAGAGTGTTTCAGGAAGCACACAAACCTGCTATCCATCTAGGAAAAGAAATTCAGAGACATATGAAATTTTGGCAGAAACATAGCAGTAACACAAAGGATACAAACACTAGACAACAAACTACACAAACATCAACAGAGGAATGGAAATTGTCAAATAGAAACCAACATAAAATAAATGTTGATGCTGCCTGGATTTGTTAATAAACTCTGGCTTTGTTATAATCTCTGGAGATGATGCAGGTGAATTCGAACAAGAAAGAGAAGGACCTTGCACATCAACATTCCCCCGAAGAAGCAGAAGCAATTGAATTGTTGCAAGCAGCTCAGTGGGCCAAAGAGCACAATCTCAACAATTTCAGCATTGAAGGAGACTGCAGAAACCTTTTGGATTATCTAAATGTGATTCAATTTTCATTACATGGCAAAACCAGCCAAGCGATAATGGAGGAAGTAAAAAAGGAAATTAGTTTTTCTCTAACTTCCTAGGTTCCTTTTTTGTTCCCAGATCGACAAACAATGTGGCAGATATCTTGGCTAAGGAAGCAAAACATTTTAGTAGTACTTTGAATTGGGATTGCTATCTTGTATTAATTTTAGGCTATCAGTAGATAAAATTAGTTTTTTTTTTAATGAATTACTATCTAATGCTATCTTGTATTAATTGAGATTGCTATTTAATGCTATAAAAGAACACCATATTCCCCATTATTAGATGACTCTACTCTTTCTGTATTAAGGGTTACTAACTCCCAAAGTTAGATTTTTTCAAATGAATTAGCAGAGGGGAAAAAAAACACGAGATAGAGAAAAAGACATAAATATGAGAACCAGCTAATATAGTTTGGACCAATATTTTTTGAGCTACTATAATTTGGTTAATTAATAAGAGGAAAGCCACTATTACTAGAGGGAAAGCTGACTTAATCTACGATATTTGACTTCCGGTCAATATTGGGTGGATCTGATAATAATTTTTCCCCTATCGATTTTTGTTTTTTTGTTTTTTTAGCTTAACTTCTTATATCATCGTTTCTCTGTTGCTGTGTTAGTAAGATCGTCATTCAAACTCTACGAAACTTAAATATTATCGTTTTTGAACTAAGCTAATATATATATATATATATTCTTTCACGTAAAAACTGCTCGAGTGATTGGATAAACTAAAAGAGTCTAGTGTTGCAATCTCTGAATATATAAGAATGCAGGGTACACACACCTACTTGATCCTTTCTACTTGTTAATGAATTGCAAAACAGTAATCGTTATGTGCAAGTGGTCGACTATAAGCAAACTCCTAAAAAACTTCCAACATTAGCCAATGTATAAATGTAATGCAGCCAATGTATAATGTAATGCTTATATATAGATGTCATGCTTAGTTAATCAACACAGTAGTCATATTTGGTTCTCTCTAAAATTAAATAAAGTATTTGATCCTAGAGAACTCGTCGTAAAAGAAGTTCACAATCGATTGGAAGATCTTTTTTTCGGAATTCCAATATTTTTGAATTAATCTAAGTATTTGGATTACCTAGGGTTTGTTAATCCTTAATTAATGGTAAAAAATATTTTTTACTAGGGGGAAAGCTTATTTTTAATCCACCCAACATTGTCCCATGGTCAAGTAACCTAGACAAAAGTGGCTTTAAAAGTGGCTTTACCCTTATCAATTATCAATTTGGACCAATTTCTTTTTTCTTTTTTATGATCTAATTTGGACCAATTGAATTGGCCAGAACGTGCACCCCGGTTTTCAGGTGCTGCACAAATTGTTGAGGTCAGGGTGTTATCCAAGTCGGACATATGACAGGGTCAATTCATTACTCCCGATTGCACTAACACTTCGAAAAACATGAATACATAGGGGGCGAAAAAGAAATGTCACAAACTAGCATGACAAAGCATACAGATAGTTTATCTGAATAAAGCTTTCTAACTGCTGTATGCAAACACGGAAAATGTTTTCAAACACATCTCATCATATATGGTCATTTTAATCCAACTTTCAAAAGTTAAAACTGCAATTATACTAAAAGAAAAATAGTTTTCCTGCATTCCACCTCCAACAAAGAAGAGAACCTGCAGTCTTGACAGACAGCGACACCATCATATGGAAGCTTCACCAGCGAGAATGTAGCCAACCCTAGACAGCATTTTGTACGCTGATAGTTGTGTAGCTTAGATTCTTCAGGGGAAACATCTTATATCCTGCAAACTCAGTTCTCTGCTGACAACGAACCCAACCTGTACAGAAATTTCATGGTAAGCTGCCATAAAAAAAATGAGGCATGATCCTTAGACGCAGGGATACCTGCACCTGCAAAACTCGTACAGAACGTAAGCGTGAACTTCATGTACAAAAAAAAAAAAGATTGGCGAAGGCCTAGCATACATCGCTATGGTAGTAACAACTTTACTGCACATAGAAGTTGTCATAAGCTATGTTGCCTGGGATGAGGCGTAAGGCGTGGTGCAAATAAATATAAGTAACATATCATAAATAAATGATCTAGAAGTTGCTACTAGTACCGAAACTATGGGAACTGTTGAAACATAAACGAAAGAACAAATAAAGAAGTAAAAACTAAAAAGATAAGAAGATGAAGTCCTAGGTTAAAAATATGTAATGTGAATCCTCCAACCCACAAACAAGTTCCACCTTGACCCCTTCAGAAAACATCTAGCTTAAAACAAAAACAAAAAACATGCCCATTTTCATGCCACGACCACTCACGCCTTTCACCGTGGAGTCCCTGGAGCGCCGCTGTGGCGCCCCAGGGGACAAATTAGGGAACTCAAAATAGATAGTTATATTAAATAGAAGTGGGGAGAAAATCTGGGTATCACACTGACATGCACAACTAGATGATTTGGTAACAGAAGCAATCTAATAATCCATTTTGGGAGGAGAAGAAAACGACAAAGGGAAGAAACGCAGGCGCCTAAGGGTTTTCACAAGTAAATCACACACTAAAGCACACAGATCCTGCAATGTTGTAGTGTTAGGGAAGGGAAAGGAAAGGGTTTTTCTACGTTCCCATGTTACAGAACAGTGAACCTGCACACCACCTGCACAGTGGAAAACAGGCAGTAAGCCAGATTTGCTAAATGGGTGGTCTCTATTCAATTCACACCCCTTTTTCTAGGAACCAAAAAAAAAGCAACAATGTGTAGAGAGAAAGTGAACAACACCTCTCAGATCAATAGTCCCACTCTCTGTCTTGTGGTGGCATTGGCGGTGGTGGAGGCAGCGGCAGCTGCTGTTGCTGCTGCTGATCATAGTACTGCCCTTCATTCTGTTCATCATATCCATTAGGAGCGTTACCATCATTGTTATTATTAGTATCCCTGTTGTCACTCTTGTTGCCAGGATCTGACTGTTCTTTCTCTCTATTCCATTGCTCGATCTTGGCCCTTCTCTCTGCACTACCTTCCCTAGCTCCAGGACTCCTGTTCCTCCTTCCAGCAGGTGGACTCCTGCTTCTTCCTCTTCTATGTCCAGGGCTCCGGCTCCTGGGCCTCCTGTTCCTGTCATCATGGTGATTTCTGTCATCATGTCTTCTACCAGAACCTCGGCCACCATGTGGACGTTCCTCTTGACCGCCACGGTGCTTGTAGGGACTTCGACTTCTGCTTCGACTACGACTGTGCCTTCTTCTGTACCTTCCAAATAATTGCCTCCTCAATTCCCTGGAATTTATGAAAGGAAACTCATGAATTTACAACTAAGGTTCTTGAGAAATGCAATAATTGAAAATCAGTTCGGTATAATAGCGGAAAAACTGACCTGCTTATCTTTTTCAGATGCATAAAGTTACAATAACCACCTCGATTACAGGTATTCTCCTCATATTGCCTACACGTGGCCTCACGGAAGTCCGTCACTGGAGAGAAGTCGATAATAATAGGCCTCCCTAATAGGTTGCAATTCCCTCTCAAAGGTTAAATTCGCAATAATGAGAAACACACAACAGCAAGATAACAAAATATATGAACTGACCTGCATAAAATCTTCCAGTCAAATTCTTAAGTGCACTGGCAGCATGTTCTTCCTCCCTAAACTGAATGTACACGTTACCAACCTGCCAATCAAACACAACTCATAAAGTTTAATTTACAAGTAAAGCTAAATAAATAACAAACAGGCTAGAACCAAGAAGAAAATAAATTACCATATGATCAGCCAAGTTATCACAGATGTTCAAGCTTTCGATCTCTCCATACTTGCTCAGCTCCTCGAACAAATCCTCATAAAAATCCTACAGAGTACCAAATAAAAAATTACAAATCTAAAACCACTGAATACACAAATCATGATATATTATGTATACATATCCAAATCCAAATCCAAATCAAATCAATTAAAGGTTAACAAGTCTGTTACCTCAAAGTGTTCTTGGATCTTACGAGGATCAACAGCTTGACCTTGAGGATCCATACCAGGGGTAACCATATCAGGTCTCTGGTACATATTAGAGAGAAGTAAAGTAGGACTAATACTAGGTCTAGTATGAAGTCTAGAACATCGATCTCCATGTCTACATGCTCCGATTTTGAAATAAAAAGGACAATTCACTCGATCCTTCTCAGTACCAAATATCGAAGCTAAGTGCTCTGCCATTATTGAATCAAAGAGAAGACTAGATTTGGATGTCTGTGTTTTTTTATTTTTTATTAGGGTTTTGGTTTCGGACGGGGGTTCGTTCTCACTCTAGGTTGTTTGGTTATAAGATAGAGAGGAAATCCAGAAGAGATCGAACACCGAAGAGAAGGAAAAGGCAGGAACGAGTTCTCGTGAGTCGGTTGGTATTTGAATAGAGGTCGGTGCAGTTTCTATTTAGGGTTTGCCAAGTGTGACAAAAACTTGAATATAAATAAATTTATCGCGCAACATATCAACCAGCTGGTTTGCCCGAGTGGTTAAGGGGGAAGACTTAAGATCTTCTGCACATAAGTGCGCATGGGTTCGAACCCCATAGCCAGCAGCATTATCCTTTTTGTGAAGATTTTCTTTTCTTTTTGTTTCGAAGCATTTTTGTGAAGATGTTGCCAGTATCTTTTTTGTTATTGTTTTGTGGTAAAAACTGATTCTGTTGTTTTTGGTAAATTTGGGCATGTTGATGAAAACGAATTCAAACCCTAAACAAATGTACTGCACATGAGTACTTTTAGATTCGAGAGATCAATCTAATAATTTTAGTACTTGCCGCTAAAAACAGCACATAGTGCTTTTAGGTCAAATAACAAAATTATTTGTGGAATCAATAAAACATCGTTTATAATAGATGTATATAAAGCATCGCTTTTAAACAAGCAGCTGAAAATAATCGATGTTCATGAAGCATCATTGTTTCCGAGCTCGTCTAAATTAGTCGCGGAGCTTAATGTCTTAAAAGGAGCGTGACCGCCCTCTTTCAGGGAGTCGGTAGGAGCTACGCACACATCCCAGGGAATGGCCGGTCAGTCCCTATAGGAGAGTGGCGACTGGTAGCCATTCTAAAATCCTATCGGTCGATCCAGGTTAGATCTGGACCGCTTAAATTGGCTAGCCAAGTTAAGTGGCTGAGACGATTTTGCGGCAGTTAATGACTGCTGTTGAATCATACAAGTAGCACGAATGACCACTTTTGAGTGATCGTTTGGGAACCCTATGAATGAGCCATGACTTGGCCGATCGTTCCTTGTGAAGGAGGGATGGCCGGTGATCGCGGCATCACCCTTTCGGTCTCCTGAAAATAAATCTAGACCATCCGACTAGGCTAGCGAAGTTGGATGAACGAGATGATTTGCGGCACTTGCTTACTGTCGTTGATTCAAATTAGGATTTAGAAGCCGTGTGTCCAACCACATTTTGGGTAATCGATTGAAAGCACTTGGCGCTAGTTTGAGCGGCCGATTGGCCAGACTCAAAGGCGAGCTGCCGATGAGCATGTTGACATCTATTGGGTCGCCTAAAATTTGATCTAAGCTATTCAATTTAGCTGGCGAAGATGGACGGTTGTGATCGATTTGCGACAGTAGCATGCTGCCGCAACGCAACTTTAGGGTTTCCAAAATAGCGCGTTCACCCTAGTTTGAGCAAACGATTTGATGCACTCTTGGCTTGCCGTGGGCAGGTCGATCGACCAGGGATGGAGCTGGGTCGCCGGTGAACACGCCAGCACCTCTTTGATCATTCGAAGGAAGATCTAGACCGTCCAACTAGGCTAGCTAAGTTGGGCGGATGTGATGAATTTGAGACCGTAATGGTCGGTCTTAGCTCGTTCGAGCTTTCTTTCAACAGCGCGATCACCCTGGTTCTCGCTAACGATCAGGGGTGTTGCGGGTGAATTAAAGGGATTCCGATCGGCATGGATGCTAGTGGGCCTGCGCGGTGGACATTATGGAGGTAGCCTAGTTCTGCTGGGAAGAGGCTAAGCTTGTTGAATTGTCTAGCCAAATCGTGTGGCCGTGATTGCTCCTTAAGACTGTCATAGACAGTTTAGGTTTTCCCTAAGGAATTTAAGCACGTCGACCGTGCTAACTTTTAATTAAAAGCGCGTTGACACGAAAATCTCTTTATCAGAGAGTGGTGCAGCATGTGTGAGTGTTTTCGCGCAGATCTCGATACTGACACTTCGGGAGATTCGTGCTACTCCGCTGCGAGTGAACATTAATCGTCATGTCATGCCAATATTGAGAGTTAAGCTAGGGAACATAGCATAAAAAAATACTAGGCGGGCAATGCATTAGTGAATAATGCTGGTGGAAAATAAAATTCATAGAATATTTGGGATTGTTGCTATGCACCATTCTGAGTGAATTTTATATATATATACAAATATATTGAATTGCTCAATACATCTGTGAGCGAAGAGGTTTATGCACTCATCACTTTCAAATGGCTTCTGTTCCTTTGCTGGATGACAGCGCATTAAAAACAGGGTTTCACAATTTTGACCCTGAACCGAAAACCACCATCAACAGTGATTATCCTTTTTTGTCAAGATTTTCTTTTCTTTTTTTTGAAGCATTTTTGTGAAGATGTTCCCAATATTATTTATCTTTTTTGTTTTAATTCTTTTTGTGAAGATGTTCCCGGTATTTTTTTTCCTCTAATTTGAGGGTGATTTTTCTTTTATCTGAGTCCACCACTTAATCCATCCTATGTTAACAGGGAGTTAGTCAATTGAGAATTATAGGGAATTTTAGAGGCATTCCAAATCTCTTGTTAGTCGATGGGGAGTCTTTGTAAATGTTTGAGAGTTTCTGTTATTGGATAGTGACTTTCTGGAAGTCTTTAGAACTCTGTTATTGGATAGTGACTTTCTGAAAGTCTTTAGAATTCTCTGTTATTGTATTTGGATTTCCAAATCAATAATTTAAGGTTATGGGGGATTTTTAGAGACTTTTAAGTAAAAATATACCATAAAGGGCTTAAACAAAGTCTCTCCAAAATATGTGATATTTGGAGAGACTTTAGGATATTTAAAAAAATAAAATAAATAAACAATAAAGAAATAATAATAAACCAAATAAGCTATAATAAATTCCATATATATATATATATATACTATTATTTTCTAAAAACTCCACATTATGCGAGATCTCAACCCATGCATTATGTTTGTGTTTAATTTGGTTTAATTTTTGGTTGACAAAATAGTCACAATTTCTATTAGGCACGCATTTTTCATTGATTATATTTTTCCCTTTTTTTTTGTCTTAAATATGTAAATTATTTATTATATATTAATTTTATAAAATAATTTTTGATTTTTTTTCTTCTTATTTGATGTATGTAAGGTAAAATTCCTATATATTTTTGTTTCAATGACTCACTGAGATTTCCTAAAAATCACTCAGAAAGTCCCCCAAAATCAATAGAATTACAAAGAGTCTCACGAATCTTTTACAAAAAAAATCTCTCGATGTCTTTAATAATCCTAATTGACTAACCCCTTGTAAGTCAATTTTGTTTCAATATTATTCTTGTCCCTTGTGTTGACGGTGGATTTTTGACGAAGGCTAAAATCGTAAAATCATAATTTTGCATATTTCTGACTTAGATTCAGATGCATATGTGAAATTCATATTTTAGAATTCAGACTGAGCGTACAAACCTCATGTCATGATCTCTGACTGAATGTACAAACCTCTCAGAGCACACATGAATATGCAGTCATTAAAGTCTCTCGACTGAGATTTCAGCATATTTCATCAACTTAGCAATTTCAGTACTCACTTCTGTATCGAATCGATAGTGATTGGACGACTCCTAGACAGATTGCCTGCTAGTATAGAGCGATAACGTCTACATGATGTCGCAATGTTCCCTGACTATATAGAATAACTATTAAGAGCGAGTATGATGCTTCTACTATCCCATACCTCGATTCCCGAATACATATCATGCTCCTAGACAAATTGTCTGCTAGTATAGAGCCATCAATTGATTAATTCTAGTCGCAATATTCATCAATTGAATTCCTAGAAAATAATCTATTTTCATCATAATATCTCATTACTCCGTTTCATGGCTTTTCTCAGCTGAATTATATAGATTAGTAATAGATATTCAATTTCGGCCATGTGGGCCACCACCGAGTAATCCCCGAGAAAATGGGAGTGTACTTATCAATAATGCACGAACGAGCACCAAAAATATGAACGAACGAGGAAATATGGAGACCTATGCAATATATGAAAGGAAAATAATAAAAAAATTAAACAAGAGGCGCACGGGACCGGGCTTACCTGTCATACCGCCATGGCCGGTCCCACGCCTCTCATTTTTCTTTTTCACCCTATTTTATTATTTTCCCCATCTCTTGAAATTCCCTTGTTTGAGCAAACTTCCTCGTTTGAGCAAAACTCCTAATTTTCCATATTCCTTCAAACAAGCTAGAAAAATAATAATAAAAAATAGGGAAGAGCGTCACGGGACCGGGCCCACCGATCGGTCCCACGCCTCTCCAATTCTTTATTTTATTATTATTTCTTCTCTCATCTCATGAAACTCCCTTGTTTGAACAAATTTCTCCAATATTGTTCAAATCTCCAAAAAACCCAAAAAGTCAAATGGTCTCACGATCGTCCAGGCTTCTCACGGAAAATATTAAAATATTATTTTTTAAATATTCTTAAAATATTGGTCACACGAGCAAAGTCCTACTTGCTCATTCGTGCAAAATTGAGAATTTCAGTCAAGATCAAACTCTTCTGAAAATCCAGAATATTGCTCAAACGAGCAACAAAAATACCTCAAATTCTCATGAATGCGCGTGTGAGGGTCATGGTGGCCCGTGCACCACCATGACCGACCTGGCCGGTCCCTTGGCCATCATGGCCGGCCGGTCCCGCATCTCTCCATTATTATTTTAATAATAATAATTCATATTTTAAGGATTTTCCAATGAATCCTCGTTCAGGGATATTTCCACCATCAATGGCCGGCTCTCATGCCCACATTGGACAACTCTCCATCTCCAGGACCCAGAGTTCTCCGAAATTAGGCTTTCGAATTTACGATAATTCGATAACTTTTATATTGATCCAGCAATCAATATTCTAATGTACATTTAATGTTCGGTCCTGCTACCAACATTTTTGCTCAACTGAGCAACATGGTTCGAACAGACGACCATTCAATATTTACATCGAATCCAATACTTTGGTTCCTACTTTATCATTCGATCATTCATGATATATTAGATCAAAAATGAGCATTCTGCATAATTCAACAATATCCCTGATTTCCTGTCGAATACTCGACATATCAGAATAAGTCCATGATCGAGCAATCTCATCGGACGCGCATCGATCTAAATTATCAAAACATCATTATTACCTCAACTGGTAAAATGATATATCACAATTCATCAAGATTCAACGTATGTCTATTATTTTGTCTCAGCATACACCTTATGCTCAATCCACGAGTCTCCGAGGATACCACATTCGTTCATTATGCTCGACTCATCAAGGCTAAGACTCATGTCTAGTCAAGTCAACAATTGACCAATTAAATACATGTCTGCCTTGCAGACTCCACATTCATGAGACATCAATCATGCCACATGGGGGGATATTCACTAGGGTTTTGGTCTAGCGGCCTACGGCACGTTTGTACACCCACAATGAGAAATGTGAGTAAGTCGTGCAAGCAGTTGAAGGAGTTAGAAAAGTAATGGATGGGCAATCAACCAAGTCACCCGCACGATGAGGAACTGGTTCAAACACGATTTCCATTTCCCCACTCTTTCACTCCAGCAACCGTCACACTTACTGGGGATCAATGTGTCTAATATTCTTGTAATATGTTTCTGAATCCACGATTGAAAAACATGAATTCTCATCTGAACAAGAACTCTCAACAGAGCAGTATTTAATCAATCAGAACTTATCTTATTCGAACTCAACAGTTCATAAAACTTGCAGAAGTTTACAATGCATCCTCAATTCTTGATCATCATTGATCCCATACACTTCTCAGCTTCCCTCCTACAGATCGATCCTCATCCCTCTTTGTGACCGAATTGACTCTGGAACGACCATTGTCTTGGTTTAGGTCGGAGTCCTACAGATTAATCACTCGAACTCAAAGCACTCCCGTGCAGTGTATTTGTTTGCTAAAGGTTTAGGAAATTTGCTCGTTCGAGGTATTGTTCGTCTCACCACTCTTCCTCAAAAACCAGCAAATCGTTTTCACCCATCAACACCTTATAATGGAGGTTTCATGTCGTTTACATATGGAGGTCTCAAACGGATGGCTTAATATCAACTAAGATAACTTGAACACCGCTGCCATAGTGGGGATGGCCGACCAAAGAAAAATGGAACACCTCTGTAATGAAACTATTAAGAAAATATCATTCAACTTTCTGGTGTTTCATATTAGTGGATAACCCGTTGCATAATATCACAGAACTTTCGACCTTAAATGGCACAACATTTTTATTAGTTCAGTGCGGTGACCCAGAGAATCGACCGATCCGAACCAAAACCGTGCTGAAATAATCATAACCGTGGAGTTCTTTTTATTTAATCTTATCCATTCATTGAAAGTATAAAAACTTGTAAACCTAAACCCTAAAAGACAGAGACTTTTTCTTTCTTCTTTTATTTTTCTCTTATTTTTCCTCCTCCATTACCACTGTTAAAAGTTACACACCTGCACCACCTTTTTTTCTTTTTTCTACACTCTCAATGGTAAAAATGGTGATAGGAACTCAAAAGAACCCATAGTATGATAGATCCTTAAAATAGAATCACTATTAAAAAATTGAGAAGAATCAAAATATGAGCTTTGTGCTGAAATTGTTGATTCAAGTTTTTGGTTCATTTTTATTTCTCTATCTTTTCACTTGTTTAATCTCCATTTCAATCTCTGTAAAAAAAAAATTTGTTTGTAAATCTCTTTTTTGTTTCTTGATCAGACAACCAATTTGTAATTTTTTTGAACCAGATATAAATAGAGAAATTATGGGTCGTAATTTTTCGTTTCAATATCATGAAATTCCAATTCAAGAACAACCATAATAGAAAATTTACTTTTCTAAAATTGAATTTTTAAAATTTGTGAATTTATGTGGAATTTTAAGAATTTGTGTATGACTTGGTGGTGGTGATGGTGGTGTACGGTAGTGGTGGTGGTGAAACTGTTTATGATTTGTAGTGTTTAGGGTAGACTTCGATTATTATTTTGGTGGTGATGTTGGTTATGATTTGTAATTCCAATCGAATTTTTGGAAGAGGTGGAGGGGTGGTGGTGCTGACAATGGGAGAGGAGGGGAGGAAGAAGCGATGTGATATAGGAAATGGTTTTAAAAATATGTAATTTTGCTGGTGGTGGTTTATTGGAAAAAAATAGAACTGAAAGTTTGTAATGGCACTGTGATGTAGGTGTGCTGCTGGTAATGATGGTGGCGGCGGAGGTGGTTTTGTCGTGCTGGTGGTAAAGGTGGCACTGTTGGTGCCATGGTGGTTCTGGTTGTGGCAATGATGGTGGTGGTAGGTGGAGAAAATGGCGGATAGATAGCAATCGCAAAGTTAGATAGCAATCGAGGTTTTCCTGTTATCGAGGTTTTTGTAATCTCTTTCAGGCAAGATAGATAGCAATCACAAAGTTTTCGTCGTATTAGACTTTGTGATTCCTCAAGAAAGATTCTAAAAACTGATCTTAATTGATCTTTTGAAGATTGTGATTGAGAAGTGGTTAAGAATAGGTTGCTTTTTGGGAGTCGTAATTTACAGATTTATGAGGTTTGTTGGCTTTGTCTATTGCAAACTGATTTCCTCACCTAGATTTTTGATCTAAACGGAAATCATGTTATTTGTTAGAGGCAGATTGGTATCAAAAGTCTTCACTTCGGCTGAAGCAACTCTTAGGTTGTAAAGGAAGTCGAAAAAGGGAATCAATTGCGTAGAGCCTTGTGAGGTTTAAGAGACGTAAGGAGCGTGACTGTAACTGGATTTTTTGGAGGGTGGATTCGTTCTCAACTGCATTCCAGTCTGAAGTCTGATAGTAGGCTAGTGTCTGTAGCGGCTTAATACAGTTTGGTGTTCAAATCTGGACGAGTTCTCGGGGTTTTTCTACTATTGCGGCTTCCTCGTTAACAAAATTTCTGGTTTCTTGTATTTTTCCTTTTCCGCATTATATTGTTTATCTCCAAATCGACATGTCCTTATTGTTATAGTGAGGGTCACGGACTAACACAATGTTTCAAGTACAAACATAAACTACGGTATATCAATAAACTGCAACGGAGGGTTAGTCGTTTGCCAAGCATGCTCAAACTTGTTCCAAAGTCCAACCCCGAGGTACTCAAAGTTAACTCTTCTTCTTCTAAAAGATTTTTTGATTCTAAGGAAAGAGTAAAATCTCAGTCAAAGAGAAGATTCCAGACTAAACGTTCTATATTGGAGGATATTAATGTCGTGCAGGAATCTAGTGGTGAGCAACCTAACGCTCACCTCAACACAATTTAATTGTGTTGAAATGTGCATCTTATCTCATGTACCCTTAAAAGAGATAAGAACTGTGCACATCAGGGTTTTGGATCAAGATTGAATATTATTGTTTGGATCTTCATCTCGTATCTGTGCATCTTAATTTATGACCCAAGTAATGGTATTAGAAATTTTGATCCACGAAACCTATAGAAGGATAAAAATAACATTTTTATTTCATTTTAAGTTTTATGTATTCTAATCCATGAACTTTTACGGTTCCGAAATCCTGCATGGTAAATATCATTTTCTTCAAGACTCATATCTCTTTCATAAGAAGCTTTGCTTGTTCGAGCCATATATTTGTGTTTCACAAATCCATTCTTACGAATCATGGAGGCTCCAAGCACAACATCTTCTCGTGGAACCTATGCTCCAATGGTTGTTGATACTTATCCAACCAAAAAGGAAGAAGAGATGTTATTTCCTTTTGTCTCATCTTTTAAGAGGAAAAGGAAGAATCAGAAGAAACCTAGAGCGGATTACTCCAATCAGAAAAGGTTTGAAAATCTTCTTGAAGAACTTAAGAAAACCAAGAAGGAGGTGCAGGGACTAAAGAAGATTCTACAGAAATCTCTCAAACTAAAAAAAGCACTTGTCAATCAACAACCCAACAGGTTTGCAGGAACTAACTCTTTCATCCATGAACCATATGTTCTTATGCCAGTTGTTGATAAGGAGTTTGGAGATGATAAAGAATTTTTCAAAGATTTTAAATACTAGGAAACTTCTTGTGAGAATTTATTCTTATTTTGAGAAGGATAGCTAGGGTTTGGTATAGCAAAAAATTGTGATTACACAAGCTATTTCCAACGATTTTCATCTTGCATGTTTTTAGATTTATTTATTTAAATTCTAGAGTTGTTGGAAGATGAACTTGCAGTATGTAATCATTATTGGTGTAATTATTGCAAAAGTCTTATGAAATATATGTGCCTTTACATTTTCGTGAATCGAGTTAATATTTCATATATGCTCAGAAGTTAAATTTATTATGTTTTTTTTATAAATGGAAAATAAAACAAACTCTTTGAGAATGTTCTCGCAGTATTGATCTACTCGTGATCACACTTTTGTGTTTCTACTGCTTGACACACTCCGTAAGATTTTCTTATGTTGAGTCATATCGATCAAAATTATCCTTTTGTTCATAACTGGCGTTGAGATTATTTTAAGTCGATTTCCGGATACAAATCCATGTGATTTGTTAATGTCCAACAAAATCCTTCTTTTTATAAAGCGAGGTCACTCATGTTTTTCTCTTGGGAATGACATCAAATGGGGAGAATTCTTAAATGAACTTGTTCTTAATTGTTATATCTTTGTGGGGAGTGTGGCTGTGGAATTTGAAAGGGATGCTTGTATCTTTTTAATCTCCTAGATGAACGCTAAGTATTTATTACTATGTGATATCATCTAAAAAAGTTGATATGAGGAGTTGCTTTTTAAATATGTTATAATGTGGAATCTCAAAACTTCCTTAAGACTTGACATATCTTTTGATTGTATTCATTATGATCCCGCGATTTTCGTACCTTTGTTAATTTTATTGACAAAAAGGGGGAGAATTATATAGTAATTTCATACTACATACATATGGTTTATGGATCATTATGTAAGGGGGGAGTGAATCAATAATCTATAGGTTTTACCTATTATGAAAAAGATGTAAGTATTGATTAAGGGGGAGAAACATATCACCGTAGTATTACTTCAGAGTTGGGATACAATTGAACTTTGGAGAAAGGAATAATACTATGTTTCTGTATAACGACGATTGAGAATATTCTTTTCAAAAGTTGTTATCTCTATGGAATCGGTTCTTCAACAACAACGATGTTGAGTTGAATACGTTCAGAATCATTGGAGATGCCAAGGAAATCAAGACATGTTGGATTCAATAAGTTGTCGAAGCTTTATTTTTTATTCATATGTATTGATAGTTTTGTGACTAAAATTGACAAAGGGGGGGATTGTTAGAGCATTACTCAGTTGAACTCTCAAGTGTTGTTATCTCAAGCTTGTTGTCAAATTTAGTTGTCAAAACTATATCTTGATTTCTAGTCTACAATTAGTTAAGTCTCGGACTAGTATAAAAATGTAGTTAAGAAACTGTTAGAGCATTGCTCGGTTGAACCCACCAAGCGTTGGTATGTCAAGTTTGGTTGTCATATTTTAGTGAATCAAAACTCATCTAAGAGTCGCTTGATTATGTACTAGAGACAACTTCGTTTAGGTTAGACTAGAAAGTCTAGGAATGTTCAGACATACAAGTATTACTCGAAGACATGAAGAATGTGAAGAAGTAACGAACTACAACGACGACATCATCCTTCCTCTTGAGGTTAGTAATATTGACTTGAACTATTTCATTCCTAACGTATCTTTCAAGTCGTGCTATATTGAAAACATAACTACGAAGCTATGTATGGATATATTACTCTAGTAGTGAGACGTGATCACATGATCATAGTATTAGGGAATTAGACTACCAAGTATAACGCTTATCTTTTAAACTTTGTAGATATAACATCGATATAATCTTATGAATGCTATTATGATTATGTGTATGGGTAAAGGTGAAAATTCCATCCTAGGAAATAATGTTTTACATTTGTTTAAAGGAAGTACATTCATGAACTTGTTTTGTGAATCAAAAGAGAAATCGCTAGGCTTATTGGTACGGCTATTCATTGCAAATCTTTGGATTACCAATATGTGTGAGATGGTAGAACCGATCGTCACTTTGTTATGTATCTTGGTACAACTAATCACAATGCCTGACTTATGATTTGGTATGACTAGTTTTGATTAATTAGCGAAACCGATTCTAAGTAATCGCCTGAGATAGTATGATCGATATTTGTAATTGGTGTGACCGATCCTAGTAATTGGTGTGACCGATCACAGAGAAGTTGTGTAATTGATCCTTGTAATTGGTGTAACCGGTCCTAGTAATTGGTGTAACCGATCCTAGTGACCGATCACAAGCAATACTATGTGTATATGGTAACCGGTCCTTGTAATTGATGTATCCGATCCTGGTAACTGATGTAACCGGTCCTGGTAACTTGTGTGACCGATCACAAGTACTTCCATATTAGGGTATAACCGATCCCAGTGATTTGTAGAACCGATTGAACCCATGGATGTGATTTGATATTTGATCAATCACATAGTTGTCTTGGAATTCAGATGAACCAATTCTAAACTTGTTTGGAAGTGTTGTATAATCGATTCCAAGATTGTAAATATGAAAGAGGATTTACAAAAAAGAGATGTCAACATTCTTTGAACACGTACAGTAACTCTTATCTTTTATTGTTCAAAGATATTCCTTAGTACTCAAGGAGATCATGTTCCGAAATAAATTAAGAATCTTTTAATTAAGGTTATTAGTTTTATATGCTTTAATTACCAGTAATTAAATGCATATCTCTAGAGAATAAAAATTAGTAATGTGCATTTACTAATTGGAGATTTTATATTAAGATATTTCGGGAAATATTGGACAAAGCATTTACTGGAATTATGAAAACCGAATGGGCATTTATTGCATACCTTGAGAATACTTTCGGTTTTGGAAATTCCTTGGTGTCCAAACATCTTTGGTCTATAAATACCTAAGTTTGCATTTCTAGCAAACTATCCTAAGAGCCAGGCAAACTTCATCTTTTTGTTGTTTTTGGTGGAGCCGTCTAATCGGAGAGGAAAGTACCCTAATTAGGCGAAATCTCTTACGACCGCTCGTTTAAAGACTTCATGGGATCAAGAAGCTCTACGAGTTTATTCTTGAGAATCTTCTCTTCTGATATAAGATTCACTCAAACTAGATCGAAGTATCGACGACATCTTTAGAACTGTTTGTAGATCTAAAGACATCTTGTGATAATCCATTGTTAACAGACTCCGTTCTGTGCGTGATTGATTAAAAGAGATTCAAGTGGTGTTGTGCGGGTTTTAATTGAAGATTAAAGAAGATTTGAAGACGAAAAAGATTTCTTATTGGTTTCTCATATCTTTGTGTTGCACAAACCTTGATCGGCTGGGATCCAACTAGAATCATATTTATTCGATTGATTAGTTGCGTGAGATCGGTAACGCCTAATAGTTCTTTTGAGATCTATTTTGATTGTTACAAATCCGAATCTTATTACTTAAGTAATAGAGATTGGATTGATCTAACCAGACAAAGGAATTTATTAGCTTAAATGGAAGAGCCTTTGCATATGACTTGAGATATCTTATCTTAAAGAATCAATAGAGTTGTTACCATACAGATTTGTTGTTCCTTTACTGTTTTGAATACGATGCAAAGGAATTGTTCCGGTGCGTGCACTCATCGAGTCGGAAGCGCAGGGATACTGAGGAAACTAAGTGAACTAGCATTAGTTGCTTGGTCTCAACTATACGAAGTTGGTTTAGATTTTGTATAACGGCTTAATTCTGAGAGTATTCAATTCTGGACTAAGTCCCGGGGTTTTTCTGCATTTGCGCTCATTAACAAAATCTTGTTGTGTCTTTTACTTTTCTATTTTCGCAATTATAATTGTTTATTATAATTAGAAGTAAAATACATAAACGTTAACTCTGCTTTACTTTATAATGATCCTGTAGAGTTTGGTTAAGTCTGAACCTATTATCAAGTAATCACACTTTGGTAGTCGTATTGTCTCGATCTCGTATCCATAGATAATCACATAAAGTGTGAATACCGATTTGTAGTATTGTCTCAACTTTGTCCATAGACAATCACTTTCGGTAAGAGGACTTATAGGTGGGTAAATTAAAGATTGTGGTGTATTTGCGTACCCTTGTATTTTCAGAAATAGTGGATCACGGCAGTCATCATTGCGTTCTACCGTTTGAAGGCGAAGATCAACCGAAGCTTCTGGAGAACTTCATCAAAAAAGGTAAGTGAAGACTAAATCACCTATATCTCAAGTTATATTCACTTTTCTATCATTTGAGACGATATCGCATAACTAATTAGACTAGTATGCACAGACAAGAATTTCGAGCCGAGAACTAATTATCTAGTTAGCAGATTTCTCGAAATGTAATGACTAAGCTTGATGAACATTTGTTCATACTTAATGAATTTCTGTTAAGCACAATTTATTGTTCGGAATCAAAATTATGATTCAAGTTTATCATTCGGAAATGGCCTGGAACAGTGATATGTGTCATTGATGTTATTCAGGAATGTTTCGAATCGATTTAGAGAAATATAGAACTACTATTGATTCGGATACAGGATAGTGGTATCAGTTTTACTGGGAAAACTATTATAAGTCTGATCCCGTATTACATGTTTTCGTACACGTAGCAGAGTAGCTATATATCGACTTACAGATTAGTGTTAAACATATTCTTATGTATATCATATGAAAATTTGTGTGACTCGTGAACCCGATCGGTATGCATACTCATATGCAAACCATTCTTGAACTGTGGTTACGGAAACGGGTTTGTTTCCAAACCGGTACACAAACTTAAACAGTTCTGTGTTCCTAAACTCGGTAGCGTTTCCAAATCGAGACGCAAACCGATTTAGTTCTGTGAACTCCGGAACTGGCGACAGTCTTAAGGTTTCCAAACCGGTATGCAAACCTTAAAATTTATATGAACTCCGAAACTATGGTTTGGTGGAAAGTTTCTAAATCGGTACGCAAACCTTAAAAATTATGTGAACTCCGAAACTTTGGTTTTGGTTAAAAGTTTACAAACCTGAAAAAGCGGGGGTCTAACAACCACACCCAATATTTCACTTAGCAATCTGTATGGACTAACTCCAATATGATTCCGAGAGAATCAACTAGACAGTCAGACTCAATCAAGGAAATATATCCAAGAGTTATATCTCTATTTCTCAAAGTAATCAGCAAATCAAACAGATAAAATCCGTGAGCCTGATTATTATGAGAAACAACTTGAACGGTACCAAAGACCAATGTTCAAGTGTCAATCAATTTCAATCGACAACTATTGAGGGGTGATTTCAGTTTTGGTTCTACCCGTCCTAGTCCCACCAAATGACCTCACTTTACTAGGAATAGTAAGAGAGAGAGTTGCCTTTCCTTTGTACCTTGTCCTTCCTTATATAGACTTTCCTAAAAGTCATTCCTTTTATGATATCATAACACATGTCCTAAACCTCCTTAATTACTTCTAATGCCATTCCTTGACATAATCATTTTCTTATCCCTTAATTCCTCCTTTGTCCTTCCTATCTCATGGATGTTTTCTCATTGGACTTGGGCCAAGTCCCCATATCCCATACTAGGCTTACCTTCCCTCTTAGGGGTATCCCGAACCCCTTAAGGGGTATTATTTTTCATGTATCAATATTAGTCCCCTGACTATTGGGTTATTTGTAAAATTACCTGATAGTAATAGGATTTTTCGAGCGCCCCTTTTTTTTTTGTAGGAAGTTAGTAATGAAAATCTCCTCCCTCTTTATCGACTCCACGACCCTAGGCGACGTTTGGCCTTCTTTTATCGTGCAAACTTTTCCTCTTCTTTTCAGTTTCTGCCGGTTACTACTCCCTCTGCATAACCGCCACGTTCAGGCCTTGAGACTCCCTATATATATATAGACCTGTTGGTTTGTTTTCCCCCTGATGTGAATTTTAAGTTGTAGTGAAAGTGGTGAGTAAAAAGGTTCGTTGCTCGAACTTGTGAAGGATTTTTTTAGACTCAAATTAAATAAAATAAAATTGTATCAAATTATAAAAAAAACACCGAGACTTTAGATTCCACCATTGACCAATTAACTGATAAACTCTAATTAATATTCATGCAATATTTTTCTTTAAGTTGACTCTAATATTTGCCTCTAATATGGTTCTTGAAGTAATAATTGTAAGCACGAA
>JAJJMB010009088.1:1270936-1309339 GCA_023531105.1 Papaver atlanticum | reverse complement strand
ATGGAACAATGGCTTCCTCCGTCGCCTCGGCTAAGGGGTTTAGCTCCTCATATTAATCTCTTGCTCAAAATACATCTTTGGTGTTCAAAAGTTGATTAAAAGAGTGAAAAGTTCTAAGCAGCGAATTCTGTAACTAATATAATCGTTACAGAACCTACTTTTACAGAGAACTGTTGCGAACTGAAGCTAACTGTTGGAAAAATTGTTACAAAAGCTATAGAGTTTGAAAGTTACGGTCACAGATTCTGCGACTTTCTTTTTCTGCTGTTTGTGTTCTTCGTCTTCTCCGGCAACAGCAGCAGCAGCAGAACTCGGGCTTCTTCCAATGATTTTTCTGGCTTCTCTAAGGCTCTAAACTTCCCCTAATTTCTTACCTTCCTAGGACTCGAACCAACCCTTTTATACATAGTAGAGCAAAGAAAATTCAAGAATAACTTTGGTTTTTTCCTCCACAGCAAGTTGCGATTTTTTTTTTCTCTGTTTCACGTGTTCTCAGCTGTCCAAACTCCTCCCGTGATAGAAACAAATCTCTAAGAAGAGTTTCCTTCCTCTTCTTCACGTAAGTTTCCAAAAATAAACCAAGAAACTTGCCCAAAATAAACCGTGATATTTTTAACCTTTTTTCGCTTCCAATTCGAGTTCTAGCCACTTTGGATCCATTCCAACACCCTTACCTCGCCTGTTAAGTCCATAGGAACAAACCCAATCAAATTCAGCCCTTTAATCTCCATAAAAATCGATCAACAATCCATCCACAAAATCGTCTGTGAAAGAAACAAATTCCCGCCATTTTTCTGTTTTTGAAAACGTGAAGAAATGTGACCTCCCCCTATCCAGTCCCGGTCTGTACTTAGCAGCTGCTTGGAAATTGGTTACCCCTTATCCAAGATGAGAGTCCGAATAGTAAATGTCCTCTCAGGAGCCTTTAACAACTTTTCGAGCCAATTTTGCCGCAAAAGCCTATTTTTCCAAAAAACACCTACAAGGGATAAAATACCAAAATTATGCAAAAATGGGTACTAACACTATACATAAAAGAGATGAAAATAGACACATAAATGCGTCTATCACCCCCTTATCTCTCTTCTCCTAATTCTTCTCTTCCCTTCCTTTTGTACACACACATACACGCGCCATGTATAGTAGTTCCACCAGTAGTTCATCTGAAGAATCTGATGAGTCTGAAGGAGCCATGAGAAGGGGTTCCGAGGAGAATGAACACCCGGAACAGGACGAAATTCTTCTACCTCCTCCGGCAGATGGCAAGTCATATATAATTGTGGAGTTTACTAGCGGGCTCGATCTAAAACGCGCTCTAAAGATGAGGGAGCTCCACGGAGGTAAGCGCGTTATTCCTCTTGATGATATCATTGTCCATCGCCTTCTAAATCCTCCTGTGTTACCTTATCTGTCTGCCCCCGGGTGGCTTATGTAACCCGAATCGGAGACCATGGATGCTTTCGCGTTTAAAGCGGTGCCGCGAATGGCTATTCACCGTGGTGACTACGATCTTCCCGTCATTGATATTCGCTCCAAATCAAAAACCCATCCGATATGGCCGCATTGGACATCCTATATACGTTCCAATCCCGGTCACGCGGCCATTCTTCGTGAAGCTGGTATTGACGAAGATATAAATTCATCTCTCAAACGGGAAGTGAAGAGATGTAGGCGCGACATAACACGTCTCTTTTGTCGCTGGGCTCCTCCTATTCATACCCTTTTTACATCATGGGGGGAATCAACCATAGTCCTGGAGGATGTGGTCGCCCTTACAGGGTTACCTATCCATGGTAGTCATTCGTATGACGAGGCGGCTGTTTATGGAGCGCTGACCGATGAGGGAAAAGTGTTGTGGACTTATCTGTTGGATTGTAAGGATGCTTCTCGGAATGAGTTAGTGAGGAAGGACCATACGTCGTCAAAGTAGGGAGAGGAGAAGAAGATTGCTGGCGCAGGCAAGAAAGAGGCGCCGTCATCCCCGCACATGGGAAGGCCAAATGGGTTGAGAAGAAAAAGACTCCTTCGGCCGTCCAACGGGTGAGCGATTACTTGCTAGCTCTATCCGTGCACACGAAGCGATTCATGGCTCGTCAACTCCTTCAGCAGAGGCCGGTCCTGAGTGGGTTACCAAGACCAATCTCCGCGCTTCCTTCCCTCTTTGGATCAAGTATTGGGCTCCGCGGTTAGTAGATGGAAAAGTTCTTCCCCCCAAATGAAAAGAGAAGAACCATTGTGCAAAGTTGGCCGCTTACATCTTGTTTTGGCTTTGTAATGATGTGTTTGAGTACAGTCCCCAAGATACCATTAAGAGTGAACTTGTGCCAATGGTAATGTTGCTATCTCGCGACGTTTCTTTCCCACTTGTGCCGATGTTCTTAGGCGGCTTGTATCGCATTCTAGATTTGTTCTGTCACGACCTTCAGACAGTGGGCTCATCCCATAAGATCGAGACTTATATCCCGGCCTCTTTCATGCAAGCATGGTCTTAGGAGCATGTTTCCCTCTACGCGCCTGATCCTAATGAACTAGCAATTCACCGCAAAGAAGATGTTGAACAAGATGATGGCTCGGTTAAGAAGGTTCCAGTTGTTTAAGGCTACCCGCGGATGGTTCTTTTGCATCTCAAGGGGAAAATTCCCAAGGGCGATATTTCCAAATATCTGGACGTGGCTAAAGATTTTGTACCATTTCCTTATCAAGACAGTCGATCGGGTCCAGCGCATTATGACTTTATTGCGCCTTTTGACACAGAGTTGGACTCGACAAAGCTATTGGCGGGGGCAGATTTTGATTCGGTAATGGACGTGTTGCCTGGTTATCTTCCTGGTTTTCATGCTGGAAAGTTTATTGCCATGTCTTATAATCCCGATCGTGCAGCTCGGCAAGTCGGGTTTGACCAAGGAATTCCCCGTACGTTTCCTCCTTGGGAAAGCTCTGATATCGGGGACATCATCTCCAGTTTTGATCGTTTTGTCTTCAAGGGACCAGTACGTCTGTCTGATCGGGGGATCAACTTTTCGTTCAAGCATCCTGTCCCCGAGCACCCTTTGGCAGTTACTGAGGGAGCCCACGAGTACCATGATTTCATACGTCGTTGGGCTTTGAATTTCTTTTTGAGCGAATCGTCTCCCCCTCGTGACCTATCCTATGAAGACCTTCGAGCACTTCATGCATCTGGCCGGATTAAACTTGATGATACCATAGCTGCTCCGCATCATCTTGTTCCAGCTACCAAAGGTCTCCCTTTGGAGCCCTTGGTAACTTATTGGGCTCCTCCTGAAGGTCATGAGCCTATAATGCCAAAGAAGGGGTTGAAGTCGTTTTCCGATCGTAAGCCCCCGCGGGTAGAGGTAGTCAGACTATCTGCTAATCCTCTAGCAATACAGGTACTTGTTGTTTCTTTTACTTTTCATTCGTCTATCATTTATCGTCACCTCCGTTTATTTTGATAAAATGAGTGGCGGGGATTACGTTCTCAGGAAGCTCCTCTTTCCAATCCCGTGGAGTGGAAGGCCCCCTCTTACGTAATGGAAGAGTATTTGAACATGCCTGAGAGTGATTGGACTGAGAAGATTCTTGCAAAGAAAGCTAGGAGAGAAGCAGCTAAGTTGTCTGCTCTGTGCCCTTGTTCTTCCGCTAACATCTAATCCTTACAATCTCAGCAGGCTCGTCAGAGAAGAGCGTCACAACCTCCTGGGAGTGCAAGTAACAGTCCGACACCCTCTTTTGTAGACCAGTTGAGAGATCTTGGGGTCAATCTTCCCAAGGGGACCGGTTGGGTATCCCCCCGTCTTCACATATCATCGGTTCATCCTCTTCGGGCTGAGACTGTTCGTGCTAGAGGCGGACCTCCAGTGTCTCCTAGTGCCATTCTGCAATCAATGAGCCCGTCTGGGTCCAGCCGGTCAGTTTTTGGTAGGTCCTCATCCCACGTCGCACTACCCGTTGGTGATCCTGCAGGTAACCTCCTATTTAATACGTGTCTTTGTTTTTATCATTCTTCTTTCCTCCCTCTTTCCCTTTTTATTTATTTATAAATCTAAGTTATTCTTCGCAATGGTGTTCATCTCTCATTTTTCAGTCTCTACTAGTGATTCTGAGTCGTCTTCTAGTTCTTCCGCGTCTCGTCCCAAACCTGTTGATATCCCGCTTGATTCGTCGATTCCTGAGGTTAGTCTCTTGTCTTTTTTTTTGCGTTGTGCTTTCTTTCGTTTGTTTTCTAAAATTTCATCGTTGGCGCTAGGATATGGGTAAAAAGCGTAAAGAGACTGTTAAACCCGATACGGATGGTGTGCGGCGTGTAGTCCCCAGTGGCGACGGGTCTATTAAACGTGCTCGGATGGATGGTAGTGGTTCTTTCCGCTCGTTCGGAGAAGCGTACTGGTGTTCCTTACATACCATCCGTCCCCATTATGCCAGCAAATTCCTAGGATGCGTAGCTTCGTTTCCATTTAGTGGTGAGTGCTGCCAAGGCTGGAGTAGATCCTTACACTCACACACTCTTTCACGGCTTTTGGTTGCCAACTATTTTTGCCGCTACTTATAGGGATATTGTGGAGCGTGGTGGTGGTCACATGGCGAAGGAAGGTCTTCTGGATGTTCGCACTTTGTGCTACATGACCAAAAACCTCTTGGTAATCGCCGACCAGCTCATGCGGGTAGGGGATGATCCTGTTGACGCGGAGACAATGCGTGGATGGAAGACTGCCGTGCAGTCAGCAGTCAACATCAAGTTTCCAATACTTTGGTTAGAAGAATTGTTGGCGAAGGTGAAGAGTCGTAGTGACCCTCGTGGTCGGCTTACGAGTAAGATTTCTAAGTTGGAGAATGAGCTGGAGAAGCGCTCCGAGGCAACTGTTAGAAAGAAAGAGGTGCTTAATCAATTTGTTGCTGATGTTGGGGTGTCTAACGATGAGGTGATACAGGCTGAGACCGCAGAAGCAGTGGTTCTCGTGGAGCTTGAGGAGCAACGGCAGGAGTTGTCTACGCTTCAGTCTGCTTAACACGCTTCCTCTTTAAGTTGTCTTTTCCTTTGTCTTTCTTTGGTTATGTTGGACCCTTGTCTCTCGGATGATTTGTTGTGTTTTTTTATTATTTGTGGGATATTAATGTGGTGCATGGTTAACTATTAGTTCGTTATAGGTGTTTCTTGTTATTCTTGGTTTCATAAAGCATCAACTATTCGTGGTTATTTCTTCTTTTTGTTTTGGAAGGATGTATTGGGTTGGGTGAGCATTTTTATAACGCGCCTACTACCCCCTTTTCTTTTTCTCAGAAGGGTGTGATGGGATGGGCGAGCGTTGATAGAACGCGCCTACTCCCCATTTTTTTTTTATCAGAAGGAAGCAGTGGGTTGGGTAAGCGTTGATAGAACGCGCCTACTCCCCCTTTTTTTTTTATTAGGAGGGTGCGGTGGGATGGACATGCGTCGATAGAACACACCTACTCCCCATTTTGTTTTTTATCAGAAGGAAGCGGTGGGTAGGCGAACGTTGATAGAACGCGCTTACTCCCCCTTTTGTTTTTATTAGGAGGGTACGGTGGGATGGACGGGCGTTGATAGAACGCGCCTACTCCCCCTTTTCCTTTTTATCAGAAGGAAGCGGTGGGTAGGCGAACATTGATAGAACGCTCCTACTCCCCCTTTTCTTTTTATCAAAAGGGTGTGGTGGGTTGGGTAAAGGTTGATAGAACGCGCCTACTCCCCCTTTGGTGTTCCCATAGCCTGTTGTGGATTTGTCAGCCGATTGGGCATCTTTGGCATTCCCATGGCCTTTTGTATATTTGTTAGCCGACCAGGCGCCTTTGGCATTCCTATAGCTTTTTGTAGATTTGTCAGCCGATTGGGTTCCTTTGGCATTCCCATAGCCTTTTGTAGATTGATAGACGCATTTATGTGTCTATTTTCATCTCTATTGTGTATACTGTTAGTACCCATTTTTGTACTTATTCTCGAGTTTGCTTTGCTTTTCCATGTATAAAAAGGTTGGTACGAGTCCTAGAGAGGGGAGGAATACTTTGGGGGAAGTTTAGAGCCTTAGAAAAGACAAAAAAATCAACTTGAACAGATCGAGTTTTGCTGCTGTTGCTGCTGCTGCCGGAGAAGAAGAACATACGATGCACATACAACAGTCGCAGAAACTGTTGTCGTAGCTTTCATATTCAATACCTTTTGTAACGATTCTTCTAATAATTAATTCAGTTCGCAACAGTTCTGTTCCTCTGTAACAGTAGGTTTTGTAACAATTATATTAGTTACAGAATCCGCTGCTTTTATACTTTTCACTCTTTTAATCAACTTTTGAGCACCAAAGATGTATTTTGAGAACATGGTTAATATGAGGAGCTAAACCCCTTAGCCGAGGCAACGGAGGAAGCCATGTTTCACAATTGATGGTAATTATAATTGATTCTTATGACTTTTTGCATTGCTTTTCAATCGATTTATTATTTTCGTTGATTATTTGTGATTTTGTTTGATAGTGTATGCTTAGTCTAAGAACTTTTGATGCACTATGCTTATGATTTACATCTAATGCTTTATAAAATCTACTTTTGGCAAAGGAATAGAGTCTATAAAAGAGCTAGTATTGTTATGAATCATCGTATGAACCAATTGATTGTGAAGTTTGGTGGAATCCTAAGTCCCAGTCTCTCGTAATATTGATATCATCTTTGTTTATTTGCTATTTTAATCGGAATATAAGTCTAGAATCGAGTCTTCACAAGTCCGAGTTGAACGAACTCTACTTATCACTTTTTACAACAACATAAAATCACATCATAGATTTGTCAGCCGACCAGACGCCTTTGGCATTCCTGTAGCTTTTTGTAGATTTGTCAGCCGATTGGGCGCCTTTGGCATTCCCAAGGACTTTTGTAATTTGGCAGCTGACCGGGCGCCTTTGGCATTCCCGTAGCCTTTGGTAGATTTTTCAGCCAACCGGGTGCCTTTGGCATTCCCGTAGCCTTTTGTAGATTTGTCAGCCGACCGTGTGCCTTTGGTATTTCCGTAGCCTTTTGTAGATTTTTCAGCCAACCAGGCGCCTTTGGCATTCCTGTGACCTTTTCACATCATATTGCCCACGAATTCCAAAAAGAGAAATTATTCTTACCATAAAAGAGGGTTGTTTACAATATGTAGTCTCATCTTTCGTATTCTTCCCCTCACCCCTCTTTTTTTTAGTTTAGTGGCGAGGAAAAGGATCGTACTCAATCGCCTGCTTAGTTGCCTCAAGTTCCCCAGAGGCGCGCTTGCGTTCGAATATACTCTTTATGGAAAAACATTCTTCCGTCGGGTGTCCCAACCTTCGATGGTAGTGGCAGTACTTGGACGCATTCTTATCCATTTTGTTGACGTCTACCACTGTCGAGGGCAGCTGGATTTCCTTTCTGATGACCCACTGGATTAGTAATTCGACTGCGCGCTCCCTGCTGTAGGGCAGAGGGGGTGGTGGGTTTGAGTCGCGCCTAGTCCATCCATTTCTTCCTTGGTTCCCACCTATGGTTTGGAATTGGTCCCTTCTATCCCTATTAGTGTTGGGTCTTACGTTGCGTGGTGCCTCAGATATGGTGCTAACTGTGTGGCGCCAAGCAGGGTCTATGGGTGTTTCTTCTATGTAGTCGGCGATCCTCTCGGCTGCTTCTTCTAGCTCGACGAAAGTCTGGAACCTGAAATTGATCAAACTCCCCTTGAAAGCTGAGATCATTCCTCACACACAAATTTCGACAAGCGTTCCCTCACTGATGTCTTCATGACAATCTAGTGCCAAGTGCCGGAACCGCAAGATGTACTTTCCTATTTCTTCTCCTATCCGTTGTCCCCTCTTGCTCAAGTCTATTACCGTGATTTTCCTCTTGGATGAATAGAATTTCCCGAGAAAGAGTGTGGACATAGTTGGCCAAGAATCCACACTTTTCTCTTTTAAGTTGTCATACCAGGTGAATGTCGTGCCTGTGAGTGATTTGGGGAATTCTCTTAGACACAATTTTCCATCGGAGGCTCTGTCGTTCATTGCTGATAGGAATCGGCTGAGATGTTCTCGCGCGTTCCCTTGTCCATCGTATGTCTTGAATTTCGGAGAAGTGTAGTCCTCGGGGTATTGATATTCTCGAATGTTCGCTGGGTATGGACTACTTACGAGGCAGTGATTTTCTTGTTTTATCACATGATAATTTTGCTCCAAGTATTTTGCCATTTCTTCCGGTGACATCGTTGTTGTCTTGTCATTTTTGTGCCCTTCGCCTTTCATCATTTCTTCAGGAGCGTTTTGTCCCACTATTACCGCTTGTGTTATCCAGTCTTCAAGCTCCTGCCTTCTTCATAAGCGCTCTTTTAGTTCTTTTTGCATGTCTTGCGAAGCTGGCGACGTGGGTTTCGGTAGCTAGATCACTCGCGTGTTCTTTCCTTGTGTTGCTACTATCTCTCTGTTTTGGGATCCATGTCCCACCGATTGTTTGATAGCATCCTTGGCCAGCGTTTCTTCTTCGCTGTCATCGTCCTTCATTGTTACCTCATCGATGTTGATAGGCTGATTGTTCGCTTGGTTTCCTATCGCGCATGAGCTAGTGCCTTCTGGGTATGTCATGGTGAGATAGGCACGAGCCTCCGGGTATGGTCGCCAAATGTTGAGGGGTGATTTCAGTTTTGGTTCTACCCGTCCTAGTCCCACCAACTGACCTCACTTTACTAGGAATAGTAAGAGAGAGAGTTGCCTTTCCTTAGTACCTTGTCCTTCCTTATATATACTTTCCTAAAAGTCCTTCATTTTATGACATCATGACACATGTCCTAAACCTCCTTAATTACTTCTAATGCCATTCCTTGACATAATCCTTTTCTTATCCCTTAATTCCTCATTTGTCCTTCTTATCTCATGGGTATTTTCTCATTAGACTTGGGTCTAGTCCCCAAGTCCCCACATCCCATACTAGGCTTACCTTCCCTATTAGGGGTATCCCGAACCCGTTAAGGGGTATTATTTTTCATGTATCAACAACAACCAAAGGTTGGATTTACTAATTGATTGATTAACGCACAACCTGTGATATTTCAATTATAAAGATAAACAATATAATGCGGAAAAGAAATAACACTGACACCAGAAATTTTGTTAACGAGGAAACCGCAAATGCAGAAAAAACCCCGGGACCTAGTCCAGAATAAACACACACTGATTATAAACTGTTACACCAATTTCCTACTACCTATTCGGACTAGATGTAATACCTGCTTCAGCTATATTCAAGCACTTGTAGAACTCCTAGCAGAACACCGATTCTCTTTAGGAATTCTTGTCGTATAACTTCTAGCAGAACACAAATTTTCTTTAGAAGTTATTCCCGAAAATCTTCTGGCAGAACAAGGTTCTCTTTAGAAGATACAACAACACGGTTGATACTTTTCGATCTTTTGCTTTCACAAAACACCGAATCGATTTCCCTTTATATTTAAATCAAGGTTTTTGAAATCTTGTGTTTGTTTTGAGAAAAACAATTACTAGGTAAAAGTAATATCAAAACAAACTTGTAGATTAGGGTTTATTACACTCTTCAAAAAGGAAGAGAAACCTAATTATTCTACAACAAGAACAACTAGAATAAATCTAGAGATATCTTGTTTAAAACTTCTTAAGGATTTTTACGAGATACCTTAATCGAAGTTTTCTTTCTAGTTCCGATTTCGACTAATAAGTGTTGGTATACGATCAAGAACTAAAATCTATCAAAACCTAGGGTTTATGTTCAAAACTCTTGAATGGTCTTATATCAGAAGAGAAGACCTTAGAATAGACAAGAGGTGAAAAACCTAGATTACAAGTTGTAAAAACAATCACGAAGATTATTATCAACTTGGCTTTGTGATCCCCAATACAAAGACTTTTATCACACTCTTGTTCAAGAAGAACAGAAGACATGGAAAACAACCTGTGAAGCTTACGCCAATTTTCCAAAGGGATAAAAAGGTTAAGCATTCACGAACTCTTTATTTATAGTGAGCTAAGCTAGGGTTAGGCTATTTTCCTTTTTTCAAGACTCTCCTAAATGTGGGAGTCTTTCCTAAGTTACAAATATTGTGTATAAATAATTAAATTAATAATTATTAGCATATATTAAATCACATTTTAACTTAGGCAGGAATTAAAAGATATCACAAACACTTTAATATGGTAATCAACTTTGTTTGGATTAATAGCCATCTTTCCTAGATAAGGAAACATCAAAAACTTGACTAAAAAAGACTTCTAGTCACGTAATTGGGCTCAAGTCCGTGAACCGTTACAAACAGTTCATGGATTGTTTCCTTACTAACGAACTGTAACAATTACAGCAACACTTATAATTGTTACTTTAATAAATCACTCATAACTTCATCGTTATAACTCAGAATTGAGTGATTCTTGGCTCGTTGAATTCGTAAGCTCATTCACTATAATATGAGAACCTTTCCAGGGATAAAGGTTACAGTCAAAAAAGTCGTGGCTCAAATAACCTCGAGTATATATATATAAAAATGTACATTTACCGTCATAAGAATTGTTCCATAGAGTGAACATTTGTTTCGATAGATTAGAAACATTCAACAAGAATCCAAATGAAATCAATCACCACATACCTTTGTTGATCAAGTCCTTGTTGATGTCTTCTTGTAGTCTTCAAACTTCATCCTTCAAGGATAGCTTCGATTCTACTTCTTAGACTTAATCTAGTCCGAAACTATCTTTAGTATACTAAATCAAGAATGCATTTTGGCAACTAAAATTGACAACTAACTTGACAAACCAACGCTAGTGGGTTCAACCGATCAATGCTCTAACAATCTCACCCTTTGTCAATTTTAGTGACAAAACCATTTTACATATGGATTGTACTTGTTAAAAGCATTACAACTCCAAAATTCGACATGTTTGATTTCCTTGGTTTTTCAACTATACGTGTGTTCATTCTGTACTTGTTAAAGATCCATCATAGTATTATTACACAGCATCAAAGTTCAATTGTATCACAACTTTTACAATAATACTATGGTGATATGTATCACTCCCCCTTAGTTAATACTTCATCTCACAAGGAAAATCACTCCCCCTTACATAATGATCCGTAAACCATATGTATATGTAGTGTGAACTACAAAATAATTCTCCCCTTTTTGTCAATATAAATTGGCAAAGGTACTAAAATTGTGGGATCATAATGAAATTCTCAAAGAGATTATTCATGACTAAAAGAGAACATATCAACTTTACTTTATATGATATCACGGAGTCGAAACTTAGTGACTTCATCAAGGAGTTTATTAAGATACAAGTTAACCCCTACATGTTCCACAACCGCTTCTCCCCTCAAAGATATAGCAATTAAGCACAAGTTCATTTAAGAACTCTCCCCCATAAAGTGTCATTCCCAAAAGAAAAAAACGAGTGACCTTACTCCAGGGAGAAGGATTTATATATTGGATTTTATAAATCCCACAAGGAGATATGAGCTAAGAACCAATCATTGAAAGTCTCTCATGAGATCGTGTTACTAAAAAAAATTAGAACTATCTCATGGCAAACAATACACAATATGTAATCATGAAGATCAAGTATTGTGATCATCTTTTCTAAGATACAAACTTGTATAAACCAGAACTGATATGCTTAGAAGGAAGAATAACCTTTTCCACAAGGATTTACACCAAGAATGGTTACCATAAGTGTATGAAAAAGTTTCTTTGACAATAAAAACCAACATCCAATGGCTTTGATTATTACTTCTAACTTGTTATACTTAAGAATTTCAATCACAAATCAAGTTAGGTAATTAAGAATCATACACGTGGTATTTAACCATATTCATCTAACACTTCTAGATCAAATGATAATTAAATGAATCTAATTGTATTATTCATAGAGTTGTTCAATTGTTTATATTCTCATAGAAGTATACAAGATACAATTGAAGCAAAATCGGTTTTGATTTACTCGAATCAAATCATGAACATTATAGCCACGGTTTGCAAAAGATTGCATTCCTTATTATATAAAAGTATTTTTTCATGACTTAACCGATTTTAGAACATTACCCACTCAAGTATGCAAATGGGTACGCATACCTAAGTAGCTGAACTTGGACTGTGTTTGCCAGTATGCAAACGGGTACACATACTGTCGTACACTTCCAAACTTCAGTTGAAACCAGTACGCGTATAAGTACGCATACTTCAGTACCCGGACTTAAACTGACTTCGCCAGTAAGCGTACAGGTACGCATACTCTAGCTCCCGGACTTTACCTGACCAACCAGTACGCATTCAGGTATTCACACTCAGTTCCGGTCTTGGATCAACACATATGCAAGTATGCATACTGTGCTTATAATCCAATCATGGTAAAGTGTTCTAAACTCTTATTTCAATCATTGAAACATTCTTAGAAGACGGGAATAGCTGTCTCACACAAACTGTTAGCTTCAAAGCAATTTTCAAGTGATCGATAGATAAATACGAAACATTCTGATTCTACATCAAATGACTGTCTCACACAAATCATGTAAGATGTTACCAGGTGATTTTCACATGATCATCTTTTTACTTTCGTCAAGAATATAAGATGAATCTATCTAAAGCGAAAAGCTTCCACATATAAAAAAAAATACCCAACATAATATGTGCGCCCCAATTCTTTTGCAATCCTCACCGTATTTACAAGGGCTCTTGGTTAGGATGCACTTCCAACACAATCAGGTTGTGTTGAGGTGAACAAAATCTTGCTCACCACAGGTATTCGAGACAAAATCATGCATAGACTCTAGGAATTTAACAACTTCTTTGAAACTTTCAATAACTGTTCCATACCTTTTTAAGATGTTATCCCTTGTCGAACTCTTGTCTATGCAGTTATCCTTTTTAAGATGGTTTCGGGCACTTTCAATAAAGTGCCCGAAACCATGACAGTTAAAGCATTGTACATCATCATTAGGAGATGTTGTAACTTTAGAAAAACTCTTTTTCCTGTTTCTCAAGAGTTTTCAAAATTCTCGTGGAGTAACATCCTTAGTATTTGGAAAACCAGATTTATGCTTAGAGGATTCAGAATTATCTGTAGCTTTAAGAGAAATCACCTCTTTTCCAGACCAGTGTTCATTATCAAAGATCTTTAACTTTCCAACAAGAGTATTTCTGGAGAGTGTAGAAAGATTGTTTGCTTCTTCAATGGCATGTTTCTTAGACTCGTATCTTGATGGTAGAGACCTGAGAATTTTGCACACAATAACTTTCTCCGGAATAGTTTTTCCTAACGAATATGAGGAGTTGACTATTTGAGAAAGTCTTTGGTTAAACTCATCAAAGGTTTCATCATCAGACATGCGAAGGTTTTCCCAGTCAGATGCAAGGTTTTGAAGCCTTGCTTCTTTCTCTGCGGCATTCCCTTCAAATACGGTTTCTAAGATATCCCAAGCATCTTTAGACTTATTGCACGTAGTTACGTGGTGCTGAAGATCTGGGGTAATGGCATGGATGATAGCATTTAATCCGTCAGAATTTTTCCTTGCAGCACTAATCTCGACATCACTATAACTACCAATATCCTTTACAACAATTACACCGTCTACTATAACTGTTGGAGGATCATAGCCATTTACAACACAAACCCATGATTGAAAATCACACGCTTGAAGAAAGGCACGCATAACAATTTTCCACCATAAGTAATTTGTGCCATTGAAGGCTGGTGGTACGTTTATAGAGATAAAACTTCTGTCCATAGAGTCAGATTGCTACAAACACAGACTTATGAGGTCTTAGAGTGTTTTCCTGCTCTGATACCAATTGAAAAAGCGGGGGTCTAACAACCACACCCAATATTTCGCTTAGCAATCTGTATGGACTAACTCCAATATAATTCCGAGAGAATCAACTAGACAGTCAGACTCAATCAAGGAAATATATCCAAGAGTTATATCTCTGTTTCTCAAAGTAATCAGCAAATCAAACAAATGAAATCTGTGAGCCTGATTATTATGAGAAACAACTTGAACGGTACCAAAGACCAATGTTCAAGTGTCAATCAATTTCAATCAACAACCAAAGGTTGGATTTACTAATTGATTTATTAACGCACAACCTGTGATATTTCAATTATAAAGATAAACAATATAATGCGGAAAAGAAATAACACTGACACCAGAAATTTTGTTAACGAGGAAACCGCAAATGCAGAAAAAACCCCGGGACCTAGTCCAGAATAAACACACACTGATTATAAACTGTTACACCAATTTCCTACTACCTATTCGGACTAGATGTAATACCTGCTTCAGCTGTATTCAAGCACTTGTAGAACTCCTAGCAGAACGCCGATTCTCTTTAGGAATTCTTATCGTATAACTTCTACCAGAACACAAATTCTCTTTAGAAGTTATTCCCGGAAATCTTCTGGCAGAACAAGGTTCTCTTCAGAAGATACACCAACACGGTTGATACTTTTCGATCTTTTGTTTTCACAAAACACCGAATCGATTTCCCTTTAGATGTAAATCAAGGTTTTGGAAATCTTGTGTTTGTTTTGAGAAAAAAAATTACTAGGTAAAAGTAATATCAAAACAAACTTGTAGATTAGGGTTTATTATACTCTTCAAAAAGGAAGAGAAACCTAATTATTCTACAACAAGAACAACTAGAATAAATCTAGAGATATCTTGTTTAAAACTTCTTAAGGATTTTTTACGAGATACCTTAATCGAAGTTTTCTTTCTAGTTCCGATTTCGACTAACAAGTGTTGGTATACGATCGATAACTGAAATCTATCAAAACCTAGGGTTTATGATCAACAACTATTGAATGGTCTCATATATATCCATTAAATTTAAAAAGACTCGGAAGAGAGAGAGTGTCTGTGACACGGTTGGAATCGGCGATTGACTCAGGTCAAAATTTCTCTTCTTTTTTTCCTTTTTCTGTGCGAATCAAAACCATAATTCAGGTGAATCTTTTTAATTTCTAATGATTGGTGTTACAAATATGAAGATTAAGGATTGATAGGATGTTGAAAACATCAATTAATCGATCTGAAGAAATTTTTTTCTGAATCGAAAAAAACTTTTAGTGCTGAATCTAGTTTTAGTTCTGGAAAAATGAGTAATAACTCCGAGGAAAATCCTAAATGTTTTATTTCTGATGATGACATTGAAGAAAGTTTGAGTGAATGAAAATACAGTTTGATTGGAAGGTTAGATTTCCTTAAATTGAAAATTCAAACAAGGAATTCGATTTTAAGGCCATAATGGAAATCCAAAGGTTCAATTCAGTTAATCCCACTGGGTAAAGGTTTCTTTGTTATTAAACTGGATAATGAAGAAGATAAGCTTCATATTTTGGGAGGAGATTGGAAGGTTGAAAATCAGAGTTTGAGATTAAGGGTCTGGGAACCTAATTTTAAACCTGAAGAACAAAAATCTACTTCTGCATTTTTCTGGGTTCAATTTCCAAGTCTCAGTATGGAATACTGGAAAGAAAAGATCATTCTGAACATGGGAAATTCTTTAGGGCGTTCTATTAAAGTAGATGAAATTACTCTTAAGAGAGAGATTGGATATTATGCAAGTGTTTTAGTTGAAATAGATATGTCAAGATTGATACCTAACAAGATATGGGTTGAATCAAAATATGGTAGTTTTGAACAAAAAGTTAACATTCCTAAGGTCCCTAAATTCTGCTTTCATTGTCAAGTTGTTGGTCACTCTGTAACAGAATGTAAATCAAAGAAGAAAGTTCCTGAACAAGTAGAGACAGTGCCTATGGGTCAAACTAAGAAAACATGGAGGAATGTTACTTCAAAGAATAACAAACCAGCTGGGTTTGATATATGTTTTAGTGAAGAAGAAAGAGATCAGAATACTATGCATACTCATATTCTAGATAGTGAAGATGAGAATGTTGATGCCATTGTTCACCAAATATCACAAGGTGGTGGAGGTGAATCTTCTTTTGATAAGGATCCTAATATTAAGGAAGTAGAAGTTAATTCAGGGAAATTCAAAATACTCCTTATTGAATTTTCCAAATTCACAAAGTGGTGGAGGTTAAACCTTTTCTGGTAATGCTCCTAATTCTAAGGCAGAAGAAATATTGAACTTTCCAAGTGCTTTTCCGGTCTTATCTGCAACAAAAATATTGGAATTGGTATCTAGTGCTCCTTTAATGAGGTTATTAATGTGATTCCTCCATTGGGAAAAGTTGGTTTAACTGTAAAGCAGAAACCTGGAACCAATGTGACAACAAGAAAACAAGAAGCCAGTTTAGTTTTAAATAATGGTAAAAATGGGAGCCTGAGAAGAGAAAATTCTTCTCAATCTCAAATTTCTAAATGAAGATTGTATACTGGAATGTCAGAGGCCTGAGAAGAGTAAAGGCCAAAGACAAACTTAAGAGTTTAGTTCATTCTTATGGTGGAATTAATAATTGCTTAAATGGTTGTGGATTGATTCAAGCAACAAAAACTGGCTTAGAATTCTCATGGTGTCATAATAGAGCTGGAAAGAAGAGGATTGTATGCAATCTTGACAGGGCAGTGTTTAATGACAAGTGGCTGGAAATTTACCCAAGTTGGGGCTATAAAGTGGGAGCAAGAGGCATTTCTGATCATGGTGTTTTATATGGTGCTAATACTAATTTACCAAAGCCAAAGAATGTCCCCTTCAGAGATCTAAAGGTATGTAAAAATCATCCTTCCTTTCAACAGATTGTTGTAGATTCTTGGAATTCAGATATAATTGGAAATCCTGGTTTCATATTCATGAGTAAATTAAAAAGACTCAAAAAAGATATTCAAAATTGGAACTGGAATTTTTTTGGGGATGTCACAAAAAAACTGAAACAAGCAGAGGAAGAGGTTATGAAGGCTTCATTACTATCTGACAGAAATCCTATGGATTTAATTCTTTTGAAAAAACTAGTAACAGCAAGAGGGACTCAAGAGTTACTATTAGCTCAACAAAAAGAAATCATTCAACAGAAATCAAGAGTTCAATGGTTAAAAGAAGGAGCTACAAATACAAAATTCTTCCATGTTAATCTCAAGATAAGACAAGCTCAGAATGCATTTGTGGAATTAGAAAAACAGGAAGGTGGTATTACTTCTAATCAAGAAGAGATAGCTGATATTTTAATCAAGCATTTTGAAGAAAAGTTCACATATCAGGAAGTTCATTTTACTTCAGATATTTTTAAGGATATTCCTTTGGTGGTGAATGAAGATGATAATATTCTACTTGAAGCTACCCCAGAAGCAGAAAAAATAAGACAAGCAGTCTTTGAATTAAATCCAGATAGTGCACCTGGACCAGATGGCTTTGCTGGTTGGTTTTACAGAGAAGTATGGGAGATCATTGGTGAAGACTTCATAACTGCTATTAAATTTTGGTGGAGTAGAGGTTTCATACCTAATGGCTTAAATGCAAACTTCTTACTACTACTCCCAAAAGTCAAAAATGCTAAAAGAGCAAAACAATTCAGGCCAATAGGATTGATGAATTTCAGCTTTAAAGTAATCACAAAAATTATCACAAAAAGACTAATTGAAATGATCAAGAAGGTGGTATCTCCTCAACAGGGTGCTTTCATCAAGGAAAGAAACATTCAAGAGAAGATTGCATTGGCATCTGAATTAGTAAATGACATGGAAAACAAGAGAAGAGGTGGAAATATGGGATTAAAACTTGATATTACCCAGGCCTATGATTCTCTGAGTTGGGAATTCTTGTTTCAAGTCATGCATAAGTTTGGTTTTTCAATAAATGTCACAAAATGGTTACATACTCTTCTCAAATCTGCAAGGATTTATATTTTATTAAACGGTGGACCTGTGGGATATTTCCAAGTGAGTAGAGGGTTGAGACAAGGTGACCCACTGTCTCCTCTTCTTTTTGTTATAGCTGAAGATCTCTTAAGAAGAACTTTGACAAGAATGGTGCAGGAAAATCAAATCCAGCTAATGGTATCTAGAAAGAATATAAATCCTTCTCATATCTTTTTTGCAGATGACATATTTATATTCTGCAATGCTGATAAGAGAAATGTGAGAAAATTGTTGAAGGTTTTAAAAGACTATCAAGCTGCTTCTGGTCAGGTAATTAGCTTAGAAAAAAGCAAATGTTTTATAGATGGTACCAGTGAAGCAAGAAAACTACAAATAACAGAATTGTGTAATATGCCTCTCTCAACATTCCCTGACAAATATTTGGGAGTCATGCTGGAACCAGGGAGAGTAAAATCTATTCACTTATGGAGCATAGTGGAGATGATGCAAGAAAGTTTGGATGGATGGAAAGGTAGATTACTCTCATTCCAAGAAAGACTGGTTTTAGTAAAATTTGTACTTTGCAGTTTTCCTATTTATACAATGGCAGTTTATAAGTGGCCTAAAACAATAATAAAAGAATGTGAAAGAATCATCAGAAATTTTCTTTGGACTGGTGATTCTTCCACTAGAAAGGTGATAACTTTAAAGTGGGATTCAGTTTGTACCCCATTGGATGAAGGTGGTTTAGGTTTGATAAGATTGGAAATTCTTAACAAAGCCCTGCTAATGAAGCTTTATTGGAAAATTCTAAAGGGAGAAGATAAGATGTCAAGGTATTTTCAAGCTAAGTATCAAGACAAAAATGGTGCATGGATCAAATATTATAAAAAATCCTCTATATGGCCAGGTTTACAATGGGTGGAAAATGATGTATTACAACATTCTAGATAGTTGGTGGGGGATGGGAGGAGTATTTCAATTTGGAAGGATAATTGGATTAAAGAAAAAGCTTTGGTAGAATTGTACCTTGAAAATAAATTCTTGAAGCTATTCCCAGATATGAAAGTATCTGACATACTGTTAGATGGTGACTGGGTTATTCCTACAGAAATATTAGAGATGTTTGATATTAGTGAACTTCCTGTTGCTGATAATCAAGAAGATAAAAGAATTTTGAGTGCTAATATAAATGGAGAATTTACTGTGGCTTCAGCAGTGGAGACTATAAGGAAGGAACAACCAAACTTCAGTGGACTAAAAAGGTACGGTCTCACTCAATCCATCCATCTATATCTAGTAATGTTTGGAAGCTGAAAAGAAATATTTTCCCTACTGATGAAAATATGAAGAAAAGAAACTTCAGTCTTACTTCTAGATGCCCCTTCTGTAGAAATTCTGAAGAAAACTTAGATCATATATTGTGGAAATGTAACTACTGTGAAATGGTGTGGAAATGGCTTGGTGACATGTTCTGTTTTAAAAACCCAAGATCATTTGATGAAATTTTCAAGTTTGCCAATAAACAAAGCCAAGCAGTGAAGGAAATTTGGATGATCTCTGCATTCATTACTCTGAAAGAACTTTGGTTTTTGAGAAATAAATGTGTATATGATAATGAAATCTTCAATGACCTAATTCTCAAGACTAGAATTCTAAAGCTCACTGCTGAGAATGAAGTAAGAATGAAAGGAAAGATGTGGAACTCAGCATATGATTTGCAGGTTTCGAAACATTTTAATCTAAGCTGTAGAAGAACAAACACCACAAGAATTCAAGAAATCTTTTTTCTGCTGCCATTGAATAATCAAACTCTTCTATGTTGTGATGGGGCTTCAAGAGGAAATCCTGGTAAGTCAGGATATGGATTTGTTGGAAGAAATTCAGGGGGTGAATGCATAGTGGCAATAGCAGGTCGTCTGGGAGTAGCAACTAACTATTATGCAGAGGTGATGGCTTTGCTATGTGCAGGGGAACGGGCCGTGAAAAATGGTAAGTTGAATGTCATCTTCAGATTAGACTCAAAAGCAATAATAAAAGCATTCACCACAGGTCAGGTTCCTTGGTTTGCAATTACAAGGTGGAGAAAAATTATTACACATCTACAGCAATGGGACTTTGTTCACAGTTTCAGGGAAGTGAACTTCTCTGCAAATTCTATGGAAAAAAGGTGCAAGTATGGCAAGGGGAGAATCTATTATATTCACACAAAAACCATCTTTCTTACACAATCTGGAGAATGAAAATCAGCCTTACTATAGATTTTGTTAGCGGAGAGTGATGTAGATCTCCTTCTATGGAGTTTCCTTGTTGGTTTTTTTTTGTTTTCCTTTAGTTCCAGTTTTGTTTCCTTTAGTTCCATTTTTGTATTTTTTGTAAAACTCTTTTGTTTAATAAAATTTATATTGTTGAGCAAAAAAAAAAACACACTCTTGAATGGTCTTATATCAAGAGAGAAGACCTTAGAATAGACAAGAGGTGAAAAACCTAGATTACAAGTTGTAGAAATAATCACGAAGATTATTATCAACTTGGCTTTGTGATCCCCAATACAAAGACTTTTATCTCACTCTTGTTCACGAAGAACATAAGACATGAAAAACAACCTGTGAAGCTTATGCCAATTTTCCAAAGGGATAAAAAGGTTTAGCATTCACGAACTCTTTATTTATAGTGAGCTAAGCTAGGGTTTAGACTATTTTCCTTTTTCAAGACTCTCCTAAATATAGGAGTCTTTCATAAGTTACAAATATCTTGCATAAATAATTAAATAAATAACTATTAGCATATATTGTATTTATGGGAAAATCACATTTTAACTTAGGCAGGAATTAAAAGATATCACAAACACTTTAATGGTAATCAAATATGTTTGGATTAATAGCCATCTTGCCTAGATAAGGAAACATCAAAAACTTGACTAAAAAAGACTTCTAGTCACGTAATTGGGCTCAAGTCCGTGAACCGTTACAAACAGTTCATGGATTGTTTCCTTACTAATGAACTGTAACAATTACAACAACACTTATAATTGTTACTTTAATAAATCACTCATAACTTCATCGTTATAACTCAGAATTGAGTGATTCTTGGCTCGTTGAATTCGTAAGCTCATTCACTATAATATGAGAACATTTCCAGGAATAAAGGTTACAGTCACAAAAGTCGTGGCTCAAATAACCTCGAGTATATATACATAAAAATGTACATTTACCGTCATAGGAATTGTTCCATAGAGTGAGCATTTGTTTCGATAGATTAGAAACATTCAACAAGAATCCAAATGAAATCAATCACCACATACCTTTGTTGATCAAGTCCTTGTTGATGTCTTCTTGTAGTCTTCAAACTTCATCCTTCAAGGATAGCTTCGATTCTACTTCTTAGACTTAATCTAGTCCGAAACTATCTTTAGTATACTAAATCAATAATGCATTTTGGCAAATAAAATTGAAAACTAACTTGACATACCAACGCTAGTGGGTTCAACCAAGCAATGCTCTAACAAAACCGGTATGCGTATTGTGACTGAACCTACACACGAACGGCATTGGTATTTATACCTTGTACACCTACTAACCATGTCGATTATGTTTTTAAGTGTATTTAAATTATTTCTATGAGATAATTAGCATTTGATTAATTCTCTAAAAACACTAGACTTAATTGATCACATGTTTGTGACTCAGAGTTAATGTCTTATGTGTTCATGAAAATGAAGGTTAAGCTTTTAAGTTCAAACCGGCTAGTTTCGGCTAACCATGTTGTACATAGTCTTTGTACACGGTTCAGGTACGGTCTCACCTAACCAGAGTGTATATCTTGCTTATGTAAATCATATTCAAAGATTCATCTAACGGTGCATATTGTTTGCTTGGTTCCAAAGCTATCTTAGCTTAAACCTAAAGCAATATATGCTTTGAATGTCTATAAAAGGGGAACTTCAAGCAACTGGGATCTTTGAATCCCGACATTACTTTTTAGTGTGTCCTAGTTGTATCTAGAGTCGTCCTCTTCCTAACCCTTTTAGGGTTTAGCGACTACAAAGTCTTCATAGGGATTCGTGAATCCAGGTCCAATTATCTTTCCTTGATAACTTGAGTATCCTGATCTTGATTGTTTGTAGATCTTGCTTCATCGATCAAGATAGATAGAAATCGTCAAGGTTCTCTTCGTCTCAATTTTTTTTGATTCCACAGGTTTTATACTTGTGAGGTGAATAATAATCTAGGATGCACTTCGGGTTGCATAAGTCCGGATTTTGAGGTTAGCTAGACTTTGTCTATTGATATCGATTTCCACACCTTTGATCAAGTTATTTAATTGTCAAAGGAAACCAATTATATAAGTTTAATATGTGGGAGGCAGATTTGGTTTTAAGTCTTCAATTGAGTTGAAGCAACTCTTAGTTGGTGTGATGTCATCTAAGGGAATCAATTGCGCGGAGTCTGGTGGGTCGGTAGACCAACTTTGTTTAACCGCAAGTGCACGGTGTCAAAATTGTAGACAACAGCAAATGTGGTTCGTTCCCTCAAGGAGTGTGAAAATACCTCTAACTGATACTAATCAAAGAAAATAAATATGTAGGAGAATCTAAGCTAAACGAATCAAATTATTGTGGCGAACGAAATATCAAAGATGACGAGCATGCTAGGGATTCGGGAATTCCATTGTAGATTTGAATTCATATGTATTCTATCACAAAAGTCTTATATTACTCATACATGGTAGCAACACATAACATCATATACGGAAGATTTATCAATAAAAGGATCAACTATAATTCTCATAAGGTATGTCTGGTCTCACCTTAAAAGTAGATATCCAATGCACTAAATATACATGGCATAGATAGTCAAAGAATTATCATAGCAAATGATATAATCAGATTTGTAGAATGGATTTTTTTAGTATCCAACTATGAATTATATATACATGGCATAAATCATGAAAGAGTTATAAATCAAAACCATCGATTAAGAAACTCAAACATTATTAAGCACTAAAAATTGACTTTGTTATAGAACTCAAAATGAAATAACATCTAAAAGTTCATCCGTCACCCTAACATGGAAAACTAGCAAGACATGGAAGAAGAGAACAATAAAATTGCGAACCCTTGTCTTCTCTCTCCGTATTCGGCTCTCCAGCCGCCTCCCTCATTCTGTCTCTGTTCCCTTCTCAGACCTAGCAACATTTTCCAAGGCCCAGTCCATTCGGGTCCATTACTAGCTTCCAAATTCATACCCATTACCAAGATCCGGCAACTACTTCCTAAGCCCGACCACCCGACATTACCTCCGATTGCAACTAGCTCTAGTCTCTGTTCTTTCTCCCAATCGATCAAACACCCATTTCTTCATTTCCAAACCAACTACAGGTCCATCTATTCCTTCCACTTATATTTTATCTACCATTAACAGCACCAGACTCGTGCCATTACCACTCAAAGCAATTTTATCATCCTCTCCGTTTAACAACCCAACTGACGGCAGCAACTGTATCCATTTCAGCTTGTTTCCCGATATAAAATTCAGGCCAGAAAATATCCAAATGTTCACTGATTCGAACCCCACACAGAACCCATTCTGCCATCACCTAGTTGACTGCAGAAGCCGCATCTCTTTCAGCTGGTTTTCAGGCTTGGAAACATGCCGAGAACCCACACTGGTTTACACTAGCAAGACAATTTCCTTAACATTCAACCACAGCATCTGCCTCCAGTCCCCACCAGGAATCAATCAGTTCAGCCTAAGCTTGGCCACAACACCAATTGTTCCTTCTCGTCTTGTCTTATCTCCAAACAGCACCAAATACGCACAAAATCAACCTCCGATCACACTCAGTCCAGGCATATTCCCCTGACCATCCAAGCACCACCACCTCTCCCTGATGCTTTAAACACTCGCACAAAAATGTGGAGGTAGTTGAGCCACGTGCCACTTTGTAACCCCACTACAAATTGTACACAATAAGACCTTTGAAGTGTTTTTTTTTTGTTTTTTTAAAAGGAAAGGATATATATTAGAAGAAAAAGAGAATGTACAGAATAATGAATAACAAAGAGAGAAAATTATTTGTTCCACTGTTGCTTTCTAACCATGAAATGCAGCCAGACAAATGGCGCTACACATATAAATTGTGAGCTGCAAATTAATATGTCTGGTGACATTAGTCGCATTGATAGAAAATGTCATTTTAACTCCATTTTAGCTACAAATTTCACTGGTGATCGGATTTGCTTATAATTCCTACAAATGACTCAAAACAATCCTGTTAGCGAAATAACGAGGCCTAGCCAATGTAGTTATGGGTATAATTATGTTGCACCTACGGGCTTGTCAAATTCCCCCACACTTACATTTTGCTAGTCCCGAGCAAAACATAAAACGAAAATATATTTGCTCCACAATGAATAGATAAGAGGTATCCGCTCTACAGCTGGATAAAGAGAGATGTCTGCTAAACATCGAGACAATTCCACTAAACAGTGGTATAAAGATGTCTGCTAAATAGCGAGACGATTCCACTAAACAATGGTATAAAGATGTCTGCTAAACAGCGAGACGATTCCACTAAACAGTGGTGTAGAGATGTCTGCTAAACAGCGAGACAGATAATCAGTAAGACTCGCTCAATAGCTGATCATGTCATGCAAATATATATACAAGACCCCAACGAAAATGAAATTCTATACAAATTTAGATGCTAAACCACTCCCCCACACTTAAACATTACATTGTCCTCAATGTAATTGAGTCATCCAACGTAGAAATTAAGATGGAGAATTCTTAAAAGGATATGCAATAACGAAAAACAATAAAAATAAATGATAAGAGTAAAGGGAACAAATCTGATGGGTTGACTCCCATGAAACGAAAGGTATTTGTTTCCCTGCTTTCAGTAGCACGTAATCTTAAACAAGATGAGGTTGGTACCCCGAAGTAAACTGTCAATCATATATATAAATTCTGAAAAGTTGGGGATCAACCCAACATATCAGTCTAGGTGCGAATATGAACCTGCAACAAAAACGATTAGTACCCAGAGAACTAACTAAATTAAATATAACCCTGCAGTAATAAGGAACACAATTCCAGCATGCGCACCCATGTAAGTGCACACGAAGTAAATTAGATTCATGGATAACATGTAAAGTTTTTTAGAATTTTCAACACCAATTGTATACCCTATATCTGGTTCTAAGTCTGAGGAAATCACTTCTGTGGTTGAGTCTCCTTTATTGATTAATGGATACCGCAATGCATTGAAAATGTCAAAAAGCATGGGGTCTAAGGAGTCTGCAAAATGGGCTAAACAAACTGAGATTGGTTCGAAATCAGCAATGCAAGTTACCTAACCAGTATCGATCGGCTCCACATTCACATCAGCAATTAGGAAATCACAAGATGAGTCAGCAAAACATGAGCTCAATGGAGCGAGAATATCATCAATAATTAGCTCATTATCATCTGCAGCCAAGTGACTTATAGGAATCTTGCTATTCAAATAACTAGAAGGTACCTCATTATGAACGTCTACTGTCTCTAAGTCATTAGACTCAACAATAGTATCGTCTGTATAAACAGGTTCTTCTAAATTATCATTATCTGAATAAATAATGTCTCTAACACAACTCTCGTCCTTTTGAATAGGCAAATAATCATTAATATGATCATGAGTTGGATAAGATACAATAGATTCAGAATTCCTAAAATCACTACCAGTGTCAAGTCCATCATCATCCTCAAAGCATACTGATTCATCATCTACAACGGTTTCATTATTAGTGTCATCAATATGAGAAAAATCAGAACTTGAATACTTGTATAAACGGCGATCTTCTACTGGTTTCATAAGTTCAACAATTATTTTATCAGTTTTGGCAGATCTTTTAGCAGATTCAATGGCAAATAACTCAGTTTGTTTGACCAACTGTTCCATGCTAGATACGAGAGAAAGAGATAGTTCACCGTACAACTAATTATCTCTTTCATACGGTGACTCATATGTGTGTGAATAATAATTGGAATCGATATAATTTGTCTCATAACTGGGGTAAGGTTGGTAATGATCATAACCTTCACAAGGTCCGGAATGATCATACCTATGAGAATAATTCCAATTATTATTTACACACTCGGCTCTAATAGGTTCCTGATAATGAGAAGGTGCATATGCATACTCCTCAGGTGTAATATCAGATGACTCCTCTGTCTCATCTCTTTTGGTAAGATTCCAAAAAGCTATAAAAGAAGCTAACTCACTGGAAACCATAATACAAAGTAAAATTTACCTAATAACTCACATTGCAAAAGCTTTGTGAGAATATCAAGTACTTACTTTCTAGCCAGTTATTGATTCCAATCTCCGCACTTCAGACTAAGGTACCCAAGAAAAATCAACCAAGCTATGTAAAAAGAACTAAAAATAAAAGAAAAGAAAAACAAAAATAAATTATGTACAGAAAAAAACAAAAACAAACTATGCACAAGATATTAACAAGAGAGTATTTTGCAACCACTCCCCGGCAGCGGCGCTAAAAACTTGGTGGGTCGGTAGACCGACTTTGTTTTACCGCAAGTGCACGGTGTCGAAATTGTAGACAACAACAAATGTGGTTCGTTCCCTCAAGGAGTGTGAAAATACCTCTAACTGATACTAATCAAAGAAAATAAATATGTAGGAGAATCTAAGCTAAACGAATCAAATTATTGTGGATGGACGAAATATCAAAGATAACGAGCATGCTAGGGATTCGAGAATTCCATTGTAGAGTCGAATTCATATGTATTCTATCACAAAAGTATTATATTACTCATACAGGGTAGCAACACATAACATCATATACAGAAGATTTATCAATAAAAGGCTCAACTATAATTCTCATAAGGTATGTCTGGTCTCACCGTAAAAGTAGATATCCAATGCACTAAATATACATGGCATAGATAGTCAAAGAATGATCATAGCAAATGATATAATCAGGTTTGTAGAATGGATTTGTTTAGTATCCAACTATGAATTATACATGGCATAAATCATGAAAGAGTTATAAATCAAAACCATCGATTCAGACACTCAAACATTATTAAGCACTAAAAATTGACTTTGTTATAGAACTCAAAATGAAATAACATCTACAAGTTCATCTGTCACCCTAACATGGAAAACTAGTAAGACATGGAAGAAGAGAACAATAAAATTGCAAACCCTTGTCTTCTCTCTCCGTATTCGGCTCTCCAGCCGCCTCCCTCCTTCTGTCTCAGTTCCCTTCTCTGACCTAGTAACATTTTCCAAGGCCCAGTCCATTAGGGTCCATTACCATCTTCCAAATTCAGACCCATTACCAAGATCCGGCCACTACTTTCTAAGCCCGACCACCCGACATTACCTCCAATTACAACTGGATCTATTTATAATTAAGATTATGAAACTAGAAAAACAAAATAATATAAGATGTAACGGAGATTATGAAGGTGTTAGGGTTCCAGGAATCCGTTATAGGTAAATTATTGCATTCAATCACAAAGGGTATTGACACAAAAAATATTTCATTTAACGATTATTGACAAGATTTATCAAAAAGATGGTTTGTTCTCACCTTAAAGTAGAATTCCAAGCACTAAGTATACATGGAATAAATAGTCAAGAGATATTCATAAGACGATTATTGCTAAGGTTCAACGAGTCTTTCTACTAATCTAACTATGGACTATACATGGCATAGAACATGAAAAATCTAGCTAGAAGGTATATCGTTTATAGAGAAACAAAACCATAATCATTAAGCTCATAGAAAACCCTTGTTTCAAAAACATAAAAAAAATCAAACTACAAGTTCATCCTTTCACCCTAACATGGAGTAGCCAAACATGGCTTTTTCAAAAGCCATAAATAAATGTAAAGAAAACAAGCTAATCAAAAGAGAAAATCAATCTTCAAACCCTATTCCTCTTTTCCAGTTGCGGCTCTGTAGCCCCTCCCCCATTCAGTCTTTGTTCCCTTCTCAGACCTAGCAACATTTCCAAGGCCCAGTCCATTCGGGTCCATTACCAGCTTCCAAATTCATACCCATTACCAAGATCCGGCCACTACTTCCTAAGCCCGACCACCCGACATTACCTCCGATTTCAATTGGATCTATTATTTGTTCTTTCTCCCCAATCGATCAAACACCCATTTCTTCATTTCCAAACCAACTACAGGTCCATCTATTCCTTCCACTTATATTTTAGCTACTATTAACAGCACCAAACTCGTGCCATTACCACTCAAAGAAATTTCATCATCCTCTCCATTTAACAACCCAACTGACGGCAGCAACTGTATCTATTTCAGCTTGTTTCCCGACATAAAATTCAGTCCAAAAAATATCCAAATGTTCACTGATTCGAACCCCACACATAACCCATTCAGCCATCACCTAGTTGACTGCAGAAGCCACATCTCTTTTAGCTGGTTTTCCGGCTTGGAAACATGTCGAGAACCCTCACTGGTTTACACTAGCAAGACAATTTCCTTAACTGTTGGGACACCGACACTATATTACGACTCTTCTCTAAACTACTGTCTTCTATATTTAGCATTCTCTTAGTTGTTTCCTTTGAAGGTACGTTTCTTTATTTAGCTAGAACTCTGCACTATATAAACTCATGCTTTATAGCTAACTTATTCATTCAAATCAATCTAAAATTATTAAGCTTTGCTTAACTGGGTGGCTAATCCCCAATTCAAATGATTTTTATCGTTCTTTACTATTGTTTTGGTGTATAAACCTAACATCTGGTACAGAGCTTTTCGATATGAGACCATTTTTTTTCTCCATTTTTTTTTATATTCTTTTTCTCAACTTTCTGAAATATGACGATGAAGAGTTTAGAAGAGCAAATTCAAACCCTTAACGTAAATTTAGAATCTGTTATTAATGATATGCAAGCTGATCGAGAAAAGTCCACAAAGGCTTTGGAATCTATTGCTGCCTTCTTTGAACGACAGGATTCTACTGGTAATGGCTCTAATGGTACTGGTAATGGCTCTAATAGTAATGGTAATGGATCTAATGGTAATGGCTCTAATGGTGATGTTGGAGCTGGTGCAGTCGTTCGTGGCAGTCAAATCAATATAAAGTTTCCTATATTTGACGACGAGGTTTCAAAGCAGAACAATATTTTTCTTTACTGGCTGTACAAGAGCAAAGGAAAGTACCGATGGCTGCAGTTCATCTGAATGGCGATGCAGTTTCGTGGTATCGTTGGATCACAACGTCATTGGGACAATTAACTTGGGATCAGTTCTCCGTTACTATTCAAAAACGATTTAGCTCTCGGAAAGACATTGATCCATGCAGCAGTTTGTCTAAGCTATTCCAAACAGGTACGATCCGTGACTATATTACTGGTTTTGAAAAGTTGTTGAATTTTGTGACTGGTTTGCAAGAATCATATCAAATTAGTATTTTTCTATCGGGTCTTCGTACCGATATTCATGCTGCTGTTCGTTCTCTTCGCCCTATATCCTTGTCCGACGCTTTTGAACTATCTTTATACCAAGAAGAAGCCTTACAGACAATAAGGAATTTTTATAGAACTCTACAACCAAAATCCTTACCTCCTATTATTACGACACCACATCCCAAAATCAGTTTACCTCCTGGTGTTAAACGCTTTTCTTGGGCCGAACAAAAAGAGCGATGTAAAAAAGGTTTATGCTTCAATTGTGACGATTTATATAAGCTTGGGCATGTATGTATGAAATCACGATTAATACTTTTAGAAAGTGCATCTGGTGTTACCATTACTGAGCTTGATAATGAGGCGTGTAATGAAGATGTTCCCTTGAATCACACAGTAGATACACCACCTGAAATTTATTTACATGCGCTTGTTGGATCCCCGTTTCCAAAGACAATGCGTATTACTGGGTATACCAAAGGTCAACCACTTACTATACTCATTGATTCTGGATCGACGCATAATTTTCTTCATCCTACAGTTGCTAAACGATGTGGTTTTTCTGTTCAATCCAAGGATACTATACTTCGTGTCACAGTTGGCGATGGGGGAAAATTGGAAACGCGAGGGTAGTGTTCCATTATTTCAGTTACATTACAGGGTTTTTTTTTTCCAACTGATTTCTATCTTTTACCAATAAGTGGTTGTGATATGGTATTGGGTGTACAATGGCTGCGAACTTTGGGACTAATTTCTTGGGACTTTACAAAGCTAATTATGAAGTTCAAGTCAGGAGACCATGATATTTCATTAGTTGGGGATAACTCACCAACTATAATATTGCTAGACAATGTTCCTATGCAATGTTTAATATATTGCGAACAACATGGTATTCTTTTACAGTTATCTACATCAACTGCATCATCATCTATAAGTCCTTCAGCTGTACCATCTTCAATAAAGGATTTAATCTTAAGTTTTTCGGATATTTTTAAAACACCTACATCGTTTCCTCCAAAATGATTGCATGATCATCATATACCATTAGCTCCATGGTCTTCTCCAGTTAACGTGCGGCCATATCGTTATCCTCATTTTCAGAAGGATGAAATAGAAAAGATAGTATCTGAACTACAAGAAGCAGGACTCATTCGGCCAAGTTCTAGTCCATACTCGTCTCCGATTCTCATGGTTCGTAAAAAAGATGGCTCTTGGCACATGTGCGTCGATTACCGTGCCCTTAATAAGATGACTATAAAAGACCGTTTTCCCATTCCGTTGGTAGACGAATTACTAGACAAATTACATGGTGCCATCATTTTTTCAAAGATTGATTTACGTTCCGGTTATTACCAAATCAGACTTTACGAACCAGACATTTCAAAGACCGCGTTTCGTACACATGATGGTCATTATGAGTTCTTTGTTATGCCGTTTGGTCTTTCGAATGCTCCAGCTACTTTTGAAAGTTTGATGGATGACATCTTTCGACCTTACCTACGACGGTTTGTACTTGTATTTTTTGATGATATTTTGGTATACAGTAACTCTTTAGCAGATCATATACAACACTTATCTATAGTTTTTAGTATTTTACAAGCTAATGAGCTCTTTGTGAAAGAGTCGAAGTGTATTTTATCTCAATCTTCTATTGGTTATCTCGGGCATAATATTTCAGCTCAAGGAGTCTCTGTGTTGAGAGTGATAAGATTCGCAGTATAGTACAATGTCCTATTCCTACTTCAATTAAGGATCTTCACGGATTCTTGGGTTTAGCCGGCTACTATCTCAAATTTGTTAAGGATTTTGGGAAGATCAGCGCTCCTTTGATCCAACTTTTGAAAAAGGATGCATTTATTTGGACCGATGATGCCACTCTTGCTTTCAAGAAACTTCATAATGCTTTAACTACGACTCCAGTTTTGGCGCTTCCTGATTTTTCTAAAGAATTTGTTTTGGAGTGTGATGCTTCCAGTAATGGTTTGGGAGCTGTTTTAATGCAATCAAACAAACCAATTGCTTATTTCAGCAAGCCTCTTTCTGGTAAGAATTTGAATTTATCTATTTATGACAAGGAAATGCTTGCCATTGTTTCCGCTGTTCAAAAATGGAGACTATATTTGCTAGGTAGACACTTTAAAATCTATACGGATCACCATAGTCTCAAGTACTTCTTAGATCAGAAATTGTCTTCTATGGAGTAACAGAAATGGGTGTCTAAATTATTAGGCTATGCCTATGAGATTATATTTCGCCATGAAAAAGAAAATATTGCTACTGATGCGCTTTCTCGCATTCCAGATTCTCACTTTGCTGCTCTTTCTGCTCCTATTTTTTCGGGTATTGAAGAAATTACTAGAGAATGTCATTCGAATACCGAGATGAGCAATCTTATTACCGCAATGATTTCTAACCCGGGATATAAAAAGAATTACTCATATGTTGGTGGTGTTCTTCGTTACAAAGGTCGTATTGTTGTCGTTCCCTCCTCTCTGTGGTGTGGAAAACTTTTACATGAATTTCATAGCACCCCTATTGCTGGTCACTCTGGATTCCTCCGCACCTATAGACGTCTCCAACAAAATTTCTATTGGAAGGGCATGAAAAGTTCTGTTAAGACTTATATTTCTCATTGTGATGTATGCCAACGCAATAAGTCGGAATCGGTCTCTCCTCCAGGTCTCCTCCAACCTTTGCCTATTCCGGATGATGTTTGGCTGGACATTTCTATGGACTTTGTCGATGGGCTGCCTTCTTCACAACGTCGAAATTCCATATTGGTCGTAGTTGATCGTCTTTCTAAGTATGCGCACTTTAGTGCTCTTTCTCACCCATACACTGCGTCCATAGTTTCTGATGTCTTCGTGCATGATATAGTAGTCTTCATAGAATGCCTCGTACCATTGTAAGTGATCGTGACCCTATCGTTCTTAGTAATTTTTTGGAAGCTCTCTTTTCATCACAAGATACTCAACTTTGTCGAAGTTCGGCTTATCACCCTCAAACGGATGGTCAGACTGAAGTTACTAATCGCACGCTAGAATATTATTTACGTTGCTTCACTAGTGAGAAACCTCATGACTAGGTTCGCTGGTTTCCATGGGCTGAATGGTGGTATAACACTACTTACCACTCTGCCATTAAGATGACTCCATTTGAAGCAATGTACAGTAGGCCTCCACCGACCATTTCTGCTTACCTTCCTAATTCCGCTGCTGTGAACGCTGTTGATTTAGCCTTACGAGCTCGTGATCGCACTTTATATCATCTAAAACACAATCTCCAAGCTGCTCAAAATCGAATGAAGCACTATACTGATGACCATCGTACAGAAAGGAGCTTTGTTGTTGGTGACCGAGTTTTTATTCGTCTACAACCTTACCGACAGTCTACAGCTTCTACTCGATCATATTCAAAAATTTATCCACGATTCTACGGCTCTTTCCGTATATTAGAGAAGATTGGTGATGTTGCTTATAAGTTGGATTTGCCTCCCCACACCCGCATTCATCTAGTGTTCCATGTTTCATCTTTGAAACTAAAACTGGGAGCAAATGTTACTGCTGCTGACACTTTTCGTACAACTGTAGACCACTTTGAATGGGAGCCTGAGTCTATTTTAGAACGACGAATTTTCAAGAGAAACAATAAAGTTGTCACTCGCTGGCTAATCGAATGGAAGGATCATTCTTTTGACGACGCTAACTGGGAGGATGCAGACGACGTGCTTCTCCGTTTTCCAGAATTTCAGGCTTGAGGACAAGCCATTTTTGCAGAGGGATGGGATGTTGGGACACCGACACTATATTACGACTCTTCCCTAAACTACTGTCTTTTATATTTAGGTTTTAAAAGCCGTGTGGCCAACCCATTTTGGGTCAACGGTTTTTGGTGTTGGCGGCATGCTGTGGATTATTCGACCAGCCAGCACTATAGTCTGGCCGCTAGTGAGTGTATCCGCGCCTTGTCCTATGCCGGTCAATTCGGCTGGCGAAGTTGAACGGTCGAGATCATTTTGCGGCAGCAATGTAACGCTGCTTAATAGAAATTAGGGTTTTGTAAGTCCCACGGCCAACTAACTTTAAGCAATCGGTTAGTGGCTCTGTTGGCGAGTTAAAAGGATTCTGATATGCCAAGGCATTAGTGGGCCCGCCAGTGTGCATGGTGGTGCTTGTCCGACCATGTTAAGAAGTGGCTAGACTTGATAAATCGAGTGGCCAAAATGTACGGCCGTGATCGTTTTAAGACTGACATGGGCAGCCTATATTAAATTCCTTAAGGAATAAGGTGTTTCGACCAACCAACTTCCAACTTTATTTAAAAGTGCTTGTGGCGCATTTAAAGCGATCTGATTGGTCGATGGGAAAGGGGCTGGCAAGCGGCAACATGGAGTGTGGCCGATCGGCCACAGACGGCGTCTGCTGGAGTAGATCGACCGTCCAAGTGGTGTGGCCACACCTCCCTTTGCTGCTGCTTTTACTTGCCGCAGTTCCTCTTTATTTCTTGTTTTCTGATTTTTTGGTAGGATTTGCTCCTATCAGTTCCATGTTGGATTAATTTCCTAGCTTACGTAAGTTTAGTCTCGACCAATAGGGTTCGAGATATTGCGCATGGCGCAAAAAACTTAATTTTTGCAAATTAATTAGGTTAAAATTTGAATTTTGCGAGCTGTCTGAGAATTGGTCAAATTTGGTGAATTCTGTGTGTTGACACAAAATTCTTAATTTTATTCTCAGAGAGCAGTCAGCGCGTCTTCTGATTGAGTACTTTCATGCAGACCTTAATATTGATACTTCGGGAAATTCATGCTACTAAGCTGCAAGCGAACACTAATTGTCATGTCATATCAATATTAAGAGTTTAGTCGGGGAACATAGCATAGGAAAATACTCAGCAGGCTACGACATTAGTGAGTAATGCAGCTAGGAGTTTAAATACTCATTAGGCTCTATACTAGTGAACAATTCATCTAGAAACTTGAGTTTCAATATAATATGAAGAGAGACATAGGCACTCATCATATTTTGATATATTCTTTAAATTCATTGCGGAATATAGACATATCAAGGTATACTACTTATGATGCCGGGTCAGGTAGACATACTTTTACAGTTTTCGCCTTATACTAAAAGCAACCATCAACATTAAGTCCCCTGCTTAGCACGTAACAGTGACATTGTTGCGGGGTAAGCACCAGATGGTGACAGACGAAAAACAAAACTAATAAGATGAAGTAGATAGATATTACCAGGAAAATTCTAATCGTCCTTCAGCAGCGGGACCACGTGACCAGTGGCCTTCGTAGTAGCGTGTTGCTAGCTCGACTATGGGGTGTGAGTGCGGTGAGCCCAGCTATCTATTCCCGTTTATGAAGAAAGAAGGAATCTTTCTTCGGTTCGAACTCTGGAAACTCCGTTCGTATAAAAAGGGGTGTCGACCCTCTTCTGTTTTTTGTTGCTCGTCTGGCTCCATGATTTTTTCTGCAGCAGCCGGCTCCTCTTTGTCACTGTCAGCATCTCCATCACGAGCGTGCCAATCGTTAGTGGCAAGGTAATTACATCTTGTTCTTTCTTTTTCTCTTTGCAAGTATGAACTTTAGTTGTACGTGTAACTTCCATGGCTTTGAAATTTCATCAAATCTTGAGTGAACTCCTGGAGATATTTCCGCTGCCTAATCGAGTGATTCTTCTTCTTTCTGGACCATAGGGTGTAGAAGCTGTACCATCTATCCTCTCCGGAATGTGTAATAAGGTCATGTTTCCAGAAAAATAAGTATATAGGTTCTCCAATGGATTTCAAAATTTGCCAAACTCCATTGCGCTCAATTGCAAGAGGCCTTGACTTTAAGTTGTTTGGTGTCTGGACTGCTGAGTCGCAATAAAAATATTCCTTAAACTCCTGATCATTGACTGGAATGAAATTTTATTTATTCTGACTTTTTAGCTCATAAGCCTATTCTTACCCTTCTGATTGCGATGATGATATGCTTGGAATACTTGTATGAGATGAGATGCGATTGGGCGGTTCCCAGTTACACTTCTTTTTGATCACTAGAGCTGTATTTTTTAGTCGGCTTGGGAATACGATGCGTCCTTGTAAGGAGTTGTAGATGCATACTAGATCCGATGGCGTGGTCGGATATGTGAAAATATCTCTGCGGCGTACTTTTAGAGTCTTTGATGCACGTGTACGGCTTCATGTTGAGAAATTCATGCGGCTTTTAAAGATTTGACAGTGATGATACTGATACCAGAAATAACCTGGTTGAGGGACGTGAAGGCATCCTGTGCTGGCAGTCCCTAGGTGTAATTATCCTGAGCCTGTTTTCTCCTGAAAGATGTACTTCCATTGCATTTGCTGGTAAAGTGGTTGACGAACTGACGAAGGCAGCAATATTTTAGATTCGTCACTTGTTGATCAATTGGAGGGAGTCGCACTTGATAGATCTGTATTGTATCTAAACTTTTGGCAGCCCATGCACCCCTCCATAGGAAATTGGAAATCTAGAAACACCGAATCTGACTTTGTCGGCGATGTGGCAGACATGATGCGGTTGGTATGTGTGGCTTGCTGAGGCATTGAAGCGTCTTCGGCTTCTGGAGAGGACGAACGTTGAAGCGGCTTCTAGAGAGAACGTTGAAGCGGTTTTTGGAGAGAACTCCAGTGAGGGCGCCATTAACCCTTGATTTCGAAAAACCAGTTCTTCCCATTCTTTTGAGGCGATATGATATGGCAGATGGGAAGACGACACACAAATAGTGCTGGTCAGCAAGTCGTGTTTTCTCCTCATGGGAAAGAATACCGCTTCTACAATAACATCTCAACGCATGCAACGACAATTCGAAATAGGGGAAATAATAATAATAATGGCTAAGGATTCGACCTTCTGTTTGATTTTCCCTTGCAAATTACGTTCTTCTTGAAGATTTGTGGCGTGCCAACTAGATATGTATGAGCATGGACCGTTTCTGAAGAAGTAGTTGTGCGCCGCTTTCCAGTCAGTTGCGTCACATTCGCAAGTTGTTGATACGGCAACAAATAATCTTCAGGATTGGATGGCTTGTTGGAGACCCTTTCAGGTATAGACACTGGCAAAGGACATACTCCCAGCTTCGCCTTGTTGTCGTATATCCATGAGCGCCTTAGGACCATATCATAATTTGGGTACTCCTTAACTATATGAAATTTGGCGTGTGTTAGAGCATCTCCCACCTTGATTTCGAGATTGATATACCCATACGCGTCTCTGGATTCTCCTTCCGAGTTTTTGATTATGGTTGGGTAGTGAATGGCTTCCTGTTTAGAAATCCTTGCATCTCTCAGAGTTTCGACGGTGGCAATGTTGAAGTCAGAGGTCGCGTCAATCATCATGTTGTCAAACTCAACATCTTTCAGTTGAGCGGTGGTTAGGAGTCCCCAGTTGCATCTATCAATCGTAATTTCTAGGATAGGTTGGGGGGATAAGGAGGTTGGTGCTGATGAATGGTAGCTAGATTTTCCCCACCTCGATACTGAAGAAGTCGTTCCAGGTCCTCTCGTGTGATGAAGTTGGATTATTGATTCCTTTTTGACTATCGTTCAGGAGCTACACGAACTTCTTCATCCATAAAGATGCGCTTTGTTGAAGTACTCGCGCCAGGAGTCATGAAAGTATTCCTTGTCTGCTCCACTTGAGGTTGACGTGGTTCTGGTGGTAATCTTTCCGTCAGCGTCTTGAGAAAAGTGAGTATCTCCTTCTGAGTTGTAGCCATGTGAAAAGACGAGGGTACCCAAATATACCTCAAACTAAAACTTTTCCACCTATAAGTCCTTTCTCCGAAAGTGATTGTTTATAGACCGAGTCGAGACAATACAACTAATCGGTTCACACTTCGTGTGATCGTCTATGGATACGAGATCGAGACAATACGACAACAAGATAACTTGTGTGATTGACTATGGATACAAGATCGAGACAATACAACAACGAAGTATGTTTACTTGATAAATGGTTCAGACTTAACCAAACACAATAGGATTACTATCAAGTAAATAGGAATTAACGTTTGTGTATTTTACTTCTAATTATAATAAAAAAAAATATAATTGCGGAAATAGAAAAGTAAAAGACACAGCAATATTTTGTTAGCGAGGAAACCGCAAATGCAGAAAAATCCCGGGACCTTGTCCAGAATTGAATACTATCAGGATTAAGCCGCTATACAAAATCAAACCAACTTCGTATAGTTGAGACCAAGCAACTAAACCTATAGTTCACCTAGTTCCGTCTGTATCCCTGCGCCTCCAACTTGTTAATAAGTCACGCACTTGGAATAATTCCTTTGGTTCGTATTCCAAACAGTAAAGGAACAACAAATCTATTCGGTAACAACTTTTTTCAATCAAGTGATATGAGTTCGACAAAAGGCTCTTCCGTTTATCCCAATAAACTCCTTTGTTAGGTTCTTAGATCTATCCAATAACAACTACCAAAGCAATTGTCAAGATTTTGCAATCAATACTTTGAATCACAAAGAAGTGTATTGATGCCGATCTACTCAACTAATCAATCCAATCTATCACAAAGATAAACCGATTATAGTTGGATCCTCTTTACCCGAAACAAGTAATGTGCACACCAAATATTATGAACCCAAATCAGAAATCTTCTTCGTCTTCAAATCTTCTTAGATCTTCAATAAACACCTGCACACAATCAACTTGAATCTCTTGTGATCAATCACACACAGAACGGAGTCTGTTAACAATGGATTATCACAAGACATCTTTAGATCTACAAACAGTCTAAAGATCCCCGTCGAAACTTCGATCTAGGTTGAGTGAATCTTATATCAGAAGAGAAGATTCTCAAGCATAAAAAAACTAGGTGCAATCAAAGTTCAACAACCGTTAATCAATCAAATCAATCGAAAACTAATAATAAACCGCAATTATTTAGTTTCCCACCAATGGTACTAATAAAGCTTCTCAATCCCAAAGAAGTCTTTAAACTTAGCGATCGTGAGAGATTTCGCCTAATTATGTTACTTTCCTCTCCGAATAGGTGGCTCCACCAGTAACAACACAACTAGGTAGTTTTGCTGGCTCTGAGGATTAGTTTGCTCGAAATGCAAACTTTGATATTTATAGACCAAGGAAGTTTGGACACCAAGGAATTTCCAAAACC
>JAJJMB010009088.1:1249402-1270926 GCA_023531105.1 Papaver atlanticum | reverse complement strand
TGTTGCACATGTCCATAGGATCAGTTCCCAATATCTAAAAACGTGTTTCACATGTTCATAGGGTCGGTTCCCAATTTCTAGAAACTTGTTGCACCTCTTACAAGGATCGATTCCCCTTTTTTGATCAGTTGCACCTCTTACTAGGATAGGTTCCCCTTTGCCTAGAGTTGGTCATACCAATTACAACAAATCGATCATACCATCCCAGGTGATTACTTAAGATCGGTTTCACCAATAAAAGTCATACCAATACAAAAGTCAGGCCTTGTGAATAGTTTTACCAAGAACATAAACAAGTCATGAGAGGTTATACTAAACACACATATTGGTAGTTCAAAAGATATGCAATGAATAACAATACCAATAAGCCTAGCGATTTCCCTTTCGATTCATAAAAACAAGTTCATGAATTTACTTCCTTTAAACGAATGTAAAACATTGTTTACTAGGATGAAATCTTCACCTCATACCCATACATAATCACAAAAGCATTCAAACGATTATGTCGATGTCTTATATACGAAGTTCAAAAGATAAGCGTTATACTTCGTATTGTATTCCTTAATACTATGTCTAACTAGAGTATAATCATTCATAGCTTCGCAGTTTTGTTTTCAATATGCACGACTTGGAAGATACGTTAGGGAATGAAACAGTTCGAGTCAAATATTACTAACCTCAAGTGGAAGGATGATGTCATCATTGTATCTCCTTACTTCTTCACATTCTTCAAGTCTTCACGTAATACTTGTAATGTCTCATATCCTAATACTCTCAAGCTAACCTATACAAAGTTGACTCTAGCATATAATCAAGCGACTCTTTAAATGAGTTTTGATTCACTAAAATATGACAACCAAACTTGACATACCAACGCTTGGTGGGTTCAACCGAGCTATTCTCTAACGCCATGTCTGTCTAAGCCTTAGCAAGAACTTCTTGTCTTTCCATCAAATCAACAATGGTAATAGGGGGTTGGCTTCCTCTGGTTCCTCCAGTCTGTCGTCCTGATGGAGGAGTGGCAATAGCTCTAGTAACAATTTTGGGTGTTACGCTCGAAGAAACATTAGGAATGGCGGAAGCGGATCTGGCTATGGTGATAGGAGGTGTCACGCCGGAGGGAATGTTTCCTGCGCCGCTAGTGTTAGTGGTAGAGGATGTAGTGCCACGAGATGCGTTGATCGTGCTGGTTTGCTGAGGCGCGACTTTCCTCTTTGATTCTTCACTGACAACAACGCTTATGAATGGCTGAACCAAATACTGCTTGTTGGTAAGGCGCCTTCCATACAGGGAGGTGACGATATCCTTACGCTACATCTTTGAAGAGTGGTGACCTTGTCACGGTTTCTTGGTTGACCGTTTCTTCTGAGTTGAAGAGGTTCTTGACAGTAAAGGGGTTCCGTGTTGAGCCTCAGTCCCCAAGTGCGATTTACGTGGTTCTATCTTGTATGGTCGGTGGGTTTACCATAATAAAGATATCACCATATTGCCTCCGTAATGGTGACTCTATTGCTTCCTCCATGGGGGAATAAAATATGCAGAAGTTCGGATTACCTCTGTCCGTAGTGGTTGCTATGGTGAAGCTCTGGCTTGTATCAACAAACAAGCAACAATGGTTCTTGGCAGCAGCTGTGATCAGAAGAGACTGGTGGGGAGAGTGGTGGCTACGGTCATGATCCTTGACAGGGAGGAGTGCTGGATACGGCCATAGATCTTGGAAGGAATGAGCGGCATCTACGGGAACGAACCTTGGACGACCATGGCCATGAGTATATAACACACATATGTGAGTTTATTCATTCTTTTCTTTCCCCTCTTTATTTTCGGTGAAGCGGCTCCTCCCTCATTCCATGCGTGCGTAAGCTCTCATATTGTTGCTTGCCTGATTGTAAGTGCGACCTTGGTATATTGTCTTGATGAAAATTTCAGATTTGTGTCTTCTTGCCAGAACGGCCATAAAATTTTACTCCGATATAGATTTTCAGCTGTCACGCAGTCGAGAGTTTCGGATGCCATTTATAGCTCATCCATTGGATTAACGTGCCCTCTTAGTATGTTGTAGAAGACTTCCATGCGAATCGTTCGGTATATATCTCACCACCATATTCTTCACCGATTAGTGCCAGCTTCAGTTCTTCTAGAGGGAAATGTAAAAATGTTTCTGACAGAGTTTTTGCAAAATGACCCGTAACCTTGCTGACTACATGCCATGTTCTAAAACACTTTTTAATGAATGTTTAGGTTGCTCTATGGTTTATACTTCAATCCCCATGCTTGAACCATCTTTTGCTAATTATGACGCCTTTATGATTTTTCAGCGGGCGTTCGACCCAAATGGAAAAGTACCTGAGGAGGGAGTCTCGGAGATTACCGTGGGTGACGCTCCTGATGAGATGTCTCTCTTTGTGAGTTATCTCTTGATGTGTTAGCACCAGCAGTATTCTTGGAAATCGAGGGCTTCAATTCTGGATCTCTCGACGTAGTCATCGAGATGCCTGTTATTTTTCTGGAACATCATATCCAAGTCTTGAGGGTGATCGGCTCGGGAATGAAGAGATATTTATGGTAGGGAACATCACCATCTGTAACCGATCGGATGTTTTGTTCGGCGCGTTGTTGCTGTACCCGGTGTAGGCTCTTCTGGTAGGCAGGCAATTTGGAGAATAATTCGAGTCATAACATCTGGTGATACTCGTATTCCTCCTAAGTATCCTAATGATGTGAGATATGTTCTTCAGCATTACCCGCTTCCCTGGGCAAAGGAAATATGGGAAACGTGGGTCCTTTTAGTGCAGCAACTTCTCGAATCTCCTCTGTGTGAGGTTATCTTGGCTGCAGATTCTTTCCTGGCATGATGACGCGTGCATCGTTATCTTCTCGAGGCTGCTCTCTTGACGTGTCGTCTCCAGTACATCTGAAGATATCACGGGCTTGCTCTTGCTTGGATTGGCCTACTTGCTCTTGCTTGGGTTAGCATAATAGGCGAACCCCTTTATGATAATTTGAAGATGCGTCAAGCCTCCTTTGTTACTTTTTATTCATGATCTCTGCAGGTGCCTTTCTAGGACTCCACTGATGTTGATATTTGTTGTCGACTATCTCCATATTGAAACAACGGCTATGTGAATCTTCCCTTTATCTCTCTGGGCGTGGACCCTGGCGACATTAATATCAGTGATAACTTTGAGGCATTTCCGGCTTGCTCCATACAACACTTATGGTGTTGCAGAAAAGGCGGTTGCTCCATCCTGATCTCGAGAGAAGCCATTGTGCCCTTCTAAGTAGTAGTCACGTCTTCTTGTGTCTCCACGCGGATTTATGGTCATTTCATCTGGGAGATTTACTGGTGCTCAGCTATTCAACGCATTTCCAGTAGTATTGCTTGAAAAGGCATTTTTGTGAAGCTTCTTAGCGAACAGAACACCGGAATTGAAATTGGTTGTTGAACCTAAATTGAGTATAATGATTGAATTGGATCTAAGATCCACCCTTTTGAAATTAAGAAAACTAGAATGAATATTGAAAAATGATTTTGCAACCGAGAGATTAATCTCCCACTGTGGTCGCCAGTTGTTTTGGGGTAAAAATTGATTATGCTGGAAATGGTAAATTTTGGTGTGCCGCCGAGAAACGAATCTAAACCCTAAACAAATGCACTCCATGGGAGTACTTTAGATTTGAGAGATCAATCTATACAATCCTGTCCTAAACCAAGAAATGGTTGTTCCAGTCTTGCTTCGATCACAAAATGAAGGAGAAGGGTTGATCTTAGGGAGGGAAGCGAAGAAGGTGTTGAGATCAGAATGGTTAACTCTGAAGGTGTGGTTGTTTTATGACTTGTATCAGAATATGGAACTGGCTTGCAGAATGTAAGCTATCAGTTCTTTGGTGTTTTTCTGGATACTGTGTTGATAACCAAAACTCTGTTGTTTGGTTGAAATAGGTTGAAACCTATTTATACAAGTTATAGTTGAACACACCCTGATCTCATAGGAAGTGGAAGTAGTGGAGTGATGGAGAAGTGGGGTCGTTGAAAACCACGTCCCTACTATGAGGGGAAGACTGGCCAGTTTACACCCACTACTTCTCTGCTGCCACTAACTGTCCGCCTTTCCTGACACTTTCTCATAATGGCCATGTTGTATGCCGCACGCTGTAAACCGACAGACCAATACCCTGATGAATATCCCCCAGTTTGTGACATGTTTAATGTCTCGAGTATTTTATAGAACATATGTAGCAAGTTGCCGAGTGGGTATCACCTAATTATTCTGACCAATCACGCACAAGATAGGTAGCGGGTAGTCATGTGTGACGAGCCAAGTCATGAGACTTGCTGCAAAGAATAGCATGTAATGCAATTAGGTTAATTAACTAAGTTATTTATGAAGCCGATACTCATAAAATATCGTATGTATTCGATGCATGTAAAGCATGGCTTTTAAGCAAGCAACTCGAAATAATCGATGCATGTGAAGCATCGTTGTATTGAGCCTATCTTGGTTGTTCGCGGAACCTAGTGTCTTAAAAAGAGCATGACCGGCCACTTTCAGGAAGCTGTTGGGAGCTATTTATGCATGCCAAAGGTAGGCCGGTCAGTCCCCATAGGAGAGTGATGGATGGTAGCCATTTTGACATCCTATTGGTCGGTCTAAGTTAAATCTAGACCGGTTAAATTGGCTAACCAAATTGGATGCTTGAGATGTTTTGTGGCAATTATTGATTGCCGCTAACTTATTTAAGACTTCTATAAGAAGCGCGGCCTGCCATCTTTGGGCGATCGTGTAGGAGCCATACGGGCAGGCCTCGGCTTGGCCGATTGTTCCTTATGGAAGAGGGGTGGCCGGTGATCATGGCCACATCTTGTTGAGCCTAGAATAGGAGTTTGGCCGGACGATTCGACTGGCGAAGTTGGGCGGTCGAGATGATTTGCGGTAGTTAATGGCTTCCGTTGATTTAATTTAGATTTTAAAAGCCGTGTGGCCAACCCATTTTGGGACAATGGTTTTTGGTGTTGGCGGCATGCTGTGGATCATTTGACCAGCCAGCACTATAGTCTGGCCGCTAGTGATTGTATCTGTGCCTTGTCCGTCGATCGGAATTGAATCTAGGCCGGTCAATTCGGCTGGCAAAGTTGGACGGGCGAGATCATTTTGCTGCAGCAATGTAACACTGCTTAATAGAAATTAGGGTTTTGTAAGTCACGCGGCCAACTAACTTTAAGCAATCGGTTAGTGGCTCTGTTGGCGAGTTAAAAGGATTCGGATTGGCCAAGGCATTAGTGGGCCCGCCGGTGTGCATGTTGGTGCTTGTCCGGCCATGTTAAGAAGTGGCTAGACCTTATAAATCGAGTGGCCAAAATGTACGACCATGATCGTTTTAAGACTGACATGGGAAGCCTATATTAAATTCCTTAAGGAATTAGGTGCTTCGACCAACCAACTTCCAACTTTATTTAAAAGTGCGTGTGGTGCATTAAAAGCGATCTGATTGGTCGATGGGAAAGGGGCTGGCAAGCGGAAACATGCAGTGTGGACGATCGGCCTCGGGCGGCGTCTGCTATAGAAGATTGGCCGGCCAAGTGGCGTGGCCACACCTCCCTTTGCTGCTGCTTTTACTTGCCACGGTTCCTCTTTATTTCTTGTTTTCTGATTTCTTTGTAGGATTTGCTCCTATCAGTTCCATGTTGGATTAATTTCCTAGCTTACCTAGGTTTGGTTTCGACCAATAGGGTTCGAGATATTGCGCTGGGCACAAAAAACTTAATTTTTGCAAATTAATTAGGTTAAAATTTGAATTTTGCGAGCTGTCACAAAATTGGTCAAATTTGGTGAATTCTGTGTGTTGACACAAAATTCTTAATTTTATTCTCAGAGAGCAGTCAACGCGTCTTCTGATTGAGTACTTTCATGCAGACCTTAATCTTGATACTTCGGGAAATTCATGCTACTCAGCTGCGAGGGAACACTAATTGTCATGTCATATCAATATTAAGAGTTCAGCCGGGGAACATAGCATAGGAAAATACTCAGCAGGCTCCGGCATTAGTGAGTAATGCAGCTAGGAGCTTAAATACTCATTAGGCTCTATACCAGTGAACAATTCATCTAGGAGCTTGAGTTTCAATATAATATGAAGAGAGACATAGGCACTCATCAGATTTTGATATATTCTTCAAATTCCTTGTGGAATATAGACATATCAAGGTCTACTACTTCTGATGCCGGGTCAGGTAGACATACTTTTACAGTTTTCGCCATATACTAAAAACCACCATCAACAGAGTCAAAAGATGATCATGTGAAAATTGCCTTGAAACATCTTACATGATTTGTGTGAGACGGTCATTTGATGTAGACTCGGAATATTTCGCATTGATCATTCCATCACTTAAAAATTACTTATAAGCTAATAGTTTGTGTGAGACAGATATTGTCGTCTTCTAAGGATGTTTCAATGATTGAAATGGGACTTTATAACAAATAACCATTGTATGGATATAACACAGTATGCATACCAGTATGCAAACTGTTGTAGTATGATTCAGGTCCGGGAACCAAGTATGCATACCCGTATGCAAACGGTTTTGACTGTTAAAGTCCGGGAACCAAGTTTGCATACCCGTTTGCAAACTGTTTAACCTGAGTTCGGTCCGGAACGACAGTATGTGTACCCGTTTGCGAACTGTCGGACATGACCAAAGTCCGGAACTCTAGTTTGCATACCCATTTTCAAACTGAGTTGGTTTAAGTTCTAAAATCGGTTAAGTATGATTTTACACTCATGAACAAATACATTTATAAATTAACGGTAGAGAGATATTGCTTTGGTTTTAAGCAAACTTAGCTTGAATCTTAAATCAGGATTTCATCTAACGGTGAATATTGATTGCTTTATTTCAAAGCTATAAAACCCTGATTTGAAGACTATATAAGGAAGAACTCTAGCAACTGGAAAACCTAATCCCCACACCTCCTGTGTGAGACTAGTTGCGACTAGAGTCGATTTTCCTTTAACCTAGGTTTTTCCTATAACCATTATAGGTTAACGACTTTAAGACTTCATTGGGATTCTGAAGCCAGACCCAATTATTTTCTCTGTAGTTGTGTGTTCTGATCTTACCTGTTCTATCGTGTTGAGTACTATCTTCTCTAATATTTGCTCGAGATTTATCTCCGATAGGTAAGATATAAAAAGTAATCACAAAGCTCTTCGTCTCATTCTTTGTGATTCCACAATAACTTGTTTTACTACCATATAGTTAATTATTGTGAGGTGATTGATATTTCTAGGCTGTTCTTCGGGAATATAAGACCTGGTTATCAATTGGTTCCTGTTCCCCTTGATTTATCAAAAGACGCAATAAAACATCGTAGGTATTTCTGTGGGAGACAGATTTATCTATCAGAATAGACTTTTCTGTGGGAGACAAATTTGCTTATAAAGTCTTCGACTTTGGGTCGTAGCAACTTTTAGTTGTGGGTGAGATCAGCTAGGGGAATCAAGTGCATAGAGTCTTGCTAGGACTCGGAGGCATAAGGAACGCGACTGTACATTAATCGGTGTGAGACTTGGTTAGGGCTCAACTACATTCTAATCCGAAGTTAACTTGTAGTAGGCTAGTGTCTGTAGCGGCTTAATACAGTGTGGTGTTCAAATCTGGACTATGTCCCGGAGTTTTTATGCATTTGCAGTTTCCTCGTTAACAAAACTTCTGGTGTCTGTGTTATTTATTTTCCACATTATATTTTCTACATAATTTAAATATCAAAGGTTGTGCGTAGTTCAATCAATTGGTAAATCCAACCTTTTGTTGTTGATTTAAATTGATTGACACTTGAACATTGGTCTTTGGTACCGTTCAAGTTGTTTCTCATAATAATTAGGCTCACGGATTCTATATGTTTGTTTGATGATTACATTGACAAACTTAAAAAGCGGGGGTCTTACAACCTCACCCAATATTTCGCTTAGCAATCTGTATGTACTAACTCCAATATACTTTTAAGAGAATCAACTAGACAATCAGAGTCAATCTTAATAAAAATTATATCAAAGAGTTATATCTCAATTTCTCGATTCAATCCCAACTCAAACAAATAGGATTCTGCGAGTCTGATTGAATACAAGAGAAATAAACTTGAACGGTACCAAAGACCAATGTTCAAGGATCAATCAATTTCAATCAACTATCAAAGGTTGGATTTACAAATTGATCGATTCAAACGCATAACCTGTGATATTTAAATTATATAACAAAATATAATGCGGAAAAGAAATATCACAGACACCATAAGTTTTGTTAACGAGGAAACCGCAAATGCATAAAACCCCCAGGACCTAGTCAATATTGAACACCACATTGTATTAAGCCGCTACAGACACTAGCCTACTATAAACTAACTTCGGTCTGGACTTTAGTTGAACCCTAATCAATCTCACACTGATTAAAGGTACAGTTGCGCTCCTTACGTCTCTGATCCCAGCAGGATACTACGCACTTGATTCCCTTAGCTGATCTAACCCACAACTAAGAGTTGATACGAACAACAGTCGAAGACTTTAATAAAAAAATCTGTATCACACAGAAAAGTCTACAAGAATAGATAAATATGTCTCCCATAGAAATACCTACGAGTTTTGGTACGTCTTTTGATAAATCAAGGTGAACAGGAACCAATCGATAACCTGGACTTATATTCCCGAAGAACAGCCTAGAATTATCAATCACCTCACAGTAATCTTAATCGACTAGCGAAACAAGATATTGCGGAATCACAAACGATGAGACGAATATGTTTGTTACTACTTTTCTATCTTTCATATCAGAGAAATTAATCTCGAGCCAATCTTACGATTTCACTCAATCACGATAGAAACAGCAAGATCATATCACGCAACTACAGAGAAAATAGTTGGGTATTTCTTCACAATCCTAATGAAGTCTTCAAGTCGTTAACCTACAGTGTCTCGGTAGAAACCTAAGGTTAAAGGAGAATCGACTCTAGCTTATACAAATAGTATCATACAGGAGGTGAGGGGATTAGGTTTCCTAGTTGCTAGAGTTCTCCTTTATATAGTCTTCAAATCAGGGTTTGCAATCTAAAATACCTTGGTAACAAAGTATTAAATATTCACCGTTAGATGAAAACCTGATTAGATTCAAGCTAACATCTTTGAACCGTTAGACCGAACTTAGCTTGTTATACACAAATGAAATATACGTCATTTAGGTTTGAGTAACCGTACCTAAACGTGTACACCTAGTTGGTTCAACAGTAGTTAACCAATGGTTAGCCATATGAGCACTTTCATATCAACCTTATTCATCTTCACCATAACTAGTCCAAATGACTCAAATGAACTAGTTGAAGAGTTGGTCAATTGCTTAGATCTTATAGAAGTATACAAGACACGGTCGAAGCAAAATCGATTTTGATTCACTCGAATCAATTCATGAACATTATAGCCACGGTTTGCAAATTGCATTCCTTAATATATAAATGTATTAGTTCATAAACAAACCAATTTTAGAAAGTAACACACTTAAGTATGCATACGGGTATGCGTACTTAAGTAACCGGATTTGAGTTTGTTTTGGTTTCCAAACTCAGCAGAAATTCACGGACGTGAACTTTCCGCCAGTATGCGTATGGGTACGCATACTTAGGTAACCGGATTGAGTTGGTTTTGATTTCCAAACTAAGCAGAAATTCACGGTCGTGAACTTCCGCCAGTATGCGTATGGGTACGCATACTTACCCAGTCTCCATCAACCATTTAGTGCACACACAAGTATGCATACATTTGGTTCCCGGTTTTGGACTTATACACTAATGCACGAACACATTATATGCTTATATCCAAAGATGGTTACATGTTCTAAACTCTTTATTTCAATCATTGAAACATAGAGGTTATTCACACACTATTTTTCATCAAAGCAATTCTCAAGATATTGAAATAATCAACATGACTTTCATCACTTGTAAATATGAACTTGGCCAAAGCGAAAGCTTACTAACTCATATTTCGAGAAATAGATAGGCGAGATAAACTCGGCTCGAAATAACAAATGTGTATAATAAAAGTATATATAGCAGTATGACTTTTGTCTCAAGATAGGAGATAGAGTAGATAGACTTTTGAGTGATAGATAAGTTCAAGTCTCCACATACCTTTTTGTCGATAAAGATCCACCAGTTCGATAAGTAGTTCTTCGTCTTTGCATGATGAACGCCGTGGAGTCTAGAGCTCAACTACACTTTCTATCCTAGTCCGAGACTTATCTATAAGTATACTAGAAATCAAGACTTATAATTTTGGCAACTAAACTTGACAACAAGTTTGAGATAGCAACGCTTACGAGTTTGACCGAGCAATGCTCTAACACAAACAGAGATATAACTCTTGGATATATTTCCTTGATTGAGTCCGACTATCTAGTTGATTCTCTTGGAATTATATTGGAGTTAGTCCATACAGGTTGTCGAACGAAATATTGGGTGTGGTTGTTAAACCCCAGCTTTTTCAATTGGTATTAGAGCAGGCAAACACGATAAACCTAATAAGTTTGTGTTTGTTTGATCCTAGAGACTGTCCCCATGGGAAATCACTTTGGGAAACTTGTTATGTGCATCTATAACGCACATTAGAAATCTTCAAAGATTGTTTAGAGTTTATTCTTCTCAAGACCTCTGGTCTCTCAAGATAATCTCACATCATTTAAGACATTAGAAATCTTATATGATGGAAAACAATCTAAAGGAAAAATTAAAGATTCCTTTAAAAAGGTTCGTTGTAGGAAACGTGTGAATAAAAGCTCAAGGATATGGAACCTCTCTAGACTGCTTATCAATCTTTTTCAGGAATACTATCATGATGGATCAATTGACAAAGATCTATTTATGGCTTTTGAAAACGTTTTTAAATCTCTGGAACGACTAATTTCGATTAAGGAAAAGGGTTGTACTGGTAAAAATTCTGACTTTGTCATTCGTGACGTGCATTCGGGTATTGGCAACAACTCGGTAAAAATCGATAAAAATATTTTTACTGGTGGTGTTGCAAGTTCCAATTGTCGTAAAAATCCTTCCTTTAATCATAAGAGAAAGGAGTTAAAAATTCAGTTAACCCTGAGTATCATCATTACTATGATTATACGTCTGGTACATTTCACAAATATCGACCGAAGAAGGTGCATGAGGGTTCCTATGCTCATCTAGCCTCTTGGTAACAAGATTGGCTCCACCCCATTTGTATATAACTTGAAATGGGGCAAGTAACGGTTTGATTTATTTTGTGTCTTTTTATTATGGGTTAGTTTAGTATTTGAAATTTATTTTTCCTTAAAAAAAAACTTGCTTGACATAATTTTTCTGTCCACCTGAGGATAAATTATGCTTTGTAGTTTTGTACTACAATTTTTATCACACTGTTTTAACTCTTCTCAGTGTGCGAACCTATTGGTTCTGGATTTAGAAATGGAATCATGTTTCCCTTTATGGGTTTCCGAACCAGTATGGGTCCAAGCACACTACCGGTTTTCTCTTAAGGGTTCCAGTACGCGTACCCTTCATCTTCCTCATCTCTTGGTTCGCGTTCGTGAACAAGGGCGTTTATAGGGTTCACGTACCATCTCCATTAATCTTTTGGAGGTCAAAAAGGGGGTAAAGGCTTGTCATCATCTTCAAGGAGCATATCAAGTAATATTTTCTATTTCTCTTCACTCTCTTTAGGGTTCATGAAGAAAATCAATAATGATGATAAGAATTCAAAGAAGATGGAAAAAAATCATAACTCTTCTCTTGTTGGTATGAACATACCAAGTGACCAAGATTCTATTAGAATTAGATTCATCAATGATTCTAGTAGTAAGCTCTTTGAAAAGATTTCTTTTAGTGGTTTCTCTAGAAAAGAAATTGGAAATGGAAAGTGGCCATAAAGAAGATTTTATTTGTTTTGAGAAATATAAACTTGGTAATATCTTTAATGGTCTTGGTGAAGGTTTTGACACTCTAACAAGAATCTTTGATGCTAACATCCATGATGTTAATCTTGATGACTTAGAATTCAAGACTAATAGAAAAAGGATTCTTGTTGATAGAGAGTTGATTTCAAGGATTACTAAAATTCCATTGGGTACTTTTCTCCTTCCTAGACCAAGAGGAGAAAGACCATCATATGAAACCATTTCTAATGGTCTTTATTGCAAGAATGTTGATTGGTTTGAAGGGAAATTTCCTACCCATGATCTTAGTCTTGCTTTAATGTATTTCGGAAAACTTGGCATTTCTAATCTTTGTCCTTCCACAATTGAGAACTCTCGGTGGAGTCGTGAATTTGCGGAGTTAGTCTATTTCCTTGAATTGGGTGCTCAAGGTCTTGATATTTGTGGATTTTTTTATCATTCTTCAAGTGGTCTCGATGACGTCATCCAACAAGAATTTAGGCTTTCTATGCTTAATTGAGCAAATATGTCGTGCACATTCCATTGCTCCCGTTGGAAACTCTATTGGAACTCCCAAACTTGTTCATCCTTGTACTTTCAAACGTATGAAGATGAATGCTTGAGAGAGACAAATAAGTGATCCACTTGACAGTTCTTGTGATCCTACCACCTTGAGTATTCTTCATCAAATTCGCAAGGGTGTTCGTAAGATCAATTCCAAGGTAAAATGTGTGCAATACCAATTATGTGTGATTGCTACAAAGTTTCCCGAAATCAAGGAAGAAATGGAAAAGGTTCAAACCTCTTGGATGGAGTCCGATGATGAGGATGATTATTGATTTCTCGTTTTTTTTATGTTTAGGAAACTTCTTATGAGAATTTATTCTTGTGTTTTAAGAAGGATAACTAGGATTTGGAATAGCAAATATTGTGATTACGCATAGCTATTGCCAACGATTTTCATCTTGCAATGTTTTAGATTTATTTATTTAAATTTTAAGTTATTTGGAAGATGATTTTGCAGTATTAATCTTTATGGTTTTTTATATTGCAAAAATTTTATGGGATCTGTGTGTTTACGTCCGTGAACTATGATTATCTCATATGTCAAAAGTTAAGTCTATTATGTCTTTATGCAAATATTGATAAAAGATAGAATGAACTTTTGTATATTCCGTAGTATTGATCTTTCCCTGATCCACTTCTATGTTTTGAAAGAACTGTATGGCTCCGTAAGTCTTCTTATGTTAAGCATTTCCGATTAAATTAATCATTAAGGTTCTCTTATGGTTAATTTATTCGAGTTTACTAGATGCAAATTCATGTTTTATGTAGTTTGCTAATGTCCAAAGAAATCCTTCTTTTCTTATAAAAGTAAGGTCGCTCTTGTTGTTCTTTCGGGAATGACATTTTATGGGGGAGAGTTCTTAATTGAACTTGTGCTTAATTGCCAAATCCTTATAGGGAGTGCAGCTGTGGAATATTGTAGGAGTTATCTTGTATCTTTATTAACTCCTTGATGAATACACTAAGTTTCGACTATGTGAAATCATCAAAAAAAAGTTGATATGTTTTCTTTTAGTCATGAATAATCTCTTTGAGAATTTCATTATGATTCCGCTAGTTTTCATACCTTTGCCAATTTATATTGACAAAAAGAGGGAGAATTATTTTGTAGTTCACACTACATACATATGGTTTACGGATCATTATGTAAGGGGGAGTGGTTTTCAATGTGAGATGAAGTATTGACTAAGGGAGAGTGATACATATCACTGTAGTATTATTGTCAAAGTTGTGATACAATTGAACTTTGATGATGCGTAATAATACTATGACATTGTATAACAATAATTGAGAACATATATTTTCTTATTGTTATGGCTATGGATCTTCAGAAACTATGATGCTGAGTTTAACACGTTCAGAATCACTGGAGTACTTGGAGTGCCAAAAAATTCAAGGAATGTTGAAGAACCAAGGAAATCAAGCATGTTGGATGAGAAGCTACAAAATTATTTTATTTTGTAATCCATATGTATTGATAGTTTTGTCACTAAAATTGACAAAGGGGGAGATTGTTAGAGCACTGCTCGGTCGAACTCGCAAGCGTTGCTATCTCAAGCTTGTTTGTAAAGTTTAGGTGATCAAAACTATAAGTCTTGATTTCTAGTCTACTTATAGCTATGTCTCGGATAGGATAGAATGTGTAGTTGAGATTTAGACTTCACGGCGTTCATCGATTGAAGACGAAGATCTACCAAGGAGAGCTTGGAGGAACTTCATCAACAAAAGGTATGTGGAAACTAAAACTTATCTATCACTCAGAAGTATATTATGTTCTATCTCCTATTGAGACTAAGTCGTATAGCTATATAGACTTTTACATTATACACATTTGATATTTCGAGCTGAGTTTAACTCACTTTTATCTTTCTCGAAATATGTGTTGGAAAGCTTTTTGCTTTAACTACGTTCATCATTATTCTTGACGAGTTTAGTTGGAAACAATTTATTTGTTGGAAACTAAATGATGAGTCAAAAGATGATCATGTGAAAATTGCCTTGAAACATCTTACATGATTTGTGTGAGACAGTCATTTGATGTAGACTCGGAATGTTTCGCATTGATCATTCGATCACTTGAAAATTACTTATAAGCTAATAGTTTCTTGAAAATTACTTATAAGCTAATAGTTTGTGTGAGACAGCTATTGTCGTCTTCTAAGGATGTTTCAATGATTGAAATGGGAGTTTAGAACAAATAACCATTGTCTGGATATAGCACAGTATGCATACCAGTATGCAAACTGCTGTAATATGATTCAAGTCCGGGAACCAAGTATGCATACCCGTATGCGAACGGTTTTAACTCTTAAAGTCCTGGAACCAAGTTTGCAAACTGTTTCACCTGAGTTCGGTCCGGAATGACAGTATGCGTACCCGTTTGCGAACTGTCGGACATGAACAAAGTCCGGAACTCTAGTTTTCATACCCGTTTGCAAACTGAGTTGGTTTAAGTTCTAAAATCGGTTAAGTATGGTTTCATACTCATGTACAAATACATTTATAAATTAAGGAATGTAGTCTTTGCAAACCGTGGCTAAAATGTTCATGAACTGATTCTTTTTGATCAATCCGATTTTGTTTCAATTGTGTCTTGTATACTTCTATGAGAATATAAACAATTGAACAACTCTATGAGTAACAAAATTAGATTCATTTGATTATCATTTGATCTAGAAGTGTTAGACTAATGTGGTTAATACAAAAGTGTTCATATGGCTAACTTCGGTTAACTGTTATTGAGCCAACTCAATATGCACGTTTAGGTACGGTTACCCATATCTAAATGAAGGTATATTTCATTTGTGTGTAACAAGCTAAGACCATCTAACGGTGGAGAGATATTTCTTTGGTTTTAAGCAAACTTAGCATAAATCTTAAATCAGAATTTCACGTAATGGTGAATATTGATTGCTTTGTTTCAAAGTTATCAAACCCTGATTTGAAGACTATATAAGGGAGAACTCTAGCATCTGGAAAACCTCATGCCCACACCTCTTGTGTGATACTAGTCGCGACTAGAGTCGATTCTCTTTAACCTAGGTTTTCCCTAAAACCATTATAGGTTAACGACTTAAAGACTTCATTGGGAATCTGAAGCCAGACCCAACTATTTTCTCTGTAGTTGCATGTTATGATCTTACTTGTTCTATCGTGTTGAGTACTATCCTCTCTAAGGTTTTCTCGAGATTTATCTCCGATAGGCAAGATATAAAAAGTAATCACAAAGCTCTTCATCTCATTCTTTGTGATTCCACAATAACTTGTTTTACTACCATATAGTTAAGTTATTGTTAGGTTATTGACATTCTAGGATGTTCTTCGGGAATATAAAACTGGATTATCAATTGGTTCTTGTTCACCTTGATTTATAAAAAGACGAAACAAAACATCGTAGGTATTTATGTGGGAGACATATTTATCTATCAGAATAGACTTTTCTGTGGGAGAAAGATTTGTATATAAAGTCTTCGACTTTGGGTCGTAGCAACTCTTAGTTGTGGGTGAGATTAGCTAAGGGAATCAAGTGCGTAGAGTCCTGCTGGGATTCAGAGGCATAAGGAACGCGAATGTACCTTAATCGGTGTGAGACTTGGTTATGGCACAACTAAATTCCAGACCGAAGTTAACTTCTAGTAGGCTAGTGTCTGTAGCGGCTTCATACAGTGTGGTGTAAAAATATGGACTAGGTCCCGGGGTTTTTCTGCATTTGTGGTTTCCTCTTTAACAAAACTTCTAGTGTCTGTGTTATTTCTTTTCCGCATTATATTTTCTATATAATTGAAATATCACAGGTTGTGCTTAGTTCAATCAATTTGTAAATCCAACCTTTGGTTGTTGATTGAAATTGATTGACACTTGAACATTCGTCTTTGGTACCGTTCAAGTTGTTTCTCTTAATAATCAGGCTCACAGATTCTATCTTTTTGATTTGCTGATTACATTGAGAAACAAAGATATAACTCTTGGATATATTTCCTTGATTAAGTCCGACTGTCTAGTTGATTCTCTTGGAATGATATTGGGGTTAGTCCATACAGGTTTCCGAATGAAATATTGGGTGTGGTTGTTAGACCCCCGCCTTTTCAGTAGGCAAACACTGTTGGACCAAATAAGTATGTATTTGAAGCGATCTGTATTGTGGACAAGATTGCAACCATCAGTCTTCGATGGAACAAATTACTTATGGTGGAAAACTGTTATGCATTCCTTCTTACAAGCTCGTGACTTTCAGGCATGGCTCGTGACTTTTAGACATGGGTTCTTATTGTAAAAGGATACAATACTCCAATGGTCAGAGAATGGGTTAATGCGTTTCCTAAAGGTATGAAAGCATATAACGATATTAAAATCAGTGCTGCTAAACACAACTTTGATGGATTAAATGCTATTATCCACGCCGTAAGCCAAGATCTTCAACATCATGTGTCTAATTGATAGCAAATGAAGGTTAGGGAACTCAAGAGTCCCTTTTTCCGTGTTAAACCACTTGGCCTTGCTGGGAACTTGACCTTTACATCCAATTAGAAAAGCTTCTTTCTCTCCTTGTCGTGTTTTGGTCACTCTTCGCTCCAATATGCAGTTTTCCTTGAGTGGTTTCCTCTCTATCAAACCATAAGTCTTCTACTCCTGGTAAGATCATAGTGTCGTCGCCGTCATCATCTAGTAATGGTGGTTCGAACAACTTCAAGTATTCAGCATTTATAACCGAGTACATTCCTAGATAAGGTAGTAAATCCAGATGAAAGGCATTGTCACCAATCTGATCGAGTATACGAAACGGTCCATATCTCAATGGTTTCAACTTCTTACCTCCCCCCTTCAGTCACTCCTTACCTAATTTTAACCATACCAAGTCACCAATATCGAAATTACAAGGCACAAGATGCTTTTCATGTTTTGCTTTGTATTTGGCTTGTGACTTCTTTAATTGTGCTTCAACAGTCGCATGAATCTGAGATATCCTTTCCAAGAACTTTTGTGCCTTTTTTCGTTCACTTCCTTCCTTTCCCCCCATTGAGGTGTCACTAGAAAATACTAGATCAAAAGGGCTAGGTGGTAAGTAACCATAGAACGTCTCGAAAGGAGATTTTCTCGAAGAACTGTGAACTGCTCTATTGAAAGAAAACTGTAAATATGGTAAACTCTCATCCCAAGTTTTAGGATGCTTTGAATTATATCCCCTCAACATATGAACCATAGTCCTGTTGTCCACTTATGTTTGCCGGTCTTTTTGTGGATGAAAAGTTGTACTCTTCTTCAACCTAGTGTCCATCATCTTCCTTAAAGAATCAAAAAAATGACTAAGGAATCGACTATCCCTATCAGAAATAATCGAAGTAGGTAAACCAAAATGCTTCCACACATGCTCAAAGAAGAGCTTTGCTGCACCGGCTCCCGTTACCGTCTTTGTACATGGAATTAATGCAATCATCTTGCTGAATCGGTCGACCACAATGACCAAGTAATCATAACCAGACTTGGTCTTTGGTAATCCACCAAGAAAATCCATAGAAATACTCTCCCAAGGCCTTGATGGTACTGGTAATGGTTGAAAAAACGGGAGTCTAACAACCTCACCCAATATTTTTCTTAGCAATCTGTGTGGACTAACTCCAATATACTTACAAGAGAATCAACTAGACAGTTAGTCTCAATCTTAAGAAAAGTATATCAAAGAGTTATATCTCAATCTCTCGATTCAATCCGCAATCAAACAAATAGGAATTTGCGAGCCTGATTGAATACAAGAGAAATAAATTGAACTGTACCAAAGACCAATGTTCAAGGATCAATCAATTTCAATCAACAACCAAAGGTTGGATTTACCAATTGATTGATTCAACGCACAACCTGTGATATTTCAATTATATAACAAAATATAATGCGGAAAAGAAATAACACAGACACAAAAAGTTTTGTTAACGAGGAAACCGCAAATGCATAAAAACATCGGGACCTAGTCCAGATTTGAACACCACACTGTATGAAGCCGCTACATACACTAGCCTACTACAAACTAACTTCGGTATGGACTGTAGTTGAACCTTAATCAATCTCACACTGATTCAAGGTACAGTTGTGTTCCTTATGTCTCTGATCCCAGCAGGATACTACGCACTTGATTCCCTTAGCTGATCTCACCCACAACTAAGAGTTGCTACGACCCAAAGTCGAAGACTTGATAGACAAATCTGTCTCACACAGAAAAGTCTATTGAATAGATAAATCTGTCTCCTACAGATAAACCTACGAGTTTTGTTCTGTCTTTAGATAAATCAATGTGAATAGGAACCAGTGTATAACCCGGACTTATATTCCCGAAGAACAGCTTAGAATTATCAATCACCTCACAATAATCTTAATCGATTAACAAACCAAGATATTGTGGAATCACAAACGATGAGACAAAGGTGTTTGTGACTACTTTTCTATCTTGCCTATCGGAGATATAAATCTCAAGCCAATCCTACGATTGTGCTCAAACACTATAAAAATAGCAAGATCAGATCACGAACCTACATAGAAAATAGTTGGGTCTGTCTTCACAATCCCAATGAAGTCTTTAAGTCGTTAACCTACAGGGTTTCGTGAAAAACCTAAGGTTAAAGGAGAATCGACTCTAATCGCAACTAGTATCACACAGGAGGTGTGGGGATTAGGTTTCCCAGTTACTAGATTTGTCCTTTATAAAGTCTCCAAATCAGGGTTTGCAATCTAAGTTACCTTGGTAACAAAGCATTCAATATTCACCGTTAGATGAAAACCTGATTAGATTCAATCTAATATCTTTCAACCGTTAGATCGAACTTAGCTTGTTATACACAAATGAAATGCACCTTCATTTAGGTTTGGGTAACCGTACCTAAACGTGTACACTTAGGTGGTTCAACAATAGTTAACCAATGTTAGCCATATGAGCACTTTCATATCAACCTTATTCATCTTCACCATAACTAGTTCAAGTGACTCAAATGAACTAGTTAAGAGAGTTGTTAAATTGCTTAGATCTTATAGAAGTATACAAGACACAATCGAAGTAAAATCGATTTTGATTCACTCGAATCAATTTATGAACATTATAGCCACGGTTTGCAAATATTGCATTCCTTATTATATAAATGTTTTAGTTCATGAACAAACCGGTTTTAGAAAGTAACCTACTTAAGTATGCAAACGGGTATGCATACCTAAGTGGTCGGACCAAGTTTGGTTACGCAAGTACGCGTACGGGTGCGCATACTAAATCACACTTCCAAACTCCAGCAGAAATTCACGGACATAAACTTTCCGCCAGTATGCGTACGGGTCCGCATACTTGCCCGAGTTTCCAACAACCGCCGGTACGCGTACAGGTACGCATACTTTAGGTTCCCGGTTTTGGACTTTTACACAAATGTGAGAACACACTATGTTTATATCCAAACATGGTTACTTGTTCTAAACTCTCATTTCAATCATTGAAACTTTCTTAGAGGATGTTATAATTGTTGTTTTTCACAAACTATTTTCATCAAAGCGATTTTCAAGTTATTGAAATAATCAACATGACTTTCGTTACTAGTAAAAGATGAACTTGGCCAAATGATTTTCAAGTTCTAAACTCTCATTTCATCATTTCCAAGTACTCCAATGATTCCAAAGGTATTCAATTCATCATCATCGTTGTTGAAGATCCGTAACCATAACAATGAGAAAACAATAGCTCTTAATCATTATTATACAGTGTCATAGTATTATTACACAGCATCAAAGTTCAATTGTATCACAACTTTTACAACAATACTATGGTGATATGTATCACTCCCCCTTAGTCAATACTTTATCTCACATGAAAACCGCTCACACTTACATAAGGATCCGAAAACCATATGTATTTATAGTGTGAACTACACATTAATTCTCCCCCTTTTTGTCAATAAAATTGGCAAAGGTACGAAAATTAGTGGGATCCTAATGAAATTTCCATAGAGATACTTCATGATCAAAAGAAAAGCACATATCACCTTTTTAAGATGCAATCATATAGCCGAAACTAAATGCATTCATCAAGGAGTTTATAAAGATATAAGATAACCCCTACAATATTCCACAACCGCACTCCCCACAAAGATTTGGCAATTAAGCACAAGTTCAATTAAGAACTCTCCCCCATAAAATGTCATTCCCGAAAGAACAACAAGAGAGACCTTACTTTCACAAGAAAAGAAGGATTTCTTTGGGCATTAAAAAATCACATAAGAATATGAATTTGTATCCAAAAATATCAATTAAATTAACCACAAGAGAATCTATGATTAATTTAATCGGAAATGCTCACATAAGAGAACTTACAGAGCCGCACAGTATATACATAAAGATATGGATCAGGGAAGATCAATACTGCGGAATACACAAAGATTCATTCTATTTTTCATCACTATTTTCACAATGACTTATAATAGACTTAATCTTTGTAAACAAAAGTTCATCCTTTCTTCCATCAATATTTGTATAATAACAAAAAAGGCTTAACTTTTGCTTGTCAAAAGCTCATTCAATCTTTTATCAATACTTGCATACTGACATATGAAAGACTTAACTTTTGATTACGTATGGGATAATCAAAGTTCACGGACGCAAACACACATATCCCATAGCAATTTGTAATATATAAAACCATAAAGATTAATACTGCAAAATCATCTTCCAAATCAACTTTAGAATTTAAATAAATAAATCTAAGAACATTGCAAGATGAAAATCGTTGGAAATAGCTATTATATTCACAATAATGGCTATTCCAAACCCTAGTTATCCTTCTTAAAACACAAGAATAAATTCTCATCCTAGATATTAATAAATCAACAAGCTAACAAAGAAAGACTCCTAAATCACCAAAACCGAATGATGTGATTTTAAAGTTGTTGTAGTAAATGAGCTCAAACTCTTGGACTTGTGAAGATTCGAGTTTTTTTAAATTTAATAAAAATATATAAACAAAAATTATAAACAATGGGCGAGAGGT
>JAJJMB010009088.1:1151632-1249392 GCA_023531105.1 Papaver atlanticum | reverse complement strand
CCCAACAGTTCAAGGTTTTCCATGTTTAACTAAATCTCGACAATACTCTCTCTTTTAACGAATCTGCAGCTACTACCATATCTGTTTTGGTGTAATAATTCCGTACTAACCCAAATCCAAGAAATACCTGGTTAAATATCTCCCAATCCGATCCAGCAAAGCACACAGTTGAGCTGCATATTTCACGTAGTATTCCTCCCCTGTTTCACGCGAATCCATGGATATCTTCTTCTCTTTTCGACCATAAGCCCATTATCAATCCTATTACGATGTAACAGGTCCAAACTGCTCCAAGTCCGTGAAAAAGTTCTCATGAAATCTCCGACAATTTCTCGCCTAAAATTTATGCACACGAAGAAGAATTTTCCCGCCAAAATTCAGTGCTTGGTGAAGAAGGGCGGCCCCTTAGTAATTGAGATACCCCTTATCCAAATGATGGATGCCTTTAGTGATTTTCTCCCACGAGCGCAAATACCTCTTTTCGAGCCAATTTCTCCGCAAGAGCTTATTTCTCCAAAAACACCTACAAATACATAAATAACCAAATAAATACAAAATCGAGCACTAACAATACATGTAACTGAGATAAAAATAGACACATAAATGTGTCCATCACCGAACATGAATTGTAATCAATTAGTCTTTTCGGAATCCTCACGAGCCTTGAGATCTTTGAGCTTGTGATTGACAGCATCCACTGCTTCTTCAGAGAAGACATCCTCATTGAGAAGTTCTTTAACATGTGTCTTCATGAGAACAAGGTCATAATTAACCTTTTTCAACTCAGTTCTTAACACATCAAGACTCTTCATAGTGTCAACGAGTTGCAGTTTTGCTTCCTCAATGTATTTAAAAAAATCATGAACCACTTCAGCAGAAACCATATCCTCATTCTCAATATCCTGATGTGAATAGGCATAGTAACATGAGGCATTAGGACAATCATCTTCTACTAGTGTTCTTTTCTTCCTCCCTTTGGAATCGAAACAATACCTTTATCAAGAAAACCTCTTGTAAAATCACCAGAGCTAGACGATGAAGACATTCTTTACAAAACAAAATAACCCAGAGTATGCGTACGTGACTTAAAAGGTTTCGTATTTAAATGGTTTCTTAGGGAAGGTAACTTTTAGGGTTTCCAAAATTGATTCGTGATAGTAACACGGGTACCCGTACGAACACAACTTGACCCAAAGACAAAAACACACAAAAGGTCGTAGTTTTACGTCATGACATAATTTTTGCTACGTGAATATTTTCACAAATTTTGGCTCAATAAATTTCATATCTCCATAGAGAAACAGTTTATAGCACAAGAGTAGCAAGCAACTTAGTTGCAATGGAAGCTTCTTCGAAGTTAAAGCATAAAGAAAAACAAAACGAAGAACAATTTTTGGACACAACCAATACTTAAGCAAAGTTTATTGCAGACAATAGTTTATCTATGGACGATAAGAAAATAGATCAACTAAACAGGAAACAATTTTGCCAAAAGTATACCTGATTATTAACACATCTTACTCAACAGGATTTTTATGAGTAAGCTTTTAGCCCTTGTGATTAATTAGCACAAGAATGATCCCTAAGCTCATTAAATGAACGGTGTTCACGGTTGAGTCTCTTTTTCCTTTCAAATCTAGGAAAGAATCCCTTTTGATGTGAAAAATTATCATAAAACTTACTGTCACCAAAATACGAGACATAGTTTGAGTTCTTACCATAAGAATTTTGATTAGAGGGAGTTGACAGCCTATTAACGATCTCTTTATATCCTTCAATTATCACGTTTAGGTTGTTTTTTGTATATTCATTTTTGCTCCCTTCTCCTGATACTTTATCCACATCAAAAGCACCATTATCTCCCTTTTTGACAGAAGAGAATTCTTGAGCTCTTCTTGGACGATTTCTGTTAAGAAGTCTGTTATGATTTTGAGCATTTGAGGAACACATTGAACTGACTTTCCTGGTAGAATACACAGGGTGAGTACTGAAACCAATTGGTTTAGACATACGAATGTCAGTTACACCTTTGAGGATTAAGTCTAAGGTGTGTTGAAGTCGAACAATGGAATTGTTATTCAACCTAGTGTTTCTCTTTTGCTTAACATGCCCTTTTGAATTACAAAAGAGACACACTTTCTGATCACAAGAGTGATTAGAGAGCACAAACTCAACATCATCGCTTGGGGATTTCTTCCTTCCATGTGATGTGGAACTTACTTGATTAGAGGAGGCTACGAGCACATCTTTTCCAATAGGAAATTCTTATTTTACTTCTGGAACTGGAACTCTTTCAGTTGTGAAAGAAGTAGATGGTATAGTAGACTTTTTGGAACATCCTTGAATAGAAAGTTTACTCAAAGATGTTCATTTTCCAAAGCATCCTTTTTGAGATTCGCCTCGAGTAAGATACGTGATGACCGAACTTCAGCGTTTTCCTTGCAATGAGCTTTTTCTTTAGAGTCACAATCTCTCACTATACCGAGAAGAACATTTACATTGTTTTTCAACCGATTGAATCTATCAGCCTGAATTCTAACAAGATTTAGAATCAGTTTACTTTCTTCAGGTTTCCCTTTCATCAATGGAGTCAGACTCATTTGAAAGGTGATCGGGGTAACACATGTAAATGTCGGTATGTTTCATAAGAACACTAGGTTCGTCTATATTTGAGATTGACAAATCTTTCTCTTTAATAGACATTATAAAAATAGACCTTTTGTTTCTGGTGATGCGTTTATCAGAGATAACACTTCTATCCATAGAGTCAGATCACTACAAACATAGACTTATGAGGTCTTAAACGTGTTTGCCTTCAATGACACCAATTGAAAAAGCGGGGGTCTAACAACCTCACCAAATATTTCGCTTAGCAATCTGTATGGACTAACTAAAATATACTTACAAGAGAATCAACTAGACAGTTAGACTCAATCTTAAGAAAAGTATATCAAAGAGTTATATCTCAATCTCTCGATTCAATCCGCAATCAAACAAATAGGAATTTGCGAGCCTGATTGAATACAAGAGAAATAACTTGAACGATACCAAAGACCAATGTTCAAGGATCAATCAATTTCAATCAACAACCAAAGGTTGGATTTACCAATTGATCGATTCAACGCACAACCTGTGATATTTCAATTATATAAAAAAATATAATGCGGAAAATAAATAACACAAACACCAGAAGTTTTGTTAACGAGGAAACCTCAAATGCATAAAAACCCCGGGACCTAGTCCAGATTTGAACACCACACTGTATTAAGCCGCTACAGACACTAGCCTACTACAAACTAACTTCGGTATGGACTGTAGTTGAACCCTAATCAATCTCACACTGATTCAAGGTACAGTTGTGTTCCTTACGTCTCTGATCCCAGCAAGATACTACGCACTTGATTCCCTTAGATAATCTCACCCACAACTAAGAGTTGCTACGACCCAAAGTCGAAGACTTGATAGACAAATCTGTCTCACACAGAAAAGTCTATTGCATAGATAAATTTGTCTCCCTCAGATAAACCTATGAGTTTTGTTCCGTCTTTTGATAAATCAAGGTGAACAGGAACCAATTGATAACCCGGAGTTATATTCACGAAGAACAGCCTAGAATTACTTCACAATAATCTTATTTGATTAACGAAACAAGATATTGTGGAATCACAAACGATGAGACGAAGCTGTTTGTGACTACTTTTCTATCTTGCCTATCGGAGATATAAATCTCAAGCCAATCTTACGATTGTACTCAAACACTATAGAAATAGCAAGATCAATCACGCAACTACAGAGAAAATAGTTGGGTCTAGCTTCACAATCCCAATGAAGTCTTTAAGTCGTTAACCTACAGGGTTTCGTGAAAAACTTAAGGTTAAAGGAGAATCGACTCTAGTCGCAACTAGTATCACACAGGAGGTGTGGGGATTAGGTTTCCCAGTTGCTAGAGTTCTCCTTTATATAGTCTCCAAATCAGGGTTTGCAATTTAAGTTACCTTGGTAACAAAGCCTTCAATATTCACCGTTAGATGAAAACCTGATTAGATTCAATCTAATATCTTTCAACCGTTAGATCGAACTTAGCTTGTTATACACAAATGAAATGCACCTTCATTTAGGTTTGGGTAACCGTACCTAAACGTGTACACTTAGTTGGTTCCACAATAGTTAACCAATGGTTATCCATATGAGCACTTTCATATCAACCTTATTCATCTTCACCATAACTAGTTCAAGTGACTCAAATGAACTAGTTAAGAGAGTTGTTCAATTGCTTAGATCTTATAGAAGTATACAAGACACAATCGAAGCAAAATCGATTTTAATTCACTTGAATCAATTCATGAACATTATGGCCACGGTTTGCAAAGATTGCATTCCTTATTATATAAATGTTTTAGTTCATAAAAACCGATTTAGAAAGTAACCTACTTAAGTATGCGAACGGGTACACATACCTAAGTGGTCGGACCAAGTTTGGTAACACCAGTACGCGTACGGGTGCGCATACTAAATCACACTTCCAAACTCCTACATAAATTCACGGGCATGAACTTTCCTCCAGTATGCGTACGGGTACGCATACTTTAGGTTCCCGGTTTTGGACTTTTACACAAATGTGAGAACACACTATGTTTATATCCAAACATGGTTACTTGTTCTAAACTCTCATTTTAATCATTGAAACTTTCTTAGAGGATGTTATAATTGTTGTTATTCACAAACTATTTTCATCAAAGCGATTTTCAAGTTATTGAAATAATCAACATGACTTTCGTTACTAGTAAAGATAAACTTCGCCAAAGTGAAAGCTTACCAACACATATTTCGAGGCATAAATAAGTGAGTTAAACTCGGCTCGAAATAGCACATATGTATAAATGAAGTCTATATAGCAATACGACTTTTGTCTCAAAATAGGAGATAGAATAGATAGACTTTTGAGTGATAGATAAGTTCAAGTATCCACATACCTCTTTGTTGATGAAGTTCCACAAGTTCCCTTGAGTAGTTTTTCGTCTTCATTCGATGAACGCCGTGGAGTCTAAGGCTCAACTACACTTACTATCCTAATCCGAGACTTAGCTATAAGTAGACTTTAAATCAAGACTTATAGGTTTGGCAACTAAACTTGACAAACAAGCTTGAGATAGCAACGCTTGCGAGTTCGACCGAGCAATTCTCTACCAATGGTAGATATAACCCATGTTTCCTGTTGCAAGGTTTAGATGTGCTACACAACTTACACCCTCTAACCAACTTAGCCATATCATCTTGCATGATTGGCCAAAAGACATAACGACGAAGGTTAAGTAGAGTTTTATTCATCTCAAAGTGTCCAGCAACTCTGGATGTGTGTGCCTCTCTCAACCATTGTAAACGATCTCCATCTTCTGGAATGCAAAGTAACTGACTCTTGTTTAACAATCCATCTTGGAATTCAAACTCGCCTTTCAAACCACTCTTTACACCGTCTAACACCTTCTTGAATTCTTTGCTAGATGTGTATGACTCTGCATACTCTTGAGGAACAATCGGATTAATTCTCATGGCCACCATTAATGCTCGGATTGGTGGACGAGACAACATATCTTCCAACTTGTTTGTTACTCCCTTCTTGTACTTAATGAGAATGTTGAAACTCATCAAGTAAGACATCCACTTCATGTGTCGGTCTTGTTGTAGTTTCGTCTGTGCGTGTAGATACTCCAATAGTTTATGATATGAATGTACCACTACTTCTTTACCTAAAAGATACACTCGACAATGCTTGATACATTGATATAAAGCATAAAATTCTTTGTCATAAAGTGCGTAGTTCTTAATAGCACCTGATAGGAATTCTGAATGGTATTCCACTGGTTTACCATCTTGTAACAAGACTCCTCCAATTGCGTAGTTAGAAGCGTCGGTCTCAACTTCAAAAGTACGTTGTAAGTTAGGCAATGCCAACACTGGTGCTTCTGAAATCCTCCTTTTTAGTAACTGAAAAGCGTCTTCATGGGTTTGCTTCCATCCAAACTTTTCCTTAGCTCCCGTCAAACCATGTAATGGTCCTGCAATAGTCGAAAAATACCGGATAAACTTACGCAAGTATATGCAAGCCCCTAAGAAACTCCTGATTTCAGTTATAGTACTAGGTTTAGGCCACTTAGTGATCACTTCAACCTTTCTTGGATCAATTTCTGTTGTCCACCACCAATAATGAATCCAAGATACACCAACTCCTCCTTTCCAAACTCACACGTCTTTCCGTTCAACTTCAGCTAGCCTTCATGTAGCAATTTAAACACCTTCTCAACGTGAACGAGATACTCCTCCCAAGTTCTGGTGCATATTAGGATATCATCCAAGTAAACAATCACAAAATCTTCTATAAAAAGGCGTAATAAATCATTCATCAAACGCATAAACATCGCTGGAGCGTTACACAAACCAAAAGGCATCACCAACCATTCGAACAAGCCTTGTTTGGTTTTGAAAGCAGTCTTTCATGTATCATCTTCTCGGACTCTCACTTGGTGGTATCCGGATTTTAAATCTAACTTTGTAAAGACTCGAGCTTTTTCCAACTGATCTATCATGTCGTCTATCCTAGGTAGAGGGTAAAGATTCTTGATAATGACCTTGTTCAGTGATCTATAATCAATACACATACGCCAGCTTCCATATTTCTTTGGTACCAACAATACTGCTGATCCACAAGGTGAAGCACTTGGCACTATCATTCCTAACTCTAGAAGTTCCTGGACTTGTTTCTTGATCTCATTAGATTCCTCTACGGACGTGCGATAAAGACCTACATTAGGAACAGAACTCTCTCCGGTCAACATAATTTCATGCTCCACACTCCTCTTTGGCGGTAACCCCGTGACATCAGAAAATAAATCCTTGTATTTCAACTTCAACCTTTCTAGGTCGCCTTCTTGTTTTGCAGTGAAGGCTGCCAAATAAACTTTACTCGGCTTCTCCTCAAGATAACGTATCACAAGGATAATGAACTTTGTGCTAGCATTCACCAACCACTTAGCCTGAGTGGCTGTGATCAAGCTTGCTCCTTCAAGAGGAGAATCTATGGCCCGAATCACAAAACTTTCCCCATCTTTGGTAAAGGTATACTTTTGTTCCCTCGTGTGTAGAGTTGCATCCCTATCCCATAGGTAAGGACTTTCTAGTACTACCTGACAGACATCCAAAGGAACTACGTCGCATGTAACTTCGTCAATATATGACTCATCTAGAGCAAATTTGAACGTGCATTGTTGTATAACTTGTAAGACCCCTTCTTTTTGAATCCATCCTAAAGGGTATGGTTTTGGATGTTTGAAAGTATTCAATCCTAACTTCTGCACCAAAGAATTCGAAAGTAAATTCTTCTGACTTCCCGGGTCAATAACAGCATCAACTAGTGATGTTTTGACTTGCATCTTCACTGTGAAGAGTCGCTCCCTAAGATCATCTTTTGAAGGTCTTTCCTTTCCCCCTGTCATAAGAGAGAGCTTTGAATTGGGTTCAGTTAGTCCATGGACTTCTTTTGGAGTTTGAGCGACTAGTGCTACCTTCTTGGCTTCTTTTCTCTGCAACCCTTTGGGTTTTAGATGAGGGTTCTTTACCCAATACTTGTCGATAACATGACATGTTTGCTTGCAATGGGTACAAGTCAAACCTTCCTTGTCACTAGACTTCCGCTCTTCTTTGCTCCTTTCACCTCCTTTCGCAGTGGTACCTCCAGATTTCCCTTTGAATCAAATTTCTTAAGCCTGCCTTCAATGACATTAGCTTTTATACTTGCTTCATCAATAGTATCAACTGAAAACATCTTCAACTCCTTCCTTATATACTCATGGAACCCAGAGATATACTTCATATAGATAACATAATCTTCCAAGTCTAAATCCAAAATCATAGATTGATTCTGAAATTCCGAAGTATATTCTTGCACGGTTTGGTTGTAGGACTGCTTCAAGTTGTACCACTTGAACCATCTCTCCTCAAGGTAGTCAACTGGATAAAACTGTTTCCTTACAACTGCCTTGAATCTTTTCCACGACAACATTCCCTTACCTAGGTTTTGTCTTTGATAAGCTTTCCACCAGGTTAGAGCATGCTTTTGTAGCTTCAATGTCGCGAAAGCAATCTTTTCCTTTGAACCATATTCAAAGAAAAAAAATACGTCTCTAGACGTTCAATCCAATCATCCAACTTTTCTACATCGACACACCCATCATAAAGTGGAATATCAACTAGATTCTTACCATAGAGTTTAGTTGATGTAGATCTTTTAATAAACTCATTTTTCTTTTTTTCTTCGTCCTCATCTTATTCCTCCTCTTCTTCCTCTTCTTCATCCTCTTCTTCCGAAGTTTTAGGTGACGGCGGAACCTTTTTCTTTGTCTTCGACTTGGGTGTATGAGAACGAATATATTCAGTCAATTCTTCAAGGGTGGTTTGAGTCGACTTCATGTCAATTTGTAGCGTAGCCACCTTTTCTTCCCTAGTTTGTGGTTTGTTATGCTTAGGTTCATCATCTGACTTCGTCATCCTTGATCCCCTTGTTTTCCTAACGTCTTCTAGCTTCTCGAGTACCTCACCAAGATTTATGTAAAGACATCTAGTGAAAACCATAAACCACAGGGATTTACCCTAGAAACTAACCTTGCTCGTGATGCCAACTTGGTATGTATTGATCCATATACCTTGGTAGGTATTACTATAAAGGCGGACTTCAGAATAATAATAGACGAAAAACTTAGAAAACAAAAGACACGAGAAAGTAATTCAAAGAAAAATATCTTCTCTAGATTATGAACAAGAAAACGATTACAATTATCTCTTTGTTACGCTCACAATCTTTTCTAAACAGTGGATCACCCTTAAATTGTTTGCTAAGCTTACACAAGTATTATTCCAAGATTTTCTTAGGTTTTCTGTGTGTTTAGTTAACAACCAAACCTCTCTATTTATAGACTTTATCGTACTCAGCCGACTAGGTCTTCTATTAGGAATCGATTTCCTAAACTAAGAGTATTTCCTAAAACAAAACTCTTTCCTAACTAGGAATTCTGTCCAAATAAGGTTTCCTCCCTAATATAGGATTCTTCCCTCAACTTAGCTTGGGGTTTACTAAGTTCCTAAGAGGAGTACGGATACACCTGTATCATCAAATCCTAACTTATGACCGGGAAAACCTTTTTATGGTTGATGAAGATTTGGTTGAGGTATGTAGTCACAATTTTTCGAAAATAGTGAACGCTTGTCATTCATTAGGAAAGACTATTCCTGAACAGGATATTATGATGAAAATTCTGAGATCTTTACCAGCTCGATACGAGTCTAAGAAACATGTAATCACTGAAGGGACCGATCTTACCACACTTTTCAGAAGAACCCTTGTTGGAAAGTTAAAGATCTTTGACCATGAACAAGATAAAGCTGAAAATATTGCATTCAAAGCACTTAAAAACACTAATATACTTGAGAAAAGTGATAGTGTTGGTAGCTCTGACAAAGATCTTGTTCAGGAATTTATCCGATGAAGATCTTGAAAATTCGTTTTCTTTTATTACAAGACAGTTTAGAGATCTTCTCAAGAGAACTTCCATCATCATCAGCCAAACCACATGATCATGTTCCCTCTAAAAAGGTGGATGATGAAAGTGATGATGAGGATATGCTACATACTTCAAGTGTAGAGGTTTCGATCACTTTGATAATGAGTGTCCAAATCGAAATAAATACACTGGCAACAAGGGTCTTGCTGCAACTATTGATGAAACTACTGATCATTATGATTTAGAAGAAGAAGAATGTTCAAGCTTAGTACTTCTAGCTAAAACATCTAATCCTATTAATAGTATTGATACTTTCATCGATCTTGACAAGCTATTTGAAGATCCCTCATCCATATCTTTTGAGGATATAATGGATTTTTCTCTCACCGATGAAAAACCTATTAATGATTGAAAACGTGGGGGTACCAATATACACCACCAACTTTTTATTAGGAAACCTGTATGGACTAAACTCAATTACAAATTCCAAGAGTTACAACTTAATAATTCTCAATCAGGAATTATAAGAAGAGCTTATATCTCTTTCTCTCACAATCAGAATATAAATAGAGACAAGTCCATGAACCTGATTATTCTGTGAGAATACTTGGACGATTCCAAAGATCAATATCCAAGATCAACCAAGTCTTATCCAACAATTGCGATGGATTTATCTACTTGGATTGATTTACGTACAACCTGTGATATTTCAATTATAAAGATAAACAATATAATGCGGAAAAAAAACACAGACACCAGAAATTTTGTTAACAAGGAAACCGCAAATGCAGAAAAACCCCGGGACCTTGTCCAGATTTGAATAACAAACTGTATTTAGCCGCTACAGACACTAGATTACTATCAAAACTTCGGACTGGAATGTAGTTGAGACCGAATATACCGTCACAGCGATTCAGTTACAGTCGCGCTCCTTACGCCTCTTGAATCTCGCAAGACACCGCGCAATTGATTCCCTTAGTTGACGTCCTTTACAACCTAAGAGTTGTTTCCACTCAATTGAAGACTTTAAACCAATCTGCCTCCCACAGATAAGCCTATATGTGATTTCCGTTTTGATCAAATATCAAGGTGAGATAGGAAATTGATTGCAATAAACAAAGTCTAGCAAACCTGAAAATTCGGTCTTATGACTCCCGAACATCAGCCTAGATTATTATTCACCTCACAAGTAGATACTTGTGGAATCACAAAGTCTGAGACGAATCAACTTTGTGATTTCTATCTATCTTGCTTGTTGGAGCTAAAGTCTCAATAATTAAGGCAATATCATGATACACGAACTATCAAGATAAAGATAATTGGACCTGGATTCACGAATCCCTAGGTGAAGTCTTTTTAGTCGCTAAACCTGAAAAGGTTTAAAGGAGAGGACGACTCTAGTTTACAATTAGGACACACAAGAATAGTTTCAGGAATTCAAAGATCCTAGTTTTTTGAGGTTCTCCTTATATAGACTTTCAAGTTCAATATTGCTTTGGATTTAATCTAAGGTAGCTTTGGAATGAAGCAATAATTAATCACCGTTAGTTGAAAAACTTGACTTGAGATTAATATAATAAAATATACAATCTGGTTATGGTGAACCGTAACCGAACCGTGTACAATGACTTGTTCATGAAAGGTTAGCCGAAACTAGTCAGTCGAACAATAAGCTTAACCATTTTCATATAACACTTTAAGATTTTAATCTTGAGTCACACATGTGATCAAACATGTCTAGATAGTTTTTTTAGAGAGTTGGTCAAATGTCGATTATCTCGTAGAAATAATTTTGATGCATCTAAAAATATTCGACGGGGTAAGTACGTGTACTGTATTCCTGTTTGTCACTATTTTTGTCATGGTACGTGTACTGGATTTGTATACCCTTAAGACAAAAACGGGTTCAAAAATCCACAGTTCTTTCCGGTTTGCATACTAGGTATACGTTCCTTCATGGTTCACGAATCAACAGACTTTTTATGGTATGGATACTGGGTATGCGTACCAAAAAGTCGCTGCCGAACTATAGCTACGCCGGTATGTGTACAGGGTACATGTAATGCGACTTCGGACTTATAAAAGTTGTCCCAGTATGTGAACTGGTATGCATATTGTCCTGTATTACAGTAGTTCTATATCTCTCTAATAATCAATTCGAAACATTCCCGAATAACATCAATGACACATATCACTGTTCCAAGCTATTTTCAAATGATTAAATCTTGAATCATAATTTAGGTAATAAACAATAAATTGTTCTTAACCAAATTCATCAAGTATGAACAAATGTTCTTAAACTTAGCCAGCATATTTCGAGAACGATTAACAAGATAAACTTGATTCGAAATTTCTATTATGCATGTAATGTCTAATTTAGTCATGCGATATTGTCTCATAGATAGAAAGGTGAAAACTTGAGTAATATGTGGTTCAGTCTTTACTTACCTTTTGTTGAAAAAGTTCTCCAAAAGCTTCGGTTGATCTTCGCCCTCAAACGGTAGAACGCACTGATATCTGGTGCTCAACTACACACTACTATCCTAATCGGAGACTTGACTAAATGTGGACTAAAAATCAAGATATAGTTTTGATCAACTAAATTTGACATAAAGCTTGAGATAGCAACACTTGTGAGTTCGACCGATCAATGCTCTAACAATGATACTTCAGAAATATCTCAAGCATGTCTCTCAGCTGAAATCAGAAGTGCTCCGGAACCCCTTCTCAACCGAACATGTCCTTACTGTACTAGTGAAGGTCACGAACTCAAATAGTGTTTCAAGTACAATCTAAAAATAAGGTATGTCAACAAAATGCAACGTAGGCTAGTTGAAAAAGAGGGGGTCTAACAACTACACCCAATATTTCGTGTATGGACTAACTCCAATATATTTTCAAGAGAATTAACTAGACAGTCAGAATCAATCAAGGAAAATACATCCAAGAGTTATATCTTTGTTTCTCAATATAATAAGCAAATCAAACATATAGAAATCCGCGAGCCTGATTATTATGAGAAACAACTTGAACGGTACCAAAGACAAATGTTCAAGTGTCAATCAATTTATATCAACAACAAAAGGTTGGATTATCTAATTGATTGAACTACGCACAACCTGTGATATTTCAATTATATAAGCAAATATAATGCGGAAAAGAAATAACACAGACACCAGAAATTTTGTTAACGAGGAAACCACAAATGCAGAAAAACCCCGGGACCTAGTCTAGATTTGAACACCACACTGTATTAAGCCGCTACAGACTCTAGCCTACTACAATTTCACTTCGGACTGGAATGTAGTTGAGCCCTAACCAATATCACACGGATTAAGGTACAGTCGCGTTCCTTACGCCTCTGAATCCTAGCAGGACTCTACGCACTTGATTCCATTAGCTGATCTGTCCCACAACTAAGAGTTGCTACAACCCAAAGTCGAAGACTTGATAAACAAATCTGTCTCACACAGAAAAGTCTATTGAATAGATAAACCTGTCTCCCACAGAAATACCTACGAGTTTTTGTTCCGTATTTTGATAAATCAAGGTGAAATGAACCAATTGATACACCAGACTTATATTCCCGAAGAACAACCTAGTAATATCAATCACGTCACAATAACTTAACTGTATGGTAGCGGAACAAGATATTGTGGAATCACAAAGAATGAGATGAAGAGCTTTGTGATTACTTTTTATATCTTACCTATCGGAGATTAAATCTCGAGCAAATCTTAGAGAAGATAGTACTCAATATGATAGAAAAAAGTAAGATCAGAACACGAAACTACAGAGAAAATAGTTGGGTCTGGCTTCAGAATCCCAATGAAGTCTTTAAGTCGTTAACCTATAATGGTTTTAGAAAAACTTAGGTTAAAGGAGAATAGACTCTAGTCGCAACTAGTATCACACAATAGGTGTGGGGATTAGATTTCCCAGTTGCTAGAGTTTTCCCTTATATAGTCTTCAAATCAGGGTTTGCAATCAATGTTACCTTGGTAACAAAGCATTCAATATTCACCGTTAGATGAAACCTGATTTAAGATTCAAGCTAATATCTTTCAACTGTTAGATTGAACTTAGCTTGTTACAAACAAATGAAATATACTTTCATTTAGATATAGGTAACCGTACCTAAACGTGTATATTGAGTCGACTCAATAACAGTTAACCGAAGTTAGCCATATGAACACTTTCATATTAACCTTGTTCATCTTAATCACAACTAGGTCAAATGACTCAAATGAAACTAGTTATAGAGTTGTTCAATTGTTTATATTCTCATAGAAGTATACAAGACACAATTGAAGCAAAATCGGTTTTGATTCATTCGAATCAGTTCATGAACATTATGGCCACGGTTAGCAAAATTTCATTCCTTATTATATAAATGTATTTGTTCATGAGTATGTAAACATACTTAACCGATTTTAGAACTTAACCCACTCAAGTATGCAAACGGGTACGCATACCTAAGTTCCCGGACTTGGTTTTGTTCGCCAGTATGAAAATGGGTACACAAACTGTCGTTCATGACCGAACTCAGTTAAAATCAGTACGCATACGTGTATGCATACTATAGTTCCTGGACTTCAACTGTTGAACAAGTACGCAAACGGGTATGCATACTCAATTCCCGGACTTGGAATATTCTTGCAACAGTTAGCATACAAGTACGCATACTATGCTATATCAAATCAATGGTTAATTGTTCTAAACTCCCATTTTAATCATTAAAACATTCTTAGAAGACGAGAATAGCTGTCTCACACAAACTATTAGCTTCAAAGCAATTTTCAAGTGATCAAATGATCAATACGAAACATTCTGAGTCCACACCAAATGACTGTCCCACAAAAATCATGTAAGATGTTACCAGGCGATTTTCACATGATCATCTTTTGACTTTCGTCAAGAATATAAGATGAACTTAGTTAAAGAGAAATCTTACCAACACATATTTCGATAAATATGTAAGCGAGTTAAATTCAGCTCGAAATATCAAATGTGTATAATCGAAGTCTATATAGCTATACGACTTTTGTCTCAAATAAGAGATAGAGTAGAAATAGACTTTTGAGTGATAGATGAGTTCTAGTCTCCACATACCTTTGTTGATGAAGTTCCACAAGCTCCCCTTAGTAGTTCTTCGTCTTCAATCGATGAACGCCGTGAAGTGTAAAGCTCAACTACACATTCTATCCTAATCCGAGACTTATCTATAAGTAGACTAGAAATCAAGACTTATAGTTTTGATCACCTAAACTTGACAAACAAGCTTGAGATAGCAATGCTTGCGAGTTCGACCGAGCAGTGCTCTAAAAATCTCCCCCTTTGTCAATTTTAGTGACAAAACTATAAATACATATGGATTACAAAATAAATAAATTTTGTAGCTTCTCATCCAAATGCTTGATTTCCTTGGTTCATCAACATTACTCGAAATCTTCGTCACTTCCAAGTACTCCAGTGATTCTGAACGTGTTCAACTCAGCATCATAGTTGTTGAAGATCCGTAGCTATAACAATATATAAAAACAAGATGTTTTCGTATTGTTATACAGTGTCATAGTATTATTACATAGCATCAAAGTTCAATTGTATCACAACTTTGACAATAATACTATGGTGATATGTATCACCCCCCCTTAGTCAATACTTCATCTCACAAAGGAAACTACTTCCCCTTACATAATGATCCGTAAACCATATGTATTTGTAGTGTGAACTACACAATAATTCTCCCCTTTTTTGTCCATATAATTAGCAAAGGTACGAAAACTAGCGGGATTATAATGAAATTTTTATAGAGATACTTCATGACTAAAAGAGAACCTATCAACTTTGTTTCGATGATTTCACGTAGTCGAAACTTAGTGTATTCATCAAGGAGTTTATAAAGATACAAGATAACTCCTACAATATTCCACAGCCGCACTCCCTACAAAGATTTGGAAATTAAGCACAAGTTCAATTAAGAATTCTCCCCCATAAAATGTCATTCCGGAAAGAACAACAAGAGAGACCTTACTTTTATAAGAAAAGAAGGATTTCTTTGGACATTAACAAATCACATGAAACATGAATTTGTATCCAGAAAACTCAATTAAATTAACCACAAAGGAACCTCAATGATTAATTTAATCAGAAATGCTCAACATAAGAAAACTTATGGAGCCGTACAGTACTTTCACATAGAAGTGGATCAGGGAAAGATCAATACTGCGGAATATTCAAAGATTCATTCTATTTTTCGTCAATATTTGCATAATGATACCATAGACTTAATCTTTGACATCAGAAGTTCATTCTATTTTCCATCAATATTTGCATAATGACATAATAGACTTAACTTTTGACATATATGGGACAATCATAGTTCACGGACGTAAACACACATATCCCATAACATTATTTTCAATATATGAAACCAATAAAGATTAATACTGCAAAATCATCTTCCAAATAAACTTTAGAATTTAAATAAATAAATCTAAAAACATTGCAAGATGAAAATCGTTGGCAATAGCTATGTGTAATCACAATATTTGCTATTCCAAACCCTAGTTATCCTTCTTAAAACACAAGAATAAATTATCATAAGAAGTTTCCTAGACAAAATCAAGTTTGTTTGATAACTTCATACCTTTGAAAAGCTCCATCATAAAAGGTATCACTGATATCCTTGATTCTTTTGACCGTAGAGAATCCATGTTCATGGGTAGAACATTAACTTTTTGATCAACAATACGGGCAAGCTGCCTAGCTTTAATGCATTCCACGATGAGTTTCTTCTGATTCCTGATCAAGATCTTTTGATTTTCAAGGATTTTGGTCTGACCATCAATAAGCTAATTCATTTGCAGTTGAAGATTTCAAATTCGATCCTTGAGTCATTCTGAAAAAGAATTATATCCTTGACAGATCACCAATCCAAGAGTTGTACTCTTTCCTTGCAATCATCTTTTTCAAGACAAGTTCTTGAACTGAATCGCATCATTTATTGTCTTCTTCCATCTCAAGAATCACCACTTCCTGAGGTCTTGAGGAGTTCTCCATTTTTTTTAATTAGGGAAGGAAAAACAATATAATATATATATGTTTACGAACAAGAGAAGGACATCCTTGTTATGGAAACCCTAAAACTCCCAAGAAAGACACAGACGTTCGTGGACTTGGTATAAAAGGTTAATGGATCAGAAAAGATCCAAGAATAAGGAAATACTCTCTGTTTTCAGATATCTCATACCTTCATAGCTAAATAACTAAAAGATTTAATCAGAGCATATGAAAAAGATACACTAGTTACTAGGAGTCAAGATATGACTCAACATTCATAAAAGAAGAAAACAGTTGAATCAAACACAAGACAGATGGTATCCTATAGTAGACTTGATCATCTCGCAAATGTCATCCTTGCACCTCTCAAGTTAGATACAAGAATGAAATTACCTAGAGCTAAGTGGCTAAGTGAGATATACTCCCACCATGAACATTGAGAGATGAGTTATAAATACCATCTAAATGTTTGAGCCTTGTATTCCTTACCTTCCTTCGGTAATTTCTTATTCCATAGAAATAAGACACAAACCTTTTTGAGTATCCATCAGAAGGATTTTTCTGAGGATTAAATCTAGGACCTCTAGAGATTGGTTTCAGAGGGTCATAATTGAGAAAATTCCATCTCCTAGACTTAGGTCTACCAGACTTCTTTCTCATTAGTACTGGGAATGTGTACATTTGTAGTGTAAATATTAGCACCACTAAGAGGCACGCGATCCCTGTAAAGATTTCTAGAAGAAAGACTTTGGAAACCTTGTGCATGAGAATTCTGGTTTTCTGTAGGAATGAAATCCATTGTAGATGTCGTCAGACAATTCACTCTGTCGATGGTAAAAAGAAGTAGATTTTGAAGATCAGAAATGTGTTTCTTTCTAGTAAAACAATGTGAATCATAATGATTTCTTTTTCGCATAAGGAATAGGTTCGTGGAAGAGAGACATCGAAAGGAACCTGTTTTAGATTTATAGCCCTATTAGAAGATTGCAAGTTATGTAAACATTTCTTAGCATACTCTCCCTTTGGAGTAATTTTCTTCACGTACTGAAATCCCATATGAGAATTAGAGATTGGTAAAGAAGAAGGTTTACTCATTAAAACAAAGTTTTCCTTTTCCAAGGATTTGCACTGTTCAGATTACCAGTTTCTCTTTTTCAACACGAATGTTGTTCAGATCTGATGAATGAGTCTCGATCAAACATTTTTCTCTAACTGAATCATCTTTAACAATATCTTCAAGAACACCAATCTTTTCACGCTGTAAAGTAGTATTTTGAACAAGGTTTTTGATATTGTTAGAGAAGGACTCAACTATATTGTAGAGTTCCCGTTCTCGATCAAGAGACTTCTCAAGTTCATCAATGAGATGAGCATGTTTTTCTTCAAGAGACTTAATTTTAGAATCTTGAAAATCAATAATCACAACAGATTTTTTTAAAGTTCTGGTGAGTTCCATTTAAGCTTTTGACAAGGTGTCAAATGTCACATCAGAGGGAATGTTATCAGCATCTGATGGCAAAAAAAAATTACCTTGGGATTCGGAAGAATCGGCTAAGGAGTTATCCTTTGAGGTAATCCCAAGACACTTGGCATAATCAAAAAATTTGGAAGACATTTTTGTATGCGTAAAGATGAGACAATCGTATGTCCACATATTCAGATTGCTACAAATACAGACTTATGAGGTCTTAAACATGTTTGCCTACTCTGATACCAATTGAAAAAGCAGGGGTCTAACAACTACACCCAATATTTCGTTTAAGAAATATGTATGGACTAACTCCAATATATTTCCAAGAGAATCAACTAGACAATCAGACTCAATCAAGGAAAATACATCCAAGAGTTATCTTTGTTTCTCAATGTAATCAGCAAATCAAACAGATAGAAATCCGTGATCCTGATTATTATGAGAAACAACTTGAACGGTACCAAAGATCAATGTTCAAGTGTCAATCAATTTGTATCAACAACCAAAGGTTGGATTATCTAATTGATTGAACTACGCACAACCTGTGATATTTCAATTATATAAACAAATATAATGCGGAAAAGAAATAACACAAACACAAGAAATTTTGTTAACGAGGAAACCGCAAATGCAGAAAAACCCCGGGACCTAGTCTAGATTTGAACACCACACTGTATTAAGCCGCTACATACTCTAGCCTACTACAAGTTAACTTCGGACTGGAATGTAGTTGAGCCCTAACCAAACTAAAACTGATTAAGGTACAGTCGCGTTCCTTCTGCATCTAAATCCCAGCAGGACTCTACGCACTTGATTCCCTTAGCTGATCTCACCCACAACTAAGAGTTGCTACAACCCAAAGTCGAAGACTGATAAACAAATCTGTCTCACACAGAAAATTTTATTGAATAGATAAATCTGTCTCACACAGAAATTCATACGAGTTTTTGTTCCGTCTTTTGATAAATCAAGGTGAACATGAACCAATTGATACACCTGACTTATATTCCCGAAGAACAACCTAGTAATATCAATCACCTGACAATAACTTAACCGTATGGTAGCGGAACAAGATATTGTGGAATCACAAAAAATGAGACGAAGAGCTTTGTGATTACTTTTTATATCTTACCTATCGAAGATTAAATCTTGAGCAAATCTTAGAGAAGATAGTATTTAATACGATAGAACAAAGTAAGATCATAACACACAACTACAGAGAAAATAGTTGGGTCTGGCTTCAGAATTCCAATGAAGTATTTAAGTCGTTAACCTATAATGGTTTTATAAAAACCTAGGTTAAAGGAGAATCGACTCTAGTCGCAACTAGTATCACACAGGAGGTGTGGGGATTAGGTTTCCCAGTTGCTAGAGTTCTCCCTTATATTGTCTTCAAATCAGGTTACCTTGGTAATAAAGCATTCAATATTCACCGTTAGATGAAACCTGATTTAAGATTCAAGCTAATATCTTTCAACTGTTAGATTGAACTTAGCTTGTTACACACAAATGAAATATAATTTCATTTAGATATGGGTAACCGTACCTAAACGTGTATATTGAGTTGGTTCAATAACAGTTAACAAAAGTTATCCATATGAACACTTTCATATCAACCTTGTTCATCTTAATCACAACAAGTTCAAATGACTCAAATGAAACTAGTTATAGAGTTATTCAATTGTTTATATTATCATAGAAGTATACAAGACACAATTGAAGCAAAATCGGTTTTGATTCACTCGAATCAGTTCATGAACATTTTAGCCACGGTTTGCAAAGATTGCATTCATTGTTATATAAATATATTTGTTCATGAGTATGTAAACATACTTAATCGATATTAGAAATTAACCCACCCAAGTATGCAAACGGGTACGCATACCTAAGTTCCCGGACTTGGTAATGTTCTCCAGTATGCAAACGGGTACACATACTGTCGTTCATGACCGAACTCAATTGAAATTAGTACTCATACAGGTATGCATACTATAGTTCCCGGACTTCAACTGTTGAATCAGTACGCATACGATACGGGTATGCATACTCAATTCCCGGACTTGGAATATTCTTGCAACAGTTAGCATACAAGTACGCATACTGTGCTATATCAAATCAATGGTTAATTGTTCTAAACTCCCATTTTAATCATTGAAATATTCTTAGAAGACGATAATAGCTGTCTCACACAAACTATTAGCTTCGAAGCAATTTTCAAGTTATCAAATGTTTAATATAAAACATTCCGAGTCTGCATCAAATGACTGTCTCACACAAATCATGTAAGATGTTACCAGGTGATTTTCACATGATCATCTTTTGACTTTCGTCAAGAATAAAAGATGAACTTGGTTAAAGCGAAAGCTTACCCACACATATTTCTAGAAATATGTAAGCGAATTAAACTCAGCTTGAAATATCAATGTGTATAAAGTAAAGTCTATATAGCTATACAACTTTTGTCTCAATAGGAGATAGAATAGAAATAGACTTCTGAGTGAGAGATGAGTTCAAATCTCAACATACCTTTTGTTGATTAAGTTCCACAAGCTCCCTTTAGTAGTTCTTCCTCTTCAATCGATAAACGCCGTGAAGTCTAAAGCTAAACTACACATTCTATCCTAATCCTAGACATAGCTATAAGTAGACTAGAAATCAAGACTTATAATTTTGACAACTAAACTTGACAAACAAGCTTGAGATAGCAACGCTTGCGAGTTCGACCGAGCAGTTCTCTAACACTAGTCATTGATAAATATGCTCAAATTCTTCCAGAAACCAAACTTGTCTAAGGTATGTAACTTTGCTTCTCATTCTTCTCTCAAAAGTGTGATTGTCTCCAAGGAAAAGGATAAACCAAAAGGAAAGAAGATATCAAGATCTAAACGATCGGTTAAAATGGAAATTGACAAACTCATGCAGGAATCAAGCGGTAAGCCTACTGTTGCTCACGTCAACACAAACTAATTGTGTTAAAAAGGTGTTTTTTTGTCTCATGTCCCCTGAAAAGAGACAAGAACCGTGCACCTCCAAGGGATTTAGGAAAAACTATCTAGTTTGTTTCTTGAATCTTATTACTGGAATTTCCATCATGTTTCATAGACTCAAGGATAATAATTTTTTGATTTATTCATACCATTACGAAATGAGAACACCAATAATTCATGTTGAGCCTTGCACCTTTAAATTTGTCCAGTCTTCTGGTTTTTGACTTGGTTAATTCTAAATGATCAAAATTTATTCTCACTTTATCCACAAGGAAATTGATTGACCGAATGTTCAAAGAATTTACCTCTTGAAACTATTACTTACACTCACTTCACTTTATTTTTTCAAGTAATAATTGTAAAGACTTACCCATGTACAAATTTTAAAAACGGGTAAAATTGTATTTCACCTTTTAGTTTGGTGTTTGGTTCGTGAACTATCTTCTTTTAAGAAGTCGGTCATCTCCTGAATTTAATGGTTATTAGTCTTCCTTTTTAATATTCACTAGTTTTGGAACTCTTCCAAAAACCAAAGTGATCTTGAAGTTCTATATATTTGTGTTTTACACGAATTATATACTTAAAATTTCTGAGTTATGGTATCTTCAAGAATGATCTCTTCTAGTGAAGTATCTATTCCCATAGTTGTTGATTCAACAATGAAAAGTGTTGAGAATTCTATCCTAAGGAGAAGGATTCACTTTTTAAGAAATAAAGGAAGAATGTGAAGAAACCTAGAGCAAACTGCTCAAACCAACATAGGTTTGCTAATATTCTTGAAGATATTAAGAAGACCAAGATGGAAGTGCAAGGTCTCAGGGACATTCTGCAGAAATCTCTCGAGATTTAAGAAGCACTCGTTAAACAACAACCGAGCAGGTTTGAAGGAGTTAACACTCTTATTTTACGAACCTTATGTTCCTTTTTCAATTGATGATGTAGAGTTCGGTGAAGAAAAATCCTTCTTTAAAGATGCTTTTACTAGTTAACTCCTTGTAGGAATTTTATTCTTATTGTTTAAGGAGGAACACTAGCTTTTGGAGTAGTTCTTATGTGATACATTAGCTATTCGAAATACTATCATCTTGCATGTTTAATGTTTATTTAATTAAATTTTATTCTGGAAGATGACTTGCAATACATAATCTTCATGGTATATTTCTTATTTTGTGAGTTTGTTCTTTGCTATCATATCTAGTGATTAGAACATATATCTCATATTTTCTCAAAGGTTAAGCTATGAACTCTTGCAAAATAGGAGAAAACTATTTTGAGAATGGAAGTATTGATCTCTCCACGATTACACTTTTGTGAATATATACTGCTACAGGATTCCGTAAGATGTTCTCTAGGAATATACTTACTTCCTTGATTGCATAACCGCCAAGGAATAAGTGGTGAACTTTAATCTCTACGTTCGTTATGGCTAGAGAAGTTATAATTCTTATGTTAAGTCATATCGCACTAATTGTTTTCTTGTTCTTAACTGGCGTACATAATAATTTTTATCGATGATTATTTTTCTCAAGAAAATATTGTATCTTAGCGTCTCTAATATTAAGATCGTTATTTTTAACTTCTTTGTTCGTAACATGTGAGAAGAGAGAAAAATATTGGTATACTTATTTACTTTGTTCGTAACTGGCGAGTAAATTTGCATGTACAAGGAAAATCCTTCTCTTGTGATTAGAGTTAAGGTCACTCATGTCATTCTTTCGGGAATGACATCAAATGGGGGAGAGTTCTTTTGAACTTATGCTTAATGGTAATATCTTTGTGGGGAGGGCGGATGTGGAATTGTAGGAGATTGAAATGACGAGGGTACCCAAATACACCACGTTTTTCGTTTCAACCTATAAGTCTGATACCAAGTGTGATCGTCTATGGACAAAGTCAAGACAATACAACAACTTGATATTCACTTGACAATAGTTACGGTACAAGACCGATTGACTATAGAATCAAAGTCAAGTGATTAGGATTAACGCACAAGTGTATTTACTTTTAATTATAATATAATAAATAATTATAATTGCGGAAAATAAAAGTAAATGACATGGCAAGATTTTGTTAACGAGGAAACCGCAAATGCAGAAAACCCCCGGGACCTAGTCCAGTTTTGAATACTCTCAGAATTAAGCAGCTACACAAAGTACAATGCCAACTTCGTATAGTTGAGACCAAGTAATCTATCCCTAGTTACTTAGTTCCCTCAGTATCCCTACGTCTACGACCTACTGGTCACACATGTGAATCCCAAGACAGAAAATCATTATCTTGAGTTGTTTTACCAATGTAAAGTCTTAAGCACTCAACTCCTTTTGATCGTCTTCCAAACAGTAAAGGTATAAAGATGTTTGGTAACTACTTCAATAATCTTTTAGAAAAATATTCTTTAGGTTTGACAAAGGCTCTTCTTTTCCGAAAGTGATTGTCTATGGACTAAGTCGAGACAATACAACTAATCGGTTCACACTTCGTGTGATCGTCTATGGATACGAGATCGAGACAATACAACAACGAAGTATGTTTACTTGATAATAGGTTCGGACTTAACCAAACTCTAGGGATTGTCTATCAAGCAAAATAGGAATTAACGTTTGTGCGATTTACTTTAAATTATAATAAACACAATTATAATTGCGGAAAATAAAAGTAAATGACACAGCAAGATTTTGGTAACGAGGAAACCGCAAATGCATAAAAACCCCGGGACCTAGTCCAGAATTGAATACTCTCATAATTAAGCCGCTATACAAAATCAAACCAACTTCGTATAGTTGAGACCAAGCAACTAAACCTATAGTTCACCTAGTTTCCTCAGTATCCCTGCGCCTCCAACTTGCAATAAGTCACGCACTTGGAACAATTCCTTTGGTTCGTATTCCAAACAGTAAAGGAACAACAAATCTGTTCGGTAACAACTCTTTTCAAACAACGTGATATGAGTCTGACAAAGGCTCTTCCGTTTAACCAATAAACTCCTTTGTCGGGTCCTTAGATCAATCTCTCAACAACTACCGAAGTAATTGTTAGACTATGCAATCAATATTATTAATCACAAAGAAGTGTATTGATGTCGATCTACTCAACTAATCAATCCAATTTATCACAAAGATAAACCAATTATAGTTGGATCCCTTTCCAGCCGAAACAAGTATTGTGAACACAAAAGATTATGAACCCAAAAAATCTTCTTGCCTTCAAATCTTCTTTGATCTTCAATCATCACCTGCACACAATCAACTTGAATCTCTTGTGATCAATCACACACAGAACGGAGTCTGTTAACGTTGGATTATCACAAGACGTCTTTAAATCTACAAACAGTCTAAAGATCCCCATCGAAACTTCGATCTAGTTTGAGTGAATCTTATATCAGAAGATAAGATTCTCAAGCATAAACAAACTAGGTGCAATCAAAGTTCAACAACCGTTAGTCAATCAAATCAATCGAAAACTAAAATAAACTGCAATTATCTAGTTTCCCACCAACGGTACTAATAGAGCTTCCCAATCCCAAAGAAGTCTTTAAACCGAGCGGCCGTAAGAGATTTCTCCTAATTAGGGTACTTTCCTCTCCGATAGGCGGATCCACCAGTAACAATACAACTGAGGTAGTTTTGCTGGCTCTGAGGATTAGTTTGCTAGAAATGCAAACTTCAATATTTATAGACAAGGAAGTTTGGACACCAAGGAATTTCCAAAAATATTCTCAGAGATATGCAATAAACACAAAATCGATTTTTATAACTCCTGGAAATGCACTGTACAAATATTGACCGAAATCCCAATAGAAAAATCTATAATCAGTAAATGCACATTACTAATTATTATTTTCTAAAGATATGCATTTAATTGCTGAAAATTAAATAGCATATACAAACTAAGAAACCTTAATTAAAAGATTATCAATTTATTTCGATCCTGGGATTCTCCTTTAGCTATTAAGGAATATCTTTGAACAATTAATGATAAGAGTTACTGCACATGTTCAAAGTATGTTGACATCTTTACTTTGTAAGTCCTTTTTCATACTTACAATCTTGGAACCGATTTGTCACACTTCCAAACGAATTTAGAATTGGTTCATCTGACTTCCAAGAAATATGTGATTGATTATCCCATCAAATCACCAATCATGGGTTTCACGGTTCTACCAAAACAAGTTCGGTTCTACCTCCATGTGAGTATTGTGCATAGTCACGCTAGTTACCAAAACTCAGTTTACTAGGTACTAGGATCGGTTCCCCACATACTTATGGTAACTACCTGTATTTGGTACACATGTCCATAGAATCGGTTCCCCCAAAAATACAAACTTGTTGTACATGTTCATAGGATCGGTTCCCCCATCTACTAAAAACGTGTTGCACCTCTTACAAGGATCGATTCCCCTCTTGTAAATTTGTTGCACCTCTTACTAGGATCGGTTCCCCAATGGCTAGATAAAAGTTGTTATTTACAAGGCATCGATCATACCATCTTGAGTGATTACTTAAGATCGGTTTCACTAATAAAAGTCATACCAATACATAAGTCAGGCCTTGTGAATAGTTTTACCAAGATACATAAACAAGTTTATGAGCGGTTATACTAAACACACATATTGGTAATTCAAAATAGATTTGCAATGAATAACAATACCAATAAGCCTAGCAATTTCCCTTTCGATTCACAAAACAAGTTTATGAACTTACTTCCTTTAAACGAATGTAAAACATTGTTTCCTAGGATGAAATCTTCACTCATACCCATACATAATCACAATAGCATTCATATGATCATGTCGATGTCTTATATACAAAGTTTAATGGTTAAACAATAAACTTCGTATTGTATTCCTTAATACTATGTCTAACTAGAGTATCATACACAGCTTCGCAGTTATGTTTTCAATATGCAAGACTTGAAAGATACGTTAGGTAATGAAACAGATCAAGTAAAATATTACTAACCTCAAGAGGAAGGATGATGTTGTCGTTGTAGCTCCATACTTCTTCACATTCTTCAAGTCTTCATGTAATACTTGTAAGTCTCATATCCTAACACTTTCAAGCTAACCTATACGAAGTTGACTCTAGTATATAATCAAGCGACTCTTTAAATGAGTTTTGATTCACTAAAATATGACAACCAAACTTGACATACAACGCTTGGTGGGTTCAACCGAGCTATGCTCTAACAAAGAATATAATGTGAATAAACAAATAACTACCATAAATTTTGTTAATGAGGAAACCGCAAATGCAGAAAAACCCCGGGACCTTGTCCAGATTTGAACACCAAACTGTATTAAGCCGCTACAGACTCTAACCTACTATCAAAACTTCGGTATGGAATGTAGTTGAGATCGAATCCACCGTCACAGTAATTCAGTTACAGTCGCGCTCCTTACGCCTCTTGAATCTCGCAAGACTCTGCGCAATTGATTCCCTTAGCTGACGTCTTATACATCCTAAGAGTTGCTTCTACTCAATTGAAGACTTTAAACCAATCTGCCTCCCACAGATAAGCCTATATGTGATTTCTGTTTTGATCAAAAGATCAAGGTGAGATAGGAAATCGTTTGCAATAGACAAAGTCTAGAAACCCTCAAAATCCGGTACTTATGACTCCTGAAGAGCAGCCTAGATTATTATTTACCTCACAAGTAAAACCTACTCCGAGTTCAATAAAAAATCATTATAGAGGAATATACCTGTGGAATCACAAAGTCTGAGACAAAGAAACTTTACTATTTCTATATATCTTGCCTGATCGGAGTGAGACTCAACCGTCAGTAGCAAAATCAGGATACACAAACTACCAAGATAAAGAGAGTCGGACTTGGCTTCACGAATCTCTAAGCGAAGTCTTTTTAGTCACTAAACCTAAAAAGGTTTAAAGGAGATGACGACTCTAGTTTACGACTAGGACACACAAGAAAAGTGTCAGGGATTTAAAGATCCTAGTTACTTGAGGTTCTCCTTATATAAACTTTCAAAACAAAGGTTGTTTTAGATTTAAGCTAAGGTAGCTTTGGAATCAAGCAATCAATATCCACCGTTAGATGAATCTTTGATTTGAGATTAACACAACAAAATATACACTCTGGTTAGGATGGACCATAACCGAACCGTATATAATGACTTGCTCATGAAAGGTTAACTGAAACTAGACAGACAAACTATAAGCTTAACCATTTTCATATAACACTTTAAGACTTTAATCTTGAGTCACAACCATAGGTTATAATGTGATCAAATATGTCTAGATGTGCTTTTTTAGAGTTGTTCAAATGCCGATTATCTCATAGAAATAATTCTGATGCATCTAAAAATACTCGACAGGGTAAGTACGTGTACCTACTTCCAGTTCGTGAGTTATTTTTTCATGGTACGTGTACCGGGTTTTTATACCCTTTAGACAAAAACGAGTTCAGGAATTCACAAAAAAAAATCGATATGCATACTAGGTATTTATACCAACCTGACCTTTTAGGTTTGCATTCTTGGTATGTGTACCAAAAGTCGTTGCCGAACTATAGCTACGCCGACACATGTATAGGGTACATGTACTGCGGCTCCGGACCTATAACAGTTTGTGCCGGTATGTAAGCTGGTAAGTGTACTGTCATGTATCCAGATTTACGGTAGTTCTATATCTCTCTAATAATCAATTCGAAATATTCCCGAATAACATCAATAACACATATCACTATACCATGCTATTTTCAAATGATTAACTTGAATCATAATTTAGGTCATAAACAATAAATTGTTCTTAACCAAATTCTTCAAGTTTTGAACAAATGTCCTTAATCTTAGTCAACATATTTCGAGAATAATTTATCAAGATAAACATGACTCGAGATTTTTGTTGTGCATGTAAAGTCCAATTTAGTCATGCACATTGTCTCATAAACAGAAAAGTGAAAACTTGAGTAATAGGTGGTTCAGTCTTCACTTACCTTTTGTTGATGAAGTTCTCTAATAGCTTCGGTTGATCTTCGCCTTCAAATGGTAGAACACAGTGATGTCTGGTACTCAACTAGACACTTCTATCCTAATCCGAGACTTGACGAAATGTAAACTAGCAATCAAGATATAGTTTTGGTCAACTAAATTTGACAACAATCTTGATATAGCAACACTTGTGAGTTCGGCCGAGCAATGCTCTAACACCTTCACACCACAAACTTGAATCCACTTATGATCGATTACACACAGAACGGAGTCTGTTAACAATGGATGATCACAAGATGTCTTTAGATCTAACCAACATTTCTAAAGATCCCGTCAATACTTTGATCTAATTTGAGTGACCCTTATGTCAAAAGAGAAGGCTCTCAAGAATAATCAAACTAGGTGCAATCAAAGTTTCAACAACCGTTAGTCAATGAAATCAATAATCGAAAGCTAAAATAACAATGCAATTACTAGTTTCCCACCAACGGTACTCGTAGAGCTTCTTGATCCCACATAAGTCTTTAAACGAGCAGTCGTAAGAGATTTCGCCTAATTAGGGTACTTTCCTCTCCGGATAGACGACTCCACCAGAAACAACACGAATAAAGTTTGCCTGGCTCTTAGGATAGTTTGCTAGAAATGCAAACTCAACTATTTATAGACCAAGGTTGTTTGGCAACAAGTAAATTCCAAAACCGAAAATATTCTCAAGATATGCAATAAGTATCTAATTTCGGTCTTCCTATTTCCAACTAATATCCAACCTGTAATGCTGAAATCTCTCATTAGAAAATATTTAATATTAGTTTAGCACTTAACTAATATAACTTTCCAAGAGATATGTTTTTTATTTGATGGAAAATCAAAAGCATATAATCGAAAATACTTAATTAAAAGATTCTCAATATTTCGGATTAGGATCACCTTGAGTATCAAAGAATATATTTGGACAATAAAAGATAAAAATTATCTCATGTCCAAATTATGTCGACATCTGGAACTTTCCTAATTAGCAAACCCTAATTCCAAACTCACACAAAACTGTAAAGTAATATGTGAATATGAAGGATCGGTTTTGCTCTTGGGACCGGTTCTAGCATGACTCCTAATATAGGTTAAGATCGGTTCCAATAAGTCACCGAATATAGGTAAGGATCAGTTCTACCATGACTCCCAACAATAGCTAGGATTGGTTCTACCAAGACTCCCAATATAGGTAAGGATCGGTTCTACCATGACTCCTAACAATAGCTAAAATCTTCGTAATCAAATATTCTTCCTTGACATTTTGATCATAATAAAATAACCAAGTCTAATACTAGAGTATTAAATATAACCTCGCATGTTATTTTTTCAATCTTAAACGACTTGAAAGCAACGATATGAATGGAAACAAGTCAAGTCAGTATCACTATACCTCAAGTGAAAGGATGGTGTATTCGTTGTAGTCGATACGTTTTCACGATCTTCAGGTCTTCAGAGTAATACTTGTATGTCTCAACATTCCTAGACTTTCTAGTCAAACTTAAGCGAAGTTGGTCTCTAGTACATTTAATCAAACGACTTTAATTGAGTTTTGATACTAAAATATGACAACCAAACTTGACATACCAATGGTAGGTTCGGAAACCTACAATAAAATACTGCAAGTGCACAGCGTCCAACTAGTAGACAATGGCAAGTACAAGTCGTTCCCACGAGGAGTGTGAAAATACTACTACTAACTAATACCAAAAACTAATTAATCAAATTCAATATTTTAGAAATTTGTGGAATAATGAAAACAAAATAATAAAAACGTAACCAATGATGTGAAAATGTTAAGGTTCCAGGAATCCGTTGTAGGCAAATTACTCGTATTCAATCACAAAGGGTCTCAAATATACTCATGTAGAGCGGCAAACCTAACTACTCATACATGGAAGATATTGCATTTACGAACCATTGATAAGAATCATCAAAAATAAATTATTTGTTCTCACCTAAAAGTAGAATTTCTAAGCACTAATCATACATGACATGAAGAGTCAAGGAACATTCATAATTCAATTATCGCTTAGGTTCAATGAGTTTTTCTACTAATCCAACAATGAACTATACATGGCATAGCACATGAAAAATCTAGCTAGAAAGTAAAACATTGATAGAGAGACAAATTTATTGACATTAAGTTCAATTGGTAGAAACCCTTGTTCATGAACACAAAGAAATAGTCCTACAAAATCATCCTTTCACCCTAACATGAAATTAGCTAGCCATGACTTTCTCAAAAGCCATAAATAAATCTAAAATAAAATCTATAGCTAATCAAAATAGAAATTGAAACCAAACTTTTAAACCCTAGTTTCTTGTTCACGGCTTTGTGCCGCGCCCTTCTCCCCCTCTGTTTGTGTTCGTATCGTATCCCTTCTCAAAGGGGACCAATCCCCACAGTTTCCTCATTTTGTTGCCCAAATTAATTGGTCCAGATCATACCAGATAGGAAAGTAATAATGTGAACATTACTGCCATAATAAGAAGATATTCTGTTAATTCATGTGCCAACCACACTTGATACCATTTCCACATACGTCATAGATAAATCCACTAGTTAGTGGGTTGTGGTTCAGCCGTGTAAAAAGCAAACAAATGTGAATTAGTTTCCAAACCAAATAATTATACTGGTCCACTTCTCTTCTTCCCGTTGTTGCCTAACCGGAATTGGGTAAAACCCATCTCTACCAGCGAAACAAACCCATCACTTTTCGGGACAACATCCATTACTGCCATCACGCCATTAATCAATCCCACTTTCTGTTTTCTGTCCACTGGTTACAATTCATGCCACTGTAATCATTTCCACCTAAAAACCATCTAAGTTTCGTCACCGCCACTATCCACCGATCCCAACAGCTCATGCCTTCACTCTTTCTCAACTCCTGCAGTTCCATTTCTTATTGCTGCCGATTACTTCTTAGTACCGTCGAAACCCATCGTTACTGGCAGATTCAAGGTCTTCTTCATTTCTCATGCACCAGTTTCTTGTCTCGCCGCCAAGGCAGCAGCAACAGCTCCCAATTCAATCGACTGCATACTTATAGTCCTGATGCTTCTGGCTAGAATGAAGTCTCCATCTAATACCCATCTTCCTTCGTTATCAGTTCCAACACAACAAACACCATCATTCCCTTTGTAACCTGCTGACTACTTCCAAACCACCAATTTCCATTGTCGCTGTTGCTAATCCATCACCGAAACTCCATTCGCATCAAATAATTGAGAACTGCACCATTACCTTCCATTGAAGTGAACCCACCGAGATGACCACTTTCCAACTTCCAACCAACGTATGCATGTCTCCACTTTCGATTAAACAGCACCAATGATCAACCCCAGTTCAGGCCATCCCATTCAAACACTTCCTAAATTCAGGCCTCCTTCCGAAGTTCGACCAAGCCATCAACTTATATTCCTTGGCCACTTCAGTTCGAACTTCAAATGATAAGAAGAAAATGCTCAACATACTCCCTGTACACACATACTCCACCAGCCTATGTGTCACTCAAATGGATTAGAGAGTATTAGCCCATAGGTGCACTATATGCTCTTATGGTTCACACGTATTCAATCTTGGTGGACATACAGACTTCTTTGTTTCCACTTTGATGTACTGGCCGGGAAGCAGGTGGCCATGACAAACTTCATTTAGTTAACTTGGCAGCCAACTAACAATTAAACTCTGCCTCCTTCTGGTACCGTGAGGAACATGCGTGATTTTTAGACGAAAACGCCATTTAGTCTCTAATTTTTGTTGTTTCTCCTTAGGTGATTGGACTCGCTCGTACTTTCTATAAAAGCACTAAAATAGTATTATCAGCCAAAATATTGAGTCCTACCTAATATAAATATGGGTATAAAATGTAGCACTTACGTGCTTATCAACCAACGCTTGGTGGGTTCAACCGAGCAATGCTCTAAAAGAGATTCTTGTACCTTTATATCTCCTTGACGTGAACCGAGTTTACTTGGTGAAATCGTCTAAACTAAATGTTGGTATGTGTTCTCTAATCTGGAATACTCTTTTGTTTAGTTCATCTTGATCCCGATCCCTTACCTTTGCCAACTTAGTTGACAAAAATGGCGAGAATTATTAAGCAGTATCTTACTACATTACATATGGCTTTTCAGAGTTACTGGGTGAAGTTAACTAAACACTGATGTCGCTGTACTGCAGTGGTAAAGTTACTGGGTGATGATACCAGTGACCTGAGTTCGAAACTTGCCAGCACCAAATTCTTCTTTACCGATCATTTTTTATATATTTTAAATATGGCTTTTCGAAGCATCATGTAAGGGGGAGTGGATTATTATATGTAGGTTTTGCCTATTATGCAAAAGAAGCAAATATTGACTAAAAGGGAGAACATATCACCGTAGTATTGCTTCAAAGATGTGGTGCAATTGAACTTTGAGAAAGGTAACAATATTGTGTTTATGTATACAGCCGATGAGTAAAGTGTGAGTACCTCATTCTAACAAAACTATTTTTAAGTATTCTTATAAGTTGTTATGGCTACGGATCTTCAACAACAAAGGTGCTAAACAAACACATGCAGAACCATAGAAGAACTTGAAGCAAGAAGAATTCAAGATGTTTGTTGAAGAACCAAGGAAATCAAGCAAAGTGGGTTAAGCTGAAAAGTTTAGTTATTTTGAATATATATGTATTGAATACTTTTGTCACTAAATTGAAAAAGGGGGAGATTGTTAGAGCAGTGCTCGGTTGAGCCCACAAGTTTTGCTATCTCAATCTTGTTGTCAATATTAGATGATCAAAACTATATCTTGATTCTAGTATACTAAGTCAAGTCTCGGACTAGGTTAGAATTTGGTAGTTGAGTCTCAGACATCACCCTCGAAGATTAAAGATCGACGAGAACATTTAGGGAACTTCTGTATCATGTATGTGAAAACTAAACCATTCTATTTTACTCACTATCTTACCATTCTATCTTTTCGAGATGATGACGTATGACTTCTAGTAGATTTACACAGAAGAAATCTCCAGTCAAGCTTTTCTTGTTAAAATCTCAAAATATGATTCTGGTAAAGATATTCAACAATCCTTAACAACATTAGTTCTAAACAATTTATTGGTGTGAATTAATTTGTGGATCAATTGAAAATTACCCATGCAAATGAATGTATCACGTGCGAATGTTTCAAACATCATAAGAGAGAAATATTACTATCTGATATTTCTGCTAAGGGTAGGTTGGAGAACCAGTTCGCAAACCATAGATATCTGAGTTTCAGAAATACAGGAGGGTTGGTGAACCAAATTGCAAACCGCAAGTTCAGATGGGACAGTTCACGAACCGTGGTCAACTGAGCTCAGTAGTGTTGTAGGGTTGGCAAACCCAGTTCACAAACCATTGCACCCTGACTCATGAACAAGTCTAACGGTTCACGAACTGTTGTGCCAACCGTCCCAGTAGATTTTTGCAGATGTTCAAAGACTTATTTTTGAAATATGTTTAGCATTGCTAGAACTCTCTCAAACACTTCTAAGACTTCCTTGATCACTCAAATACTCATGTGTGTGCATCATGATTACATTCTTAGGTGTTTAAATGAACATCAAATTGCTTTAGTTCTTTGGCATACTTGCCAAACCGAACAATCATTATACACGGTTCCAGAACTGGTTCTTAGTGTATAGTCTTCTACTATGTTTTCAAGATCTAAAAGTTTTTGCTTGATTCTCAAGTTATCCTATCTTGAATTCTAATCAACCCCTGGTCATTGAAATCTATAAATAGAGATTCTCTTTCAACTGGAAAATTCAATCCTTGACACTTTGTGTCCTAATTGATTCTAGAGTCGTCCTCTATAGACCTAGATCGAACAAACTTCCTAGTCTTGAATAGATCTTGTTCATCAAGATTGATTATATTTCGATAATCATATATCATCTTGGTTTGATATTTAAACCAAAGGACTTTATTGATATAAACATAAGATCCTTTACTCTACTTTATCACTGATCTAAAGATTGTTTTGGGTGATCTATAAGTGAGTTAGTTACTGAAACATATTTAGTCATTTGTTGATTCGGGTTACGATCCAAAGAAGTTGAAAGCATAAGTATTCATGGCGGTGAAGCAACTCAAGATAATGGACTTTGTCTTAGGATTCACGTGTTTTATCCAAACTGGTTGTAGGAGCATGGATACTTAAGGAACTGAGTGACAAAGGAGTGTTTACTTGGTGTCAACTATACAAACTTGCGGTAGTCAATTTGTATATCGTTTTAATTATGAGAGTATTCAAAACTGGACTAGGTCCCCGAGGTTTTTCTGCCTGACAGTTTTCCTCTTCAAAGTTTTTTTTTGTGTTGTGTGATTGCTATACTTATTTTATATTTATAGCTAAGTAATCATAATTGTACCTTAATCAACTTGGATATGATCCCATATTTAGTTCGTTTCGAACTCTGACTATCACCAAGTACACCTTTTTGAAATAATCTTTTGGTCGTTATTGATTCGGTAAGATTATACAAGGTATGTATGCATATGATGATTTCGAAAAGATTGTGGTGTACTCGCATCACTCCACCTCTCTTTGTTGCTCATACCATCTAAGCTCAACGTGCGAGCAAGAGATGATTGAAACAATACTTGATGAGGTAGTTGCATTCCATGCACTGGATGCTCATATTGCCTATCAATTTATACGATGTTGGCATGCACCAATTGCAGAATTGGGCATGTCCAGGAAAGGAAGCTAAGTGGGTTTCTTAAGCCACATACATCACGAGGATGGTGCACGACATGAGCCTGGCTACTGCACCCTTGGAACGAGCGGGATGAATGCATGCTTTCATCTCATGGTCGAACCGAAGTAAGAAAGCTGAAAATAAGTCTGCAATGGCCTATATACTAACCCAAGGCGTAACCAATGCTTGGACAGTACTCGAAAGTCTGTGATGCATGCCAAACACATCACTATTAACCTTTATGGCCTTGCACCCTTAGCAGAACAGGGTAAGTTGAAACGACGTGGAGCTACGTTTCCAGTATCATGCTTGCCAACCATGTCGAGCGAAGGCAAATAAACGTGCATTTGTCTGGTAAGCATATATGACCTAGTTACTCAGTATAAATGGCGCATGTGGGAGTTTTAACCTGCGCAACACATCGCTCGAGGAAAAATTTTCCGGGCCGTCACAAAGGGAGTATATTTTAGTATCAAATTCATACTTGTATTTTCAAGATTTCTATAAGTTGCATTGTATTACTCTTATTTTCTAACATAAGAATCATTAAAAATCAATGAAAAATGCTGACATATTGCTTAGGGAGTGAAGTAAGTACATGTGCGGAAGAACCTAAGACCAAATGGAGCGTTGAATATGTAACGAAAGTGGGAAAAAAAAATACGATACCAACGAGCCTAGAATCACTCATTTCCAACACAGAACGAAGAATCACTCATTTCCAACACAGAACGAAGAAGTTATGAGAAAAACAGCGCAGCCAAGCCAACTTGGAGTTTGTTTTTTGTTATTGGCTGTTGGGCCTTTCGATGGTCATGTAAGAGAAGAAAAGAAGAAAATACGTTTTGGGCTTGTCTTGGACGAAAATTTTAACCTAAGTGTCATACAAGGTTTTGATTAAAGGACTTGTGTGCGAAAATTTTGATACTTCCACATATATATAAGCCAGGAGACTTCTTAATAGCAAGGACACTTGTGCGCATGAGAACAAGGAAGTATGGGTTTATGAGAACAAGGAAGTAGGGTTTCTATTAGGGGGATCTCTCTACTTCCACCAAGGATTTGTACTGGAGACTGGAGACGTATTTTTATTTTGCAGTGGGCATCGAACTCAGGCCTTGCTCCGATTGGCTAGGACCATCATGTCAAATACTTTCATCCGAAAGAAGGCAAGCTAAAATCCAAGTTTGTTTAGAAAATGAAAGATATGCAGGTTCACAATACAAAAATCAAGCTTGGCTTAAATTAACCAAGTAGATCTCGAAAGATCAAAAATATAAAAAATTAAAAACTCAAAAGTTTATAGTGCTCTGAGCAAAGGCGAACGCAAAAAGAAAAGCAGATCAAACTCAGAGAATCAAAGTTTACATTATGCTCAAGCAAGCCAGTTAGATATTCTTTTACTATGGAAGCTTTTTGGAAAAAAGAAAAGGAGACTAAAACAGTGATGAATACAAAGTTTATTTTCCTGATATAACAGATTCCCACCTTCATATATTCATTTCAAAGAATACCAAATGAAGGAGGTAAAAGAACAAAGAACCAAAAAAAAAGGGAGAAAAACTACAAAAATCCATTACTATCAAACAATTCATGAAAAGATGTTTTACATTATCGTTATCTATATATACTTATGATTAAGCTACTAATTAACACTCACAAGCTTCTAGTTCTGCAAATATGCATTGTCCATCTTTGAACCGCAATATATTTCCGATTCTTCTTCTCCTTTGTAGCTTTAGCTTTACTCAGCATCTCTGTGATTAATTATTTGTTTTCTGTTTCTTCTCTTCTAACATTTTGTAACAATTGATGGCCTAGTAGTGTATTCACAAGAGATTTCCTTTCTTTGTTTTGAAGCATGTGAAGAAAGCAATTCCCCTCCTCGGCATGAAAGAATAAGTGACAAACCAAACCAACCCAACCATTTCGTGTAACTTCATCCCTTATAGCAAGCTAACACACTAACTAATTGATAAAATCTGAGACTAAATATTGTTGTCGCTGAAGAGAAAGATATAGACAAGTTACAGACGAATACCAAAGGTAACTTTTCTCTGACAACGTATTGGTTCGATAGAGCTGGCTAAGAGTTGGGGACGAATGTGCCAGCATAACCAAATCCCATGACAAAGAAAGCTACTGCTTGGAAATATAGGTATACCCAGTAATTATTCTTCCCATATGAATAGTCATAACAAGCGACGAAGAAAAGGAATGCTCCCACACCAAGCTCTGTCAAGTGGAGACTTTTGATATTTCAATGTCAAAAAAAACAAAAACACGATCAGGTACAAATTAGGGTAATATATACTCTGTCTTAACCCAACTGAAGGACATGTCTACTTAGACTTGTTAGGATAGCATTTCAGGCTTGCTATGAAATACAAGAGAATTTAAAATACAAGTAGAAAATGTTACCTTTCTCCAATCTTGCTGAATTGAGGTTTCTTGGTTGCTTTAGGTCCTGGTTTGGTGGCCTTTGTAACATCTCCAAGTTTATCAGTCACAACCCATTCATTCACTCTTCCCGTTTCGAACAGACCAATGAAACATGCTTTACTCCGGTGCAGAGACATAACATTCTCAAAGAGAATCCAAAAGACTAGTAAATGTACAGACCTACACGATTGAAAGAAACAAATCAGACAACTGGTCGAATTGTATGTTAAATCTTATCATTCTCTAAATAACATTATTTTAAGTGATCGGCATACCTCGGAGTTCCAACAGCGTTAAGAATGGTAATGATGGAAGGAATATATACTAAACCCCACATAGGAATATGCACTTCAGGAACCAATACGGTCCCGGGAATTACAATGCAGTAAAAGACGAACGTAACAATGTGAGCTATGATTTTTCGGACAAAGAAGAAACTGTAGATAACATAGAACTTCTTCCATAGAGTAACTTTCTGCAATTGAAAAGCACATAAACAAATCAATCTCAACAGCACATTTCTCATTTTTTCAATTGCAAAATGAACGACACAAAGTAAAAGAAACCCAAACTGACCTTATTTCTCACAATTTCCATGACCATTTTCCTGAAAAGATTAGCTGGACCACAAGACCATCGATGTTGCTGAAAACGGTATGCTTTGAAGGTACTTGGCAATTCACTTTTCACCTACACAATTTCAATTTACAATTAAATTCAGTAGAAATTTCTTCATAATGTTACAACTATTGATTGTCAATAATATCCTGTAAAAAAAATTAGGCTCCTAATGAGTGTGGCTAGATTGTTAACGTACATGAAGATCACCAATGTAAAGGAACTTGAATCCCTTGAGACCTGCACGTACAGCTAGATCCATATCTTCAACTGTGGTTCTACCATTCCACCCACCAGCTTCTTCAATTGCGGAAATTCTCCATACTCCAGCAGTTCCTGTATTGTAACCGAACTGGGCGAGGTCAGAAATGTACAAGTTGCGGTTGCTAATGTTAACAAGGATTGAGATTAAACACGCAGAATATGTGTTATTTCACAGCACAACGTGTCACCAATTCTCTTATTTACCATTAAATCCGAAGAAAGCATAAGTAGATGATCCAACTTCTTGTTCAACTGTAAAATGATAATCCAACGACATTTCTTGCATTCTCGTCATTAGACATTCATCGGCGTTAACTACAAAACCAACCGGAATATCACGTGTCAGCCAACAGAGTTCAACTGACAATTAAAAAACAGCAAAAAGTCGGTTATGGAGTAAGCCCTTAAACCGGTAAAATATGCACATGGGTTGTTCAATAAGAAGACAAAAATTACCATAGGTAATGAATAAAGTGGTTCACAACAACTTCACATTGAAACGGGATTATACAGTAAGAAAATCAACTTTTACTTCTGAAAATGACTGAAATTTTGTCACCCAGAAATCTAGATTTCAACCAACAATAAACAAAACGAAGGACAATTTCTGGTAAGCCCAGAAATGATTAGGGGGTATTTTCGTCTTTATGTGCTCTGATAGTTCAGAGTCTCAGAGTCCTAGATAAGTACTTAAACTACTTTTTACTAAATAAAGACAAATGAGAAAAAGTTTAAAAAGTAAGTCTGAAATTGTTGGTGACAGGTGGAAGTACTTCAGTCGTGGAAGTAGGTTTTGTTTTGGGACCTAATTTTGTATCAACTTGAGCTGAAAAACCATCTCATTGATCTCAAAAACGAAGCACCGACACTGGAAAATGTAGTATGATTAATAGAGACATTAGGACTGATTTTCACAGTTAGAGTCCTGCTCTGCATTGGCCGAACATCTAAATATGTGTGATTAATTAATATAGAGATGGGATTTAGCAAATTACCGAAAGTCCAGCGAGCTTGAACAAGAGCAATTTCAGGATTATGATGAAGGAAAGGGATAGTTCTCCATAAGTAATCGGGTTCAGGTTGGAAATCAGCATCAAAGATGGCAACATAATCACAATGCTTCACGTAACTACGTTTCATTCCTTCTTTAAGTGCACCGGATTTATACCCAAGTCGATTATCTCTGATTTCATATATGATGTTAATTCCTTTGCTTTGCCATCTTTTACATTCTAGCTCAACCAAATCCTGCAAATAATAATTCAAATTAAAAATCAGCTTTTCATTTTCAATTTATTTTTGATTTTGAAGTTATTGGTATGGACAAAGAGATCTTAGATAGAACGAAAAGGTTGAAACGAATGAGACCTATAGCCACAAAACAGACAAATTTTAGGAAGAAAATGTGATTTTGTAGGTCTTTGATTGAGAGATCTTAGAGTTTGACTTGCAATCAGAGAAACTCATATTGATACTCAGAAGAAAACTTATAAATTCGGATTTAAAAAGTAAAAGAAAAAAAAAAAAGTTGTTCAATTAAACTAAACGTTTTACCTTAATGGCTGGATCTGTAGAATCATCAAGAACTTGAATGATTATCCGATCAGCAGGCCATGACAGACCACATGCAGCACCAATAGATAACTGATAAACCTGCATTATATTCATAAAAATTCAAAACTGATTTCAGAACAGAGGAAAACAGAGGAAGTAAAGGAAAAATATGCAATAATGGCGAAGATGATTGATGGATTAATTACCTCTTTTTCGTTGAACATTGGGATTTGAATAAGAACCATTGGGTAAGCTGAACTGCCTAATTCGACATCATCTCGGATGGGTTGATATTTATAACGTTTATCAATCTTCTTACCAAATATTTTAACAAGAACAATAACTATACCCATATAAAGTCTTTCGATGAATAACATAAGTGACATTGCTAAACATAAGAACACCATTATATTCAGTATGGGTATAAACAATGGTGCTTTGAGCATATGAAATATGAATCCAAATTGTGCTGCTATGTCATTTGCAGTTCCTTCAAATCCCTCTGGTATAAACCTCGATGAAGTTGATTCAATCTCCATTTCTCACTCTACAAACACCACTGGCTGAACAGAACAGAGTAATGGATGGAAGCACGAACGAAAGAATGAAAACCAAGTTAACCCAGAAACAGGAAAACAATGGGGGCAGCAGTAAGGAAATCTTAGCAGATCTGCATGAGCTTAAAGTAGTTGGGGAAAAAAGGTAGTATAATATAAGCTTTGAGAGAAAGAATCTCTTTCTGTTTCTTTACTCTCTGTAAATTAAAAGCTTCTGAAATAAGCAAATGCTGCTGAAGAGCTGGACTAGTGTCAGTAGTTCAAGCTCTTCAACACCATTATTGAGTTAGACCCACTCACTCACTTACTCAAATAATCAATACAGCACTGAAGATTTAACGAAATACCAAACGCAGATCTCACTCTCTATTTAATCAGAAAAACAACTTAAAACACAAGCATTCTATTATAAAGAAAACAAACTGAACAATACAAAATATCTCCTTGGTTATGTTTCTCTTTAAATCTATTTTTATCTGATTAAAAACTCAGAGTCTTTAACTTTGGTTGCTCTAATTCAAGAAAAGTATATAAAAAAAGAAGAAAAAAGATACAGAAATAATGTGGGATAAAGAGAATTTATAACTCTTACTTGGTTTTCTGCTGGTTGGTATGCTTTTAATTACTTGTGCAGTTCTTCTTCTCTCTCACTCTCTCTGAAAAGCACACGAGCACCAACCGATCACAGATTATTACCCACAACTGTGAGTGAAATGAGACGTTGTGAACAGGTGAAGAGATGAAGAAAGAAACCAAACAGATTTTATTTATTTTTGACTACAGTGTTAGACCTGACCCATACCCGCTTGGACTTTGGAGTGATACTGATACCGAACAGCTGAACAGCTCTAAGAGACTGAACCTTTTTAGGTTTGCCTTATTTGTAGTTGTGTGATATTTTATCATTTAACAAATATAGCTATTGTCTCATTCCACGCTGAACCTATGAAGCACGAGTCTATGGCATAGAGTTGGAATCTCTTATCTTTTTGGTTTTCCCTGTTACAACTTGCAACCTAAGTCGTCCTATTTCTTAGTTACCTTCCACACAATTTTGTATTTACTTTTGGATGTTTGTTTTTTTCTATTTACCAGTTAGAAAGTTCATTATACACTAATTATCCGAACACGCACTAATACGGAATTCTTTTTTTTGCTCTTTTTGATCTAGCAACACCAAGAATGAGCATGTGTCCGTTTGTGATGTCAGCTAACCATTCTTTTAACCTCAGGTATATGGGAACGAATTTTAGCTACCAAAAATCACTCAGAATGAGCATGTGTCCGTTTGTGATGTCAGCTAACCATTCTTTTAACCTCAGGTATATGGGAACGAATTTTAGCTACCAAAAATCACTCAACGTGTTTTCAAACAATATCTAGATCCAATATATCTTTATTTGGGAAAACTGAAGACTAAAGTAGCGCAAACTGCCGTTGACACCTGATTAGAAATCATTGAAAAGAAGTAATCTTTAAGATTACCCATGAACATAAACCGGCAGCGAAGAATCCACCAAAATTAAACTGTTAGGGACATAAAAAGAGAAACGGCCAACACGAGCCGGCAATGGAGATATAAAGAGCCAAAAAAAAATAAACTCTGGACAAAGCATACACTAGCAAAGGAAAATTCTGAAGCAAAACCAACGACTGCAGGTATGTGTAATCATTGAATCAATCTCTTTCCTTATGTTATTAGTGTTTGGTTTCTGTTTTGCGTTGTTTATTAAGATTCATATAGGATTAAAGTACTAATTAGCCATATAGAAGATGTAGCAGAAGTATCCCCTTTAGATAAAGATGTAGAAGAATTTGTTCCTTTCCATTCCGATGTCGAAGAAGTAACCTAATCTGGTGCACCGTACCATCAAATGCTCTGGAGGTTTATAACTATGGCATTCAAAGTGCCTCATTATCATGCTACTAGCTGGGAAATTATTAATTCTCTCAAGTAGCTCAACTCTCCAGCATGATACTATATATGCATCGAGACAGATGTTCGACCTTGTCGTTGATCCCTTACTATACACAACTTGAGGTACATGGCCAGAACTTGGAGTATGCATTTTCCTTATATGATTTGCCTTCAAAAATATTTTTATTGGCGCACAATGAAGAATAAAAGATTACTGCAATGGTCAAATACCATAACATTATAGTCCGTGACCCGAAATGCAAGTCTATGTAATGGTGCGCGCCTGTTATATGATCTATGAATTGTGGAGCAAGCAATATTCTTCATAGGAAGGCAAATTAAGTTTTAATAATTTTGGTGTTTAAGTAATTTAACATTGTTTTGCTTTGTGAAGAAGAACGGACCTAGACACCCTATTTTTTTGCTTTAGTTAACTACAATACAGTAAAAATAGGATTATTCCGTGTCTGTTTCATCCCAGCATCATATACCACTAGGAATTCATCTTTATCCAACTTGCCACCCATACATTTATTGCTCTAGTTTTAGACGTTTGCATATACAGCAAAATGAATGAATCTTGAACCACACATATCCATCCCTTTATCGGTTTGAAAAGATGGTAAGAATTATTTTTTTGAAACAAAGAGAAGATGGTGAATTGGTGATTATCTTTAGCTATATGACAAAATAGTTGTGAGAGCTTTGTATAAATTCTACATGTTTTGGTTGAAATGTTGATCTTAATAATCAAACAAAAAAAGAACAGTTAGGAAAAAGAATCATAGAACGAGGTAGCTAAAAACAGTTAGGAAGTAAATATATTGAAGCTAAAAGTTCGGAGATAATAAAAAATACAGCTGACTATGTTTGGGTATAACTGAGGTTAAAGGATGGTTAGGTGACATCATAACTGGACACATGCCTGGTCTTGGTGCTGCTAGTTCAAATATGATCTAGCGGCGCTAGAGCAAAAAAAATTCCCACTAATACGATATTATAGACGTGTATTTACAACCCTGGATCACATTTACGATTTGTTTAGTTCCCGAATAATGGGCGAACTATACGAAATCACGAATTATTTGTCGTATTAATTCGGCCATTATTTCAACCTCATATTCATCGTATCTCCTTATACGTACATGTTTGTTAGTGACAAGGACGGACCGAAGAAATTTTCTTGGGTAGGGCTAATTTATGAATTATGTAAGGCGGTCGAAGGCCGCCAATTTTTTTTGCAGCTTGTCTGTAAGAGTGAATACATTTCGGCTATGTAGATAAGTTAGCAAAATGCAAAACATTTGTTTTGCACCTTCAACTCTTGAAGTAAGCTGGAATATATACCTCTAAAAACATTATAAGGTTTGAATACAAGCTTTCATGTTTTTTCCGAAGTAATGATGCCGCAGCTATACAATTACGAGAAATTTTTCTAAAAAACCCTGAAATAAGCTCCAATACTACCCTAATATCAAAATGAGAAGATAAGGATGAATAACACCACCCTCATAATGCCCCTCAATGAGCCAATGCAACACCCCCGCCTGTCTCATAGACTAACCACAGTCTCTTCAGCATGTTACTAATTACCTCCGCGTATGAAGTGCACCAGCTAATCGGAAATGTCTAGTAAAAATTACTGGTAGTAGTAGTGATGACGGATGGGCTAATATCATTAAGCTAATGGGCTAAGTTTAAAAATCAGACAAGTATCTATACCTAAAAAAATTCTAGCCAAATTAAGGGATGGGCTATAGCCTCATCTAGCCCCGTCCCTGGTTAGTGATTATGTTCCATAACTTTTATACACACTATTCAAATCATGATTTTTTATACAACATACAATAAGAAATCGTAAATAAAAGCACTATGATTTAAACACATGGTAATACTAAAAATATATTTTTATAGTAAAATGTATGCCGAATTGAAATATGCTAAACGCATTAAACATGAATATATGCATTTCCGTATTTTTACCGAATCACGCATAATTGACCGCATATTTAACCGAACTAATATTTCATCTTACCGATTAATGCGCGCATTTTTACCGCTCCAAATTTCTGCCGCTTGCAGAATTACTAACTAGGTTTACCACTTCCAAAATTCTAGTCAGTTTGATTGTGATTGTAATGCCGACTTCTCCCCAAGTTTAGTACGAACACTCCTGAGGGGGGGAAATCCCGCTCTAAAGGCACCACCATGGGAAACCATTTGGCTCTTCGCGACATCAGCCAATGGGGAGATAACCTTAGTTAACTTTTTGTTTTTCAGGTGACATTTTCCGGCCAATTTTTTTAGCTACTGTATCTTTATACTCTTTGGCTGAGAACAAATTCAAATATATACGTATTCTTTGCGATTTTAGATAAAAAATTCTTTCTAATTGACAAATAAAAAGCAACAGATGCATTTCTTCTTTTAACTTGCGACAATTGAAGCATACACATTTAGTCGCACAACACTTGCTATTATATTAGGCATGTTATTCAGTTGACGGAAGAAACCATAAAGTATAGGATTAAGGAAAAAAATTGAACTAGCATTTCCATCACCGTTGGATTTGCTAGATATGACATCACCTAATTGTGGGTCTAACCACAATTATACCTTGTCTAATTCCATCATGAGTTGATAGAAGATGAACCCAGTTGACATCCTTTCAATTCTCCAAATTCTGAACTCCAAAATTCCTAACTAATAATGGGATTAGATTCATCCTTCGAATTCTCCGTACACTTCGCCAATGTGGTGGGATCTTACTGATAACAGTGTTCTTTTGTGGAGCATCGGAATAATAAGTTTGTGTATAAAAGATATGCATCCTTCTTGATGATCAAAACGAACTAGGAATTTATCCATATGTTAGTGGAAACCATGGACAGTGAAGTATGCGAACTAGACAGGAAAAGGATCAATCGAAAATGAAACTGTGGGACGAGCAAGTCGAATGTTCTTACTCCAATACCACTACTTGACATAATTGTTCTGAACTAGCTTGATAATTATTTTTCTGAAAGCTTCAATCCATCATTTAGGTTTTCTGATTGCTTGAATTTTAGATATTTCCAGGTGACAAAGTCTTCTGCTTTGATAGAATTATACCTCGGATATTTGCTTTTCCCGTCAATCGGTGATAATAAGCAAGTCAATAGGGAAGAGGCAACTGTGGTTAAACCCATGGTTTGCTAATGTAATATCTAATGAATCTAATAGTTCTAGAGCTTCTAGTTCAATATATGCTCCCGCGCTGCGAGAGCAAATTTTTTTCCTAGGATTAATGAACTGCTAAAATATAAGTCTGGTTAAAAAGGACACCAAAAGATTTTGTCAATTATGCCATTTACTTTTAAATTTATTCTTTATTTTATCATTTCTCTCTCTTATTTGTTTTTCTCTCTTTAATTTAAAATTAACCATGAAAAAAGTCATAACTTTCAAAATATGAGTCGGACGTTAACAAAAAAATATACTTTTGAAATGGGCTCGAAAAAGGTCTACAAAACAAGATCCATTGTTCATATAAAATTCGGAAAAAAAAAACAGTTATTATTTGAAACAAGAATGAGAATACATTATGCACTCAGGTGCAACCCGACCAAACTTATTTCCTATAAGAATATGCATTATACACTCAGGTGCACCTGGCCGAACCATATTTTCTATAAGAATATGTATTATGCACTCAGGTGCACCTTGGCAAAACCGATTTCCTACAAGAATATGCATTATGCAATCGGATGCACTTTGTCTACTTCGTGGTTTATCTTAGAAATTAATCACCTACAATATATACACAGCCATAATCACTAGTTCATGATCTCGAGCAATAAATCCACCACCATTATCATTACATTCCCCATTAAGACATCAACCAAAAACAAGTATGAAAGAAAAAAAGAAGAGGAACGTCAAAAAATTCAAAAAAAAAATACTCCCTCCGTCCTAAATTATTAGTCCGCTTTGACTATGTCAAGATATTAAGGTGACCGGAGAAAACTATCCCTATTAAATGTTATGTTATTACTAAAATTAAAAGGAATATATGGAGCACGTAAGAAAAATACGTATTTGGTAAATTTATTATTTATAGAAATGTTTAAATTGAAGATAAAAAATAAATATATTTATGGATTGTTTAGTAATTTTGTTTCCTATTGAGGAAGATATCATTTAAGACGTTTAAATAGAAGATAAAAATAAAAGTATTTATGAATTAATTTAGTAGATTTGTTTCTTATTGAGGAAGATATCATTTAAGATTTTGATTGATTATATTTAAAAATAAGTTTGTAATTATAAAAAATTGAAGGATATATTTGAGAGTTTGACTAAAAAATATGACTATAAACGGAAGTTGGCCAGTATTTTAGGACAGACGAAAATAGAATAGAGGACAGAAATTTTAGGACAGAGGGAGTATACATTATGCACTCAGGTGCAACAAGGATAAAACCTAGTTTCTGCCGGAAGATACATTATGCACTCAGGTGCATCTTGTGTAGTAATGGGATAAATCTAGGTTTATCCTAGTAATCACCTGCAAAAAAATATTATACACAACAAAAAACACTAGTTCGTGATCTCAAGCAATAGATCCACCACCATTACCATCACAATCAAAATATCAACTAAAAACAAGTATTAAAGAAGAAAAATATGAGGAACAACAACAACAAAAATATACATTATGCACCTGGGTGCAACTCGGCTAAAATATATTTTCCTGTCAAAATATGTATTACGCACTCAGGTGCATCTTGTATATTTTGTGGATAAATCTAGGTTTGTCCTATTAATCACCTGCAATATATATTATACACAACAAAAATTACTAGTTCATGATCTCAAACAATAGATCCACCACCATTACCATCAAAACATCCACCCAAGGTAGTTAATATCGTGTATCGGTATCGTATCGTTCGGGTCCTATACACCTATACAAATGATAATATCTGTTTTTACAGGCGATACATCATTTAATATAGAATTTCAAATAATTATAAAAACATAGTAAAAAATAATAAGAATCATACACATATCTCAAATTTCCAAAATACAAGTTGGTTTATTAGAGCTTCTCCAATGGTCATTGTGTGTGTTTCCTATGTGGCAACACAAATAAGACAACCTCAATCTATTTTTCCTTAAAATTAGGGAGAGAAAAAAATCCATCTCCAACAGTATTGCATGTAACATCTTCTTTTAATTAGTATAAATTTTATTTTCCATAATTAAGATTTTATTAGAGCTAAATATAGTTAGTTAATATATTAAAGTCAATTCAATTAAGTAAAAGCTGACTAGAATGGTAGACAATGTCAAGGGGAATGTCTAAAACTAGACATTCACCTTGACAATGTTTACCCAAAGTCATCTATACATTGGTTTAAGACATTAGGGTTGGAGAATGATTTTAGAAAAAATGGATGTGTATCCTAGGTGGATTTTGACATTTATCTCCACACACATGCCATTGGAGAAGCTTTTAGCCAACGTTGTGATTGTTGTCCCATTATGCCAGTAAATCGTTTTTGTTATCCTTCGTATTTATCTTTTATATTTCTCTGTCGTGCAATCGAAATATGGTTTACATCTTATATCCTACCATATAGTCATTGATTTTATATTATAAATATATTAGGGCTTTTTACCTTCTCCAATTGACATTGTACTTGTCTGTAAATACTAGATGCATGTTGATGAAAAATTTATTCACGAAACCGATATTATCGATGTACAAGTAAAACCGATATATCGGTCTGTACCGGCCTGTACAACCGATAATATCATTTCGTCTTTGTATCACCGATATTTTCGATATCGTATAGGTATTTTACGATATCCGATAAAAACCTGTAATATCGGCCTGTACAACCGATATTGACTACCTTGCATCCACCAAAACAAGTATTGATAAACAAAATGAGCATATATAGTTACATATTAATGAACCTTTTCGTGTCAAACCATAAAAAAGTTGAAGGATAAAGAAATCTATAACATTATTGCAAGTATAACAACATATGATTCCGCTGAAAACAACGAAAAAGCATTGGTTAAATTCTGAACCGTTGCAACTTGCTCATTAGCATATCATTTGGTGATTAGCATCACTTCCCATGGTTAATACTACATGGAAGCTTGGGATTTGATGGGTGGAAGTTGCTACGGTAAGCTGTAGGTATTTATTAGTTGGCAACTTAGTATTACTCAAAAGTATCAAACCTTTCTACTTCTGTAATAATAGACTCCCAGTAGTATTAGACTACCAATTATGTAATACTTTTTTTTATTTTATGTTAATAATCTAAGAAAAGGAAATCTAATGGCAGTGTATATAACATGAAGTTAATAAGAAGCTAAAATGTCATTGTTTTGGTAGACAAACTTGCTAAGCTACTAGTGGTCCTAACTTATAGTATTATTACTCTTACTGTTATTATTATATAGAAATGCAAGGATGTAGAAAATATATAGTTAGATTAAAAGAGGTAATAGTAGAAACACCTTATGAGCATGAACAAGTTATTTTCTTTTAAACAACAAATACAAGATTCACATAATCCCAATCTAATGATTAAATTATATAACTCCAATACCAGAAGAACCGCAGAATTAAAACAACAAATCAATTAGATTGGACCAAAAATCAATCATTCATCAATATATCAAACAAAATATTCAGTCAAGTACATGAACCATCGTTTTAATGGAACCATGATTCACCTCTTCTAGTAATCCGATTCATGGTTATTATCCAATACATGTTAAATACTTCATATGAAAGTGAGCAGTCTACTAACCAGTTGTAGCAAAAAAAATCTTTTAACTGGTTAACGTTTTTAACTTAAGAACTTGTTTCTAATCTCCCGTTGATTTCGAGCCTTTCGTAAATATCAATCGGATCCACGACGCAAACAACGAGAACCCTTGTACAAAAAGAAATCCCATTTTATTACGAAACCTAAATTATATTTTTCACTATTTCAGACCAAAAGAAAGAGAAGAAAAAAAAGAACATGTTGTCTCTAGTCTCTCTTTTCTGTCGTAAGGGGTAATTTAATCTGGTAGTCCAAGAAATAGTTATACAATTTGGATGAGATACCCTATTCTGGTTATTAGTACCATTGAATTTGAATCATTGGTTATTAGAAGAGTATCTAATTTTGCTTGTCTTCTAAACACAGGATTTCAAATCCAAGGGTTAATTAACCAATTATGTGTCCAAGTAAATTGTGTAAGAGCCACTTGTTTTCAAAGTTATAGTACTTGGTACCTCCAAACTAGCTAGGGTTCCCAAACCAACTGTGCAAAACCACAAGAGCCTTACATGTGCGAGCCTCATGACTAACTCTTAATACGTCACAACTAACTCGCTGGTTATGTCTGTTCGTTAACCTCGTACAAATACACGAGATACTTAGAGGTACTGACAACTCTTATTTTGGTCACATGGCTAATCCTCGACTGACTGCCTAAACTTGAACCACTACTTAGTATTTCCGTATATACTTAATTTATGTTGCTATACGTAACTGATACTTAATTGACATCATTTGATTCACAATCGTTGCATGATACACCGCTAGAGTCTGAAACGAGTTCAGTTAGAAGCAAATCATACGTTCCTCGTTATTAGAAGTTAAGACTCAACAGTAAAACTTAGGATTGAACTTAATCGCTATCTTGCTCGGCTACTTATTAGTTGTTACTTTTGATTTTTATAGTTTGAATTGATTTTAAGTACATTGTTTTAGGATTATGGTGGGTAACTCTAAGGTTTCAAACTGAAAAATACATCACCTGTCTTAAAGGGTTGATATCTTTTTATTTCAAATGTTCTTAACATACATATTTTGTATGTTATGTGTTTTCATTGAAATTCATAGGAAACAAAATTAGTATTGAAATGTTAATTATTTATTTTATATATATTTTTTTTTAATTTTTTTTTTTTTAATTTGGTTCGGCTAGGGAAAAAAACGAATCTAGTCGAACTTAAGGTTACGTTAGGAGAAAAACGTAGCCGAACTACATGAACATGATGCGAGCTAACCGAACTAAACATAGAGGTTTACAGAGAAGAGTTCGGCTAAGCAAATTTTTTTTTTGCAAACTAACCGAACTTTGCATTTCGTGTTCTATACAAAAGTTCGGTTACAAACAAAAATTTCGTACTAGCCGAAGTGTTCTTCGTGTTCTTGGTTTCAGAAAGTTCGATTACCAAACTAGGGTTTCTTTAAAACTTATTAACCGAACTTGCTACTGTAGTTTCCATCTTCACCCTATTTTGATGATTACTACTCAATTTTCACAATCAAAAACGAATTAAAATTAATGAATTTGTGGGACTTTTAATACTCAATTTCAAAGCTAATTCGATGATTACTACTCAAAGCTAATAAAAGAAAAATAAATAAAAATAAAACATTTAAAAAAAATAAAAATAAAAATGGGTTGGCTTGTGGCTAGGCTACCAACTAACTCAATGCAATACCTTTTTATCTATTTTTAATAAATGCCCCTAGAGGTGTATTTTAAATAATTAAAATAATTTTATGCTAGAATAGATAATTTTATTTTTCATAGACTTGGTGTAGCGATTCAAAAAGGTTGATGCCCAGCTTGTTGCTAGGTTACCAACCATCTTCTTGTATGACGAATGATTTTTTTTCCTTCTAAAATTGCCTCTTTTATTTAAATAAATAAATAATAAATAATAAAATAAAATAAGGGTAATTTTGGTATTAATAAAATATTAGGATAAGGGATGTTTCAGTTTACTTCTAAATGCCCTATTTCCCCCAAAAAATGGTTCTACATATACGGTTGAACCGTATTATCATGACCTAGCAAGTTTTCCGAGTTCCGAGTCATTGAATCAGGTCCCAAATTATCATGACCTAACAACGGGTTATGTTGTTGCCGGGATGATGTCGCGGCTGAATCCGCAAAGCACAAAGATTCATAAAAAGATGGAAATAACAAAAGTTCCATACAAGTTTCTGATTTTTCTATGGAAATTAATCCACAATGCTGTTCCAGTTAAAGTAAGAATTTTTAATCATCTACATAATGCTGATTCTAACTGTGTGATGTGTGATTTAAATCAGATTGAAGACCTGGATCATATACTTCTTCATTGCCCTTTCTCTAAGGCAGTTGATAGACGCATTATTGTGTCTAATATGTCTCTATTGTGTATATTGTTAGTACCCATTTTTGTACTTATTATGAGGTTTGATGTGTTTGTAGGTATTTTTGGGAAATAAACATTTTTGGAAAAATCGGCTCGAAAAATTATGCGGAGCACCCCTAGAGGATATTTGGATAAGGGGCACCTCAGTTTGGATAAGGGGCACCTCAGTTGGGCACCTGTTATTCGCACCCCCGGTTTGGTTAGGGGGGCACCCTTCTTCTTCACGGTTTGAGAAATTTTTGGCGGGAAAATGTTGTTTGAAATTCCGGTTACATGCAGACTTCTCAGGGCGGATTTTGGACGTGATTTTATGCAATCTTTTCGTGGATTTGGTTTGGTATTAGTCTGATACGACTAAACAGGGATGGTAAGGACCTAGGATTCGATTGGATTTGGCAGAATAATCGTGTGGAAGAAAACAGAGGAGCACGAGTTTGCAAGGGTCTGTTACGGGATTACAAAGAGTTTGAGCGTGTTTGGATAGAGCTTGGACGCTGCAGAAGCGTGAAGGAGTTAAACAAGGAGAGTTTGGAGTGAATTGGATTGCTACAGACGCGTGCAGAAGAAAAAAAAAAAAAATTCTCGTGGCTGGCAGCATTAATGAGAGTGATTCCGGATTTATTACAGTGATTTTGAGCCCCTGTCGAGTATATATAGGGTTCTGGGGATGCTGATAAGGAAGAGGGAGAATTGGGAGCAGTAGAGAGCCGGAAAATCAAAGTTACAGGAAGGATATTTTTTCTGCTGGTGAAGAACACACGAAGAACATAAGACGCCCAAAAACAGTCGTAACTGCTACAGTGTATGCGACCGTTCCAGGACAGTCTTATATGCTACAGTAACAACAACACTTTACAATTATCGTTCTCTGTAACAAAGGTTTGTAACAAATATAATTGTTACAAAACCCGATTTTCACCATTTTTTCTCCTTTTCATCAATTATAAAACACTTTTGAGCATTAATAAAGATGAATTTTGAGCGTGTTTTCACCATGAAGAGCTAAACTCCAACACTGGGACGACGGAGGAGGTCGAACTTCATACATGGGTAAATTTATTTTATTCTTTTTTATGACTTTTGCACTAAAATTAATTGAAATATGATTTGATTAAATTGGTTGTCATTTGATTAGATGGGTCATGCTTAGCTTAGGTGATTTGATGTCCCATGCTTAACATTTACAATCAATGTTTTGAGAATCTACCTTGGCAAAAAATAGAGTCCATGTTTATATTTCTTGAGCTAAAATTGTTGAGAATAAATAAGTGAACCTTATGTTATGAAGATTGGCTAAATCCTTAGTCCCAGTACCTCTCGCCCATTATTAATAGTCTTTGTATATATTTATTTAGTATTTTTAAAAACTTTAATCTCTACAAATCCGAGTGAACGACAACCTCATTTTTTACCACTATCTGAAATTCGATCAGCAGTATGGCAGTATTACTTCCCTCACCAGTTTCACTCTATTTTGCAGCATTCTTCTGTCTTATCTTGGATTCAGACTTGGCAGCTAAAAGATTCCATCTTCAACATCCAGAAGACTCCTCAGTTTATTCACTTAACCATGTGCATTATTCATCACATTTGGAAACTCAGATGTAGAGTCGTTTTTAGCAACATCATCCCAAATCATAACTCTGTCATTTATCAAGTTAATTCATATATTGCACAACATCATCTAGGCAGTCCTCCTTCTAACTATAATCATCCACATATTTATAATAACATCTTGCATCATAAGTGGGTTCCTCCTCCTATGCGGTTCTTGAAAATTAATATTGATGCTTCTTACAATTCTAGTTCTCTTTTGGCTGGTATTGGAATTATAATTTAATCTCTACAGGAGCATATGTCATGGGAAGGGGAACATTAAGGAGAGCTAGCGATGTCCAACAAGCAGAAGCCTGGGCTATGTTGGAAGCTATGCAACTGGCAGCAACAAAAGGTTGGTCTCATGTTGTTTTTGAGACTGACAATCCTGGAATCTGTTCTTTCTTACAACAACAAACTAATCTATGTCACTGGCAGAGTTCTCCTTTACTAAGAAAATGTGTAGATATATGTAACATTAATCCTTTGTGGTTTTGTTCTTCTGTGTATAGAGCTTGTAATAAAGCTGCAAATGCTAAGCTGCCCCTAAGTACAATTTATGTGGGGAATGGTGGTTTCACCCACCTCCGATGCTAATTCCTTGCATAGATAATGATGTAAGAAATCTTTTTGTGTAATATATGTTTGTACAAGAGGAAGAGGGGAGTAGAGTAGGACCGTTAAGCGTACAATGAATGAACGATAAAGTCATTGAATCAGGTCCCACATTCTTTCGTAAAATGTATTTCGCTGCTCCCTAAACTTACTTAGCACACATATTAGAGTACTAACTAGACCGTGTTTTACGCCTCGAACAGCAATCTCCCTCGCACTCTTACAAGTTTACGTCTGAAGTCTTTACCTAATCGATATATGAAAGTTTATTAAATAGAAACAATTCAGAACAATATGAGGAATATTCTATCTCACCCCCTATAAGTCTACAGTAATGCTTAGTTTTGCTTTTTGGACGGTTAGTATTTAAAATCAGTAAAGAAAATTGTGTCAACTAGAACACAGATTTAGCTAGTCGGGTTAATTGTACTTATTAGGCTATTAAACCATTTGTGTACAAATCTGTTATTCAGCGACGAAGCACCGTTTTCCTTAAAAGAATTCGTGGGATGCTTCTAAATAGATGTCGTCAACAAAACTTTGATGTTGTCTGATGTTGTAATGAGGTTTTGGACCAAATGAAAAAGCTAATGTCATTTGATATGGAAGAATGCATCAGCACGTCAGTAGTCTATTGCGAATTCGTGATCTCATTACAGCTTTTGTGTATGCATAAAGGGAAACGAACATGCATTGTTCCGGTGTTTCAGCAATTAATCCCTCCACATTACGTCTCACATTTTAACGTTCATCCACCTCCAATAGTTTTGTCAAGTTGCCCTATCTTTTATCGCCCTCGAATGAACCAATGGATATAAAAAAGCCAGATGGCTAATTTCACCAGCAAAAAATGAACTAGTACTAATTTCTTTTAATTACTGTTTGTCTCCCTTCGACCGTCGGCCGTGTCTTTAATTCTTGAATTTCTTTTAATATTTTATTTTTTGAGGCTATGATCACCAGAATAGCCCACCATACAGAAAAACATACTGAATTGCAGTTTTGCTTGGCTAGTTTTCCCCAACTGTGATTGAGATTTATAACCTTGTTTAATCCTTGTCTGCCTGCAGGACATTCAGGATACAGTATAAACATAAATTCAACAGAATTGCTTCAAAAAGAATAAAATGATACGCGACTGTGTGAACTGATAAATCCTTCGTGATATAAAGTATATAACCAACTTTTACATCTTTGATACAAGAGGAGCTAACTTATCGATTTTTAAAAATTAAGAAATAGATTTACTTAATTTCCTTACATCACCGTGGTCTACAGTGAAGACCTAAACTAGATGACCGCTGTCACGGTGGGACGGCCGACCAAAAAATTTGTCGTAAAAACTAAATTTTGTATAATGGCGCCTATGCATTCAATTTTCAAAAATTGTGCCTAAAATGAAAATATCACTTTTCCCAAAATGGATGGAGCACATCGTTTTATTAGTTGCAACGGAAAATTAGTTGATGCATAAACCAAAATATGGATGCATAATGTGTTATGCATCATTTGTGGTGGTTTGCATAATGGCTATGCATTCAATTTTAAAAAATTGTGCCTAAAAGGATAAACACCTCCGAATTTTTTGTAAAAACTCTAAATTTGATATTGTTGTTTATACTCGTTGCGTAGATTTCTTTAAAAGCTTTCCAACGCGATAAAATTTGTAAAATTCCAAGGCACGGATTTTTAGATATGTTATATTCTAGTTTGCTTTCCAATTATACCCCTGAAAAAATAGGATACATAAGGAGTTATAATAATTGGACTAAAAGGGATGGATAACCGCGTCATTTCAAATGGGACACCAAATTTTGGTTACCAACGCCAAATCCAATCTTTTTGTGTCAAATTGGAAAAAATCACGCCCCACATTGACATAAAGTCACCATATATAGAATCCTCCCTCGCTTCGCTCTGTCGGCCTAATTATCCATTGGCTTTAAAGTTACTAGCAGAGCGCCTTGTTCAAAAGTAGGATTACAAAAGCATAACTGCTAATTGGGGATATTAATGCCGGGATATACCAAAAACCATATAAGACAAAACATTCTGCATCATTAGATTGGTACACCTCAAGCAAACCGTTGTGTATAGTTTACCACACATTATTATTGCCAAATCATTCATCTGACCTTTAGAAGTCCAGATACCATGAACCAAACTTGCCAATGTACAGTCCCTTCCCTTAGGGGTGTCAATGGATGAATATCCGTCGGATATTTAGAAATCCGTATCCGATAGGTTAAGCGCTATCGGATATTCGATATCCGATAATATCCTATATGATATCAAAAATCATATATTGATTCTGATAGGCTAAGCTATCGGATATTTATCCGATAATATCCGAATCTGACAAAAAATGTTAAAAACCTTTTAAAACATGTTCATAATTGAAATTTAAGTTCAATTTCTCAAACACTTCATATCGGATATCGGATATTAGGGTAAATCACAAATATGGTTAGGGTAAATCACAAATAAATCCATGTTCTATCGGATATAACAATTCGGATGGAACCTAATCCGATTCCGATATATTAAGGAAGAAATATCCGATCCGATATCCGATAAAACGGATAAAATCCTATAGTATCTCGAATAATCGGAAACGGATTCCGGATATCTGACATATATTCACAGGCCTACCTTCCCTTGCAGTGATTCTTCCATTGCCTTCGTCCTGCCTGCCCTGATGTCGAGTAATAATTTCCCCGTAGTTGATGTTACAGATTTTGATTGTAGTTTAAAACCAGTATTCAATTTCTTCGTCCGCATCACAACCCAACACATTTTGCTATGCAGTATGAAGATGTTTACATATATATTTTGTTGTTTATGTACAGTACATGTGATTCTTTGACCAGTATTTAAAACTGACGAGTCTTTTTGTTAAGGCAAATGCTACCCGCGCGGCAGCGTGGTGATGCTTTATAAGCTAGCCTGTTTTAAACCGCTGGATCATGAAAAAAGTTGTATTTCAGATGGAACAGCTGTCACAAAAAATTTATTTGCAAAAATCCTATATCATCTATAAAAAAAATTAGAAAGAAATTCTTACCTCCCACATTTCTCTCTGCACGATCGAAATGTAAACCTTGAAAATGGATCTTAATATCCATTAATTAAAATAAAAATTATTTACCCACTCCATTAAACTTGGCAACTTTTCTGTTTTTACATGTTATATGTTGTTTTGGATGAAGTTCGAATGACGGGATGATGATGATAGATTTGGTGGTGGTGAAATTGAAGATGATCTCTGTAATTTCTTAAAACTTAACTATGATATTAACAATATAATCATACAAATTGATCAGATTTCCATATTGCTTAGATTACAACCCAGTCTCACCACCACCATCACATCCATTGAATCAAATTGGGTTTTGGTCAATTAGTCTAGAAAATCAAGTAACCATTTTATGTGAAAAACTAAGCTTAGAACGTAAAAGGATCCAATTTTTACCATAACCTATGTGTTCTTTTTACATATTTCGATTTCTTTTTACATATTATCGATCCAACACCGTAACATTTGTTTTTTTTTTTTTTTTTTTTGTGATCGGCTTTTTTTGCTGTTGCTAACGGTGAGCTACAGAAAATGGCAAGAGTTAGAAAGACTAAAAGAAGTAAAAGATAAGTTGTACTCGATGATAAACATAGGATAAAATTAAAAAGACTTAATTTTTTTTTAAAGTTTATAACTTTAATCAAATCTGATAAACAACATAACATGATTCGAGAAGATATGACGATAGCTAGCCGCTAGCTTATAATTGCGTTGTGCGCGACAATGTGGGAGAGCACGACCCTTTTGTTAATAGACAATAATATATTCTGGCTTGCTTTAGCACAAATGAACTGATGTTTTAAGTGAGCTACTATGTGAACTTTGTTCTGCGCATGGGCGAACTACATCACTATATAATTATACGTTTGTAGAGAGTTGAGTTAGATGGTCAACTCTACTATACAATGAGCGTATAACAACCGACAATTTCCACGGCGGGTATAATCGACTCATTTTGCAAGTGGACATATGGTATTAAAATTCATTTATACTTGGACTATGCGGGTGTATGGTGCAATTTGTCAAGAGCCTCGACAGTATCAGCTGCAATCTTGATTCATTCTTGATTGCAGTTTCGTAATCCCACTCAGCTCCTTGGCATTAATTGCCTCAATTAGCAGATACAGACATATGCAACATTAGTGAAATGTACGACAGCTCCTGTTGTTTAATCAACGGCCTAGAAGCCATCATAAACTGAATTTGCTTAAGAATAACTTAAAAAACTCATTTTTAGTTTGTGGGCGTTTCTGTCACAAACAAGGCAAAAGAATAAGTCTTTTGTTTTTTGAACTTGAAGAAAGGAATAAATGGTGGGGGGTCTATATATATTGGTTTTACAAGAACACATGGAAATGATGGTGTATCTACACCATGTCTCCAAAATCCTCACAAAGAAATTAAGGAAGGTGCGAAAACGAAAGAGAACCTTTCAAATGGGATGGATATTCCTGACCTTTAAACCTTCTTCTACATCACATCCAAATAACTTTTTTAATGTACTAAATAATAGTCCTTCTTCTCTTAATTAGTTAACCCATCCTCTTTATTTAGGTTTGAATTGGACCCAACACCTCATTCAATCTCAACTACACCTCCTTTCTAACTTAACTTCAAAGTTGCCAAAACACATATAGTAATAATCACTTGCATTTCTCATTAGGGTAACCTAAACTCTAGCCATGGCTTACTTCACCAAGCTAATATACTGCCAATGGGACAAAATCATTTATTTATTAGGGTCCTTCTCTATTATGGGCCAATGCTATTTTTGCTTATAGCTCCAATTGTTAACATAACTTTAATCAGAACAAGAATAACTATGCTACTAAATGAAGATCATAAGGACATTTCCTACCAAAGAAAAGATCATAAGGTCATTAAATGTAAAACTTATTAGGACACTGAAAGTCTACTCCTCCATTAAGAGAGATTTCAGATGGGACCTAATCCACATTTTGCAGAATTTTAACATTACACATGTTAGAATTCATGCACTTTCCCTTAGTATAACCAAACAAAACACAAGCTAAATCAAGTCAGAGGTAATTATAGATTTGATTAAATTAGCAATATATTGTGCAGTAATGATTTAGGTTAAGCTAATCACTAGTGTACTAATGAGTCACTAAAGAAACAGCTAACCCCAGATTATATATGTCAGAATTGACAACTTAAAAGTTGAAAACACCTAATGGATACATACAGATACAGTACAATGTACCACTGGTTGAAAGGGTTTAATTAGTGTTACAAAGCTTAAGTAAAGAATAACCAGAACCCTTTAATTATCATTTATTGTAAAAAATCAATTATTTGACACTCACCATAACTTTTTATTTTAATGGCACTCACATGTTAAAAGGGTATCTTTGTTGTTAACCTACTCTACTGGTTTGGTTAATGCTGATTAGACAATGTTATCCTTGAATGACAGACATAACATAACCTTGGACCTTAGTTGTCGAAACAAGCAGCTCTGCCCACGGTTAGCATTTTCGCTCTTGATTTCACCCTGTGAAAAACAACAGACGGCCACCAAACTGAGACCGGAATCCTCTGTCTAGTCTCTTCTAGTCTATAAAACTAGTCGACAATAGTTCCATCCCAGACCTATATGCCTGCTCTTCAATAATAGTGGTACCTAATGATGGTTCCATGTAATAATTGATACATGTTAGGTTTAGGGACATCAGTCCCTAAATCTCAAGGACACCACACTAGAATTCACTCTTCCTTTGTGTTTCAATCAAGTATTGAATCTATTGATGATCAAATTTTGAGGAGATGGCCCCACTCATCATAATACACTACCTTCCCTTTTGGGGTGTCTTTGCGGACAAGGGTTCTCTATATCTGATTAGAATCGTTTTAGTTCCGGAACCATACTGTTAGACCGTAAACGGATATGTTATGTATTTTTTCAAGAGGAAGAAGGGATTTATCTTACAATTTCGACAGTCTTTTTCTCTGGAACCAAATGAAAACTAATTTGTAGATGCCTTTTTTTTGGTAGTGTTCTTCTCGAACACTATATTCCAATAGAGTGCATTTTGCAAATGGATAGACGATAAGATTGCATGTTGTGAAAAGTGCATAATTTGAAGAACCGTGTATTACAACTTTAACATTTAAGTAGTTTCCATTTGATCTCAGTTGAATAAGGGTGGAAATTGTCTAACCATGCCAATGAATACTACCTTCTTCTTTTTTCTTCACATTACTTATTCAGATTACAAGAAAGAGGGAAAAAAACAACAAAAGCCCTCATATTTATCAGAACAAAATTTTGATATCAAAGATGAACTCAATGTTACTTCAGCGTTTTGAAATCTAAAATAAGCCCAACATTGAGCAAGAGAGAAAAGTTACCTAACTGTAATGAACTAAATGTTGTTCGATTCGGCTCACCTAGAGAGTTGCACAAGTTGTTACATGTACAAAATAACTAGGATGTAAGCACAAAGAATGGAGGCAATAGAACATCTGAAGTGAAAATTAAGCTATAATAAAGAAGAAGAGTAAAGGTAGTTTCTCAAGGGTACCGGTATAGTCTGACCACACTGTTCTAGTATCTCCGTTAGTGGTCCTACCAGATTTGCATCTTCTTGTAGAGAGAACAGACTATGTAGAACACCATTAACAGTACGGCGAGCCATTCTTATGAGGATACTGACATAGTTGCTGATAGATGGAGGCAAACTTATCATTATAACAACTTCAAACTCACCCATGTTTGTCATTCTCCCAACTTCATCTAAATCAGCCAGACACACAATTGCCTTCTTTTCGCTGCAAATGTTATTACAAAGTTAACTTTGTTTTTAAAAATTTTGCATTAACATTTTGGTGCCGAAGACGAGCAAGTAATGTTCTGCGTGGGATTTGAAATATTTGCAAATAACCTTTTTAGCATAATTACCTATTCAAGTCTTGAGTACCATCAGAGAATGGATTTTTTAAGATTGAGTAACCTTGCGCCGTTAGAGTATCGGCAAACAGCTGTGATTTGACATCTTTTCCGACAAACAGCGCCTTGAGAGACTTGGACTGTGAACGCATACCGTATTCTTTATTCAGAATTTGTATACCCTACAAACATCAAGCACATAGGTTAGATACAGTGTCAAATTAGATATAGTATCAAGTTAGATAGATAAGTCGGTTAACCGGAACACCCCAGAAGAATCTTCCTCCAAATTCAAAAAGCCACTAAGATGTTAACTCATACGATTACCATATGACAAAGAGAAGCCATTTGTGGAAACAACAGCTAAATGAAAAATGAAACAAAAAGGTACAAGCATTTTATATGTATATACCTTTGATAATTTTTCTTCCGATGTACATGTGTCTACACTCTGAGAGATGCCAGCACTTTGACTAGCTATAGAAATATTTGCAGACAACCTACAAATGGCTTTATGATCACCCATCAGATTTTGCAGTGCCGAAGAGGAAAAAGAACCCAAACTACCATTGAAAATTACTGCCTGAGACTCGCCAGGAATAGATTGTTTTGTAGCTTTTATCTCATTTAACAATCCATCTCTAATACAGCATTCCAGTCTATCAATAACCTATGAAATGCGGAAAAAATCACCGAATTATTACAAGTCACCGCAGAGAAAATGTATAACTAATTGAGTTCATGAATTATCGACGCCAAGACAAAAAAATACCAGTAAGGATAGTCCAGATACATCAATGGCCTCTAATGAGACAAGCTCCAAAAATCTCTCGGGGGTTGAAATGACAAACTCTGGCTCAGAAGCTTTTAAACTGCCAGAAAACAAACACTTCTCCATTAGGGTACAGAAAGTAAAAAAAAAATCTCATTATCGTATGCACAGAACATGAACTTCCATTTCCTATATTTTGAAAGCATGAATGAAAATTCAGATGCCATACTCACCTACGGATCTGGTGATCTAGTGGAGCAGCAGTGTGTAAGCACACCGTCTGTATTCCTAACTCCTGGAGTGGTTTGCATACTGACCGTACCTAAGCAAGATTGTAATATGCGCATCAGAAAATATTCATAATTACTCTAGGAATTAAACGATGCCATAAGATAAAATAAACTTGAGTAAACCAAAAGAATATGCATCGAAAGACATAAAGATGTCAAGTGTTCAACCGTCAAACAAAACCTAGCACTGAAACAAAGTATGGAGTAAAACGAATTAAGAGAGCTTAGAACACAAACCTGAGCCGCTCTTTCTTGAGATGGTACAAGATATAAGAACGAGGGGCCATCAATGTCTAGACCTTCCTTCTCATTTTCTGAGATAACGTCGGCAGCTGTGGATACAATCCATGCAATCTGCTCTATTGAAGAACAATCTCCACTTGTATCCAAGATATTAGACCCAGACACAAAACCTTGCCAGAATTCAATTCCCCAATCACTAACCAAAAAACTCTTGTGTTTCTTTTTCTTCAAGGTGCCATTGCGCAATAATGCATCCTCTATTCTAGTCAAACACATAATCATAAACTTTGATGGGCGGTCCATTTTCAAATGGTACTTCATTGCTTGAGAATTGAATGACTGTGCATTTTCTTTCACCTTCATTTGTCCATTGTGATTTGCCTGTACTAATTCAATCCCCATAGAACTCTTACTACATATATCATTCCTACTGGTTTCGCAAGGGTTAAGCTTTATGACTTTATTTCTATTCCACGAATCATGCTCATTCTTCCCATCAAAATAAGCTTCAGAATCTGGAAGCCCACAACTCATCCTCTGAAATATCCAAAGTGATCAAATTTTCAGAAACAGTAATTGAACTTTGAATGCTGTTCTAAAATCAGTATTGCTACGACAACTTTCTTGAAGCTTTATTTTCCAATCTACTAGTTGAATGAGGTTATCAACCTAAACACAATCAAATCAATCCTTAACCCTAAAATGCATATAAAATCCTATTATCGCTTTCTCCATTTCTAAGTGAATCACATCTAATACACTCCAATTAACGAAATAACAAATCATTATTTTCAAAACCCACAGAAAATTATTGATTTTTTTATTACAAGCTCATAGTTTTCACCGATCAAAGTTGATATAGAAAGAATATCAAATCAAGAAATTAAAAATAAATAAAGAATCATGTTTTTCAATCGAGAAAATAATTATAATAAAACAAGAGAAATAATACCTTAAATGCAGTACAGTTTCCATTCATGGAACCATCTATAGTAGCCATTTATGGAAACACCGAAGTGAAATGTCGTGCGTTTACTTGATGTTTTCGCCATTACTAAATTAGCAGCTCTTATAAGCTTCTGTGTGTGCGAGGAGAGGGCAGTAGACGTGCATCGTGAAGTTTTCAGTTGAAGCAGTGTGTCTTTAGGCCCATTTTAATTCCTGGGCTGGTCTAATGAACTTTCGAATAAATTTTTTTGGGGCCAGGAAAATTTGGAACGGGACCGTTCTTTCATTTTTGGTAACACCCCTTTTCCAAATATGTTAGTTAATGGACATAATACCCATATATTATAATAAATTTCCTTAAATTGTTAGGAAGATATTTATGTTTTTTTTAATTTATGTATTACACATGTTACTTTTAATTTTAGTAATAATCTAACATTTAATAAGGGTAGTCATGACGTTTCTCTCGGTCTCTTTAATATTTTGACTTAGTTAAAACGGACAGATAAATAAAGACGGAGGGAGTTTATTCAATTTTTTTTTTTAAGGTTTGGTTAGGCTTGAATTTTTTTTTGTTACCGGAGTTCAGCTAGTATTTTTTTTTTCTAACCGAATTTAATGAAAGTTATTTGAAGAAAGTTCATTTAGGAGAAAAAATCGAACATATTGACTAACTATAGGCTAAGATTTTTTTTGGGGACGTAGCCGACTTCAATTAAGAGAAAAAGTTGCGACGTAACCGAACTCAACAGATAGGTTTCATAAAAAATATCGGTTAGGATTATTTTTTTTGCGACGTAACCGAACTCAATATATAGGTTTTCAAAGAAAAGTTCGATTAGGAGAAAAAAATTGCGACGTAAGTCTCGTAAGAGAACTCAATATATAAGTTTTCAGAGAAAAGTTCGGTCCAATATATTTTTTTGGCGACGTAACGGAACTCAACACGTAGATTTTCAGAGAAATGTTCGGTTAGGAGAAACAAAGATTTGACTTGACGGAGCTCAACATTGTTTTCTTACGAACTAAAGTTCGGTTACGATTTACCTAACCATAGTGTATATCTTGTATATGTGATTTAGATTCAAAGCTTTCATCTAACGATGGATATTGTTTGCTTGGTTCCAAAGCTATCTTAGCTTAAACCTAAAGCAACCTACGCTTTGAAGTCTATATAAGGGGAACTCTTAACAAATGGGATCTTTGAATCCTGACACTACTTTTTGGTGTGTCCTAGTTGTATCTATAGTCGTCCTCTCCAGAAACCCTTTTAGGGTTTAGCGACTACAAAGACTTCATTGGGATTTGTGAAGCCAGGTCAAGTTATATTTTATCTTGATAACTTGAGTATCCTAATCTTGATTATTTATGGAGCCTTGCTCCATCAATCAAGATAGATAGTAATCAACAAAGTCTCTTCGTCTCATACTTTTTTGATTCCACAAATTTTATACTTGTGAGGTGAATAATAATCTAGGTTGTACTACGGGTTGCATAAGTATGGATTTTGAGGATAGCCAGACTTTTGTAAAGTTGCTACCGATTTCCATCACCTGGATCTATCGTTTGATTTGATCATCCGTTTAGATCGTAAATCAGGAAATCAATTATATAGGTTTAATCTGTGGGAGGCAGATTTGGTTTAAAGTCTTCAATTGAGTTGAAGCAACTCTTAGTTGTGTGGAAGATCAGCTAAGGGAATCAATTGCGCGGAGTCCTGCTGGGATTCAAGAGGCGTAAGGAGCGCGACTGTACCTGAATCAGTGGGAGACTGAGTTCGGGCTCACCCACATTCCAGACCGAAGTTAATTGGTAGTAGGCTAGTGTTTGTAGCGGCTTAATACAGTTTGGTGTTCAATCTGGACTAGGTCCCGTGGTTTTTCTGCATTTGCGGTTTCCTCGTTAACAAAACTTCTGGTGTCTGTGTTATTTCTTTTTCCGCATTATATTATTTATCTTTATAATTGAAATATAACAGGTTGTGTGTTGATCAATCATAATAGCTAGGTCCAACCTTGTTAGTTGGAAAAGACTTGATTGATCCTTGGATATTGGTCTTTGGTACAGTCCAAGAACTCTCTTTGTAGTTAGGTTCACGGATTCAATTCTGTAAATGTTCTAACAACAAGAGAGAGAGAGAGAGAGAGATATAACTATAGGCACTTTCCTTGATTGAGTTTTTACTCTCGGAGTTGTGTTGAGTTTGTCCATACATATTGCCTAAGAAAAAGTTGGTGGTGTATCTTGGTACCCCCAGCGCTTTCATGAAGACTCTCGTTTAAAATTGAGCATAACAAACTCCTTATTTAAGGACAAAGATGTCAGATTGACCTATGAACCAGCACCGTCGATCGATCATTGGAATGCTCGTTCCGAAGCAGTAAACCAAATGAGTAGAAGATGGCTTGAAGCTTCTCATGGAACTTCTGATGCGGATGTGAGTTACATGGAATGGTATCAAGAGTGGTCTCATCCTTATGTGGAAAATTAGGATCCGGAAGCGAGGAAACACTTCAAGAAGGGAGAGAGTTCGACATCAAGGCCATAAAGGAATGATGAAAGTGATTGGAGGAAGATGGTGGTACGTATACTACTAATTATCCTTATGTTTGTATAAGTTTTTTTTTTAATTATCTATGAATAATTACAATCTGTGTATTTGATATGAAAAAAATAGGTTGAACGAGTTAATTGGGTGGTCGATGATCTGACCCGTAGCATTAATTCAGGTGAGAAATTAACAGTCCCTGAAGAAAGATTACTCTGGAATCGAGTTAAAGGCATAATAATGCCCGAGAAAGGAGGTCTATATGCTTATGACCGACCAAGGAGAGGTAATAGGGCTAGGTCTCCTTTTTCTAGCGATGACTCGGATACTCCCTCCAGTGAGCATGTTCAATCAAAGCAAGGAAAATGTGGTCGAGGTGGAGGTAAAAAAGGTGTCCGTGGTTGAGATACAAGTGGTCGTGCTGGAACAAGTGCTCGAGGTGGACGTGGTGGAGGTAAAAAAACTCCAATTCAAGGTGGCAGTGGAAGAGGTAAAAAATCTAGAGTTGTAGAAGAGGTTGTGGAAGAGGAGAAATAGGACAAGGATTTGGGTGAGTTTTTGCGCTCGGATTCAGACGAGGAATCTAGTGAATGACTAATGGAGATGTAGTTGCCTTTTAGTATTTTACTTCATGGATTTGTAATTATCTAATACTTTTTCTATTTACTATTTTCGTTGTTTGGCTATGGATTTGGACGGATGAATTTTTAGAACTTTTCATGTACGAATGATGAATGTTAGTCTTTCCATTTGTCTAATCTAAGAACTATGATGAAAAAATCAACATTTTTGAGCACTTTCGGCTAGGTCGATGCTCCAAATAACCTAGCCGTAAATGCATATAATTTTTGTCAAAAAACCTTGCACAAGTTTTCGGTTAGAAACTCTCGAACGTTACCCAACAAACGCTTAGGAAAACCATCCGCAAATTATTTACGGTTGGGAAGAACATAGCCGTATATTACACTAATAACCAAAAAAGAAATTGAATCCTGGTTACAGCTAGATATCCAGGCCGTGTATCTGTGTCACGGTTAGGACTCCAAACCGTAATTCTGACTTAAAGTAACAACCATGGTTTATGGCTTGGATTCTTAGCAGTAAAACTGACACATCACAAAACTGGCAGGTTTTGTCTGTTACGGCTTGGTCGACCTTTCGAATTCGTGGACGTAACTCAGGAACGGTTAGAAAATCATCCGTTAGTCTGTTACAGTTGGGAATGACCTGGCCGTATATTAGACTGATTACCCATAAAGAAATTGACTCCTGGTAACGGCTAGATATCCAAGTCGTGTATCTGTGTCACGGTTAGGACTCCAAACAGTAATTCTGACATAAAGTAACAACACTGGTTTATGACCTGAATTACTATCCAAAAAATTTACACATCACAAAACCTGCAGGTTTATACTTAATTACGGCTTGGTCGACCTAACGTTTCCTAGCTGTAAACACCTACGATTTCCTTTTGTACCACATCATATCGTCTAGTTTTTTGAATTTTGAAAAATTAGATCCGTTTGAAGACTGATCTATAGAAGGTTCTAGCTGTTCAACCACTTATTCGGGAACTCCACTTTCATATAACCACCCATTCCAAATTTGAAAAGACGAGTGTACCCAAATACACCACAATTTTTAATTTATCCACCTATAAGTCCTCTTACCGAAAGTGATTGTCTATGGACAAAGTCGAGACAATACGACAAATCGGTATTCACACTTTGTGTGATTGTCTATGGATATGAGATCGAGACAATACAACAATCAAAGTCTTATTACTTGATAATAGGTTCGAACTTAGCCCAACTCTATAGGATCACTATCAAGTAAAGCGGAGTTAACGTTTGTGTAGTTTACTTTAAATTATAATAACAACAATTATAATTGCGGAAAGGAAAAGTAAATGACACAGCAAGATTTTGTTAATGAGGAAACCACAAATGCATAAAAACCCCGAGACCTAGTCCAGAATTGAATACTCTCAGAATTAAGGCGCTATACAAAATCTAAACACTCTTCGTATAGTTGAGACCAAGAACCGAACCCTAGTTCACTTAGTTTCTTCAGTATCCCTGCGCTTACGACATTCAATGAGTGCACGCACTGGAACAATTTCTTTGGATCGTATTCCAAACAGTAAAGGAACAACAAATCTGTTTGGTAACAACTCTATTGATTCTTTCCAGATAAAGATATCTAAAGTCATATGCAAAGGCTCTTCCGTTTAAACTAATAAACTCCTTTGCCTGGTTAGATTAATCCAATCTCTATTACCTAAGTAACAATCAAAATAAATAAACTCTTTATTTGTAACAATCAAAATAGATCTCAAGAGAACTATTAGGTGTTACCGATCTCACGCAACTAATCAATCGAATAAATACGATTCTAGTTGGATCCCATCCGATCAAGGTTTGTTCTACACAAAGATATGAGAAACCAATAAGAAATCTTCTTCGTCTTCAAATCTTCTTTAATCTTAAATTAAACCTGCACAACACCACTTGAATCTCTTGTGATCAATCACGCACAGAACGGATTCTGTTAACAATGGATTATCACAAGATTTCTTTAGATCTAAAAAAAGTTCTAAAGATCCTGTCGACACTTCGATCTAGTTTGAGTGAATCTTATATCAGAAGAGAAGATTCTCAAGAATAAACAAACTAGGAGCAATCAAAGTTCAACAAACCGTTAGTCAATCAAATTAATCGAAAACTAATAAACTGCAATTATCTAATTTCCCACCAACGGTACTCGTAGAGCTTCTTGATCCCACAGAAGTCTTTAAACGAGCAGTCGTAAGAGATTTCGCCTAATTAGGGTACTTTCCTCTCCGAATAGACGACTCCACCAGAAACAACAAAAAGATGAAGTTTGCCTATCTCTTAGGATGGTTTGCTAGAAATACAAACATAGGTATTTATTGGCCAAGGATGTTTGGACATCAAGGAATTTCCAAAACCGAAAGTATTCTCAAGATATGCAATAAATGCCCATTCGGTTTTCATAATTTTAGGAAATGCTTTGTCCAATATTTTCCGAAATCTCTCAATAAAAAATCTCCAATTAGTAAATGCACATTACTAATTTTTATTCTCTAGAGATATGCATTTTAATTGCTGGTAATTAAAGCATATAAAACTAACAACCTTAATTAAAAGATTCTTAATTTATTTCGGACCGGGATCTCCTTGAGTAATTAAGGAATATCTTTGAACAATAAAAGATAAGAGTTACTGTTCGTGTTCAAAGTATGTCGACATATTTTCTTTGTAAATCCTTTTTCATATTTACAATCTTAGAATCGATTATACCACACTTCAAAACAAGTTTAGAATTGGTTCATATGTATTCCAAGACAACTATATGATTGATCAAATATCAAATCACATTCATGGGTTCAATCGGTTCTACCAATCACTAGGATCGGTTATACCTTAATATGGAACACTTGTGATCGGTCACACAAGTTACCAGGACCGGTTACATCAGTTTCCAGGATCGGTTACATCAAATTACCATGACCGGTTACCATATACTCATGGTATTGCTTGTGATCGGTCACACCTATCACTAGGATCAGCTACACCAATTACTAGGACCGGTTACACCAATTACAAGGATCGATTACGCAACTCTTTTGTGATCGGTCACACCAATTACAAATATCAATCATACCATCTCAGGTGATTACTTAGGATCGGTTACGCTAATTAATCAAAACTAGTCATACCAAATCATAAGTCAGGCATTGTGATTAGTTATACCAAGATACATAACAAGTTATGATCGGTTCTACCATCTCACACATATTGGTAATCCAAAGATATGCAATGAACAACAATACCAATAAGCCTAGAGATTTCCCTTTCGATTCATAAACAAGTTCATGAATGTACTTCCTTTAAACAAATGTAAAACATTGTTTCCTAGGATGAAATCTTCACCTTTACCCATTCACATAATCACAAAAGCATTCATAAGTTTATGTTGATGTCATATCTATGAAGTTCAAAAGATAAGCGTTATACTTCGTAGTCTAATTCCTTAATACTATGATCATATGATCATGTCTCATTACTAGAGTAAAATATTCATTGACAGCTTCGTAGTTATGTTTTCAATATAGTACGACTTGAAAGATACGTTAGGAATGAAACAGTTCAGGTCAATATTACTAACCTCAAGAGGAAGGATGATGTCGTCGTTGTAGCTTGTTACTTCTTCACGTTTTTCAGGTCTTCGAGTAATACTTGTATGTCTCATATTCCTAGACTTTCTAGTCTAACCTATACGAAGTTGTCTCTAGTACATAATCAAGCGACTCTTAGATGAGTTTGGATTCACTAAAATATGACAACCAAACTTGACATACCAACGCTTGGTGGGTTCAACCGAGCTATGCTCTAACAATCTCTCCCTTTGTCAATTTTAGTGACAAAACTCTTAATACATATGGATAAACAAATTACAAGAATTCATTATACATACACTTGATTCCAAGTTTCAACAACACAATAACCTGCATATATTCAATCATTAAATGCCGTTGTTGACATCTGAATAACAAAGCTTATACTCCCCCTAAAGGTAATATAAGTAGATATCCAGTCCGAACATCTTTGTTATTCCCTTTTTGTAGTCAAGATAACTACATAGCAATATGATATGTTTCTCCCCCTTAGTCAATGCTTTACTCTTTCGTTAGATATAACGTTTAAGCACAATTGTCCTTTCCTTAGTGATTGCAAATCACTTGTTTACTCCATATATTTCTCCCCCTTTTTGTCACAAAATGACAAAGGTTCGAGCAAATAAAGGTCAAACCAAAAGGATCTTACAAATCTAAAAGACTTGTACACAACCTATAAGAGTTAAGCACGAAGGTTTCACATACCACTTTAGATAACCAATATTAAAACCGAAACTACAAGTAATTTAGTTTTAATATGTTATCAAGGAAAACTATTGCCCGAAGCAATTTTCCCTACTAGTTTATCAAATTGACTAAGAAACTTAGTTCCCTTGTTAAACCGATTGTACACATACAATCGCTTATTTCGATAAGACAAAAATAAAGATCAGAAATAACTTTATTTCTCTCATCGGGTTCTAATTATTCAGACAATAACTTAGACCTTTCTCTTTAGACAAGACAAGTACTAGGTTAGTTAACTAGTATTTCTTGTCAAGGAATTCGATTAGACTTGAATAACCGAATCCTTCAATTTGATAAGTCTAACTAAGATCTGAATTAACTTAGTTTCTCTTATCCGAAATCGAATTGGACTAAATAACGATCCCGTATTTTGTTAAGCCGTAAAAAATACTGAAAAAGCGGGGGTCTAACAAACACACCCAATATTTCGCTTAGCAATCTGTATGGACAAACTCCAATATACTTTCGAGAGAATCAACTAGACAGTCAGACTCAATCTCAAGAAAAGTATATCCAAGAGTTGTATCTCTGTTTCACAATGTAATCATCAAATCAAACAGATAGAAATCTGTGAGCCTGATTATTATGTGAAACAATTTGAACGGTACCAAAGACCAATGTTCAAGTGTCAATCAATATAATCAACAACCAAAGGTTGGATTCACTAATTGATTGAACTACGCACAACCTGTGATATTTCTATTATATAACAAAATATAATGCGGAAAAGAAATAACATAGACACCATAAATTTTGTTAACGAGGAAATCGCAAATGCAGAAAACCCCCGGGACCTAGTCCAGATTTGAACACCACAATGTATTAAGCCGCTACAGACACTAGCCTACTACCAAGCTAACTTCGGACTGGAATGTAGTTGAACCCTAATCAATCTCACACTGATCAAGGTACAGTTGCGTTCCTTACGCCTCTTGAACCACGCCGGATTTTGCGCACTTGATTCCCTTAGCTGATCTCACCCACAACTAAGAGTTTCTACGACCCAAAGTCGAAGACTTGATAAACCATACTTATATTCCCAAAGAACAGCCTAGTATTATCAATCACCTCACAATAATCTTAATGGATTAACGAAACAAGATATTGTGGAATCACAAACGATGAGACGAAGATGTTTGTGACTACTTTTCAATCTTGCCTATCGGAGAATAAATCTCAAGCAAATATTAAAGAAGAGAGTACTCAATCACGATAGAAACAGCAAGATCAGAACACGCAACTACAGAGAAAATAATTGGGTCTGGCTTCACAATCCCAATGAAGTCTTTAAGTCGTTAACCTACAGGGTTTCCTAAAAAACCTAAGGTTAAGGGAGAATCGAATCTAGTCGCAACTAGTATCACATAGGAGGTGTGGGGATTAGGTTCCCAGTTGCTAGAGTTATCCTTTATATAGTCTTCAAATTAGGGTTTGCAATCAATGTTACCTTGGTAACAAAGCATTTTATATTCACCGTTAGATGAAAACCTGATTAGACTCAAGCTAATATATTTCAACCGTTAGATCGAACTTAGCTTGTTATACACAAATGAAATGTACCATCATTTAGATAAAGGTAACTGTACCTAAATGTGTACACTTAGTTGGTTCAACAATAGTTTACCAATGGTTAGCCATATGAGCACTTTCATATCAACCTTATTCATCTTTATCATAACTAATTCAAATGACTCAAATGAAACTAGTTAGAGAGTTGTTCAATTGTTTATATTCTCATAGAAGTATACAAGACACAATTGAAGCAAAATCGATTTTGATTCACTCGAATCATTTAATGAACATTATAGCCACGGTTTGCAAATGATTGCATTCCTTATTATATAAATGTATTAGTTCATGAACAAATTGATTTTAGAACATAACCTACTTAAGTATGCAAACGGGTACGCATACTTAAGTATGCAAACGGGTACGCATACCTAAGTAGCCGGTCCGAGTTTGGTTACGCCAGTACGCGTACAATTGAAGTCTATATAACAATACGACTTTTTGTCTCAAATAGGAGATAGAGTAGATAGAATTTTGAGTGATAGATGAGTTCAAGTCTCCACATACCTTTTGTTGATGAAGTTCCACAAGTTCCCTTGAGTAGTTCTTCGTCTTCATTCGATGAACGTCGTGAAGTCTAATGCTCAACTACACTTACTATCCTAATCCGAGACTTAGCTATAAGTAGACTAGAAATCAAGACTTATAGTTTTTGGCAACTAAACCTGACAAACAAGTTTGAGATAGCAACGCTTGTGAGTTCGACCGAGCAGTGCTCTAAAAAATACATACAAACCAAAATAAATTGACGTGCACAATTATTTTCTTAACCGGAAGCAATTGATACAAACATAGACATTATAGCACCGCAATTGCACCGAAATTTCGTTAAGCAAAAACACTTGATACCAAACAATAAAGAAGATACCAAACAATAAGCCAAATAAATTGAACAGTTTTTCTTAGCCGGAAACAATTGAATCAAACACACACACACATCCATACACATCATAATGGAATATATCAATTGTACCGAAATTTTGTTAAGAAAAAGCAAAATATATGCAATATAAACAGGCTTTTCTTAAACAAGAAAACGATTAACTAACAAATTTGTTACCTCAGATTCCGCATCCTCTTCTCCCCAGAAAGATATATAATTAAGCGCAAGTTCAAGTTAGAACTCTCCCCCAGTATGTTGTCATCCTCTCGCAAGAACAAAAGAACAACAACAAGAGCAACCTTTACCAGAGAAAGGTTGAAACGGTTTTAACTAATGCGTGCCAATAGCAAAAGTTACCCGAAACACGTATGTTTATGCTAAACACAAATTGATTCAATACATTGTGACTTTTTACATATGAGTTTCAATCGGAACACCTTATGATCCTTTGATAAAGCCTACCAACATGGGCTGGAACTTAATCCCGCTAAATCAAAAAGCCACACAAACCATAAGGGTTCACATCATATGAGATCGAATATTAAGGTTATGAAAACAAAAATCAGACATCTCATACACCGAAAACACATAGCAAAATATATACATTCAAGCACAGGCTATGTAATCGGAAACTATCACAAGATTTTTATTTATAAAATAATAATTTCATTCATAAATTATTGATAATTTTATTCAAAAATAAACCTTATACAATAATCGAAATAAATCAAAAACTGATGTCTATTTTCTTTTAATCGCGAGTCTTGTGAAGATCTCTTTCAAATTCTGGATTCAAATTCTTTTGAGCACTTCCTATTCCAATAGAAGATTTGTTCATCTCAAACAGTTGAGAATGAAGATCAGCTAGTACTTTTTTTGAATCCTTTATCATTAGCTCATGGTGTCTAAGACAACTTCTAACAGTAAGAATCTGTTTTCTCAGAGATTCTTGAAGATTATCATGTTGTGAGAGATCTTGAGTTTCAGTCATAACCGATGCACAAAGTGCTAAATCATCAAGAGATGACCCTTCCTTTACCGATTTCTCCATTGATGCAAGATAGTCTTTTTCAGACAACAAGAAAATATATATAAAATAGGAGAAAATCAAGGGGTGATATAGTTTGGTTTATGGAAACCGAATATATTTATCCCAAAAGTAAAAGATATCGATTATGAGATTATTGTTACCTAAGGAACAGATTTGCACATTCTACCCAATTTTATGCCTTCTCACAAACAGAAGTTGGGAAACAAGTGAGGATGCATTTTTCAACACAATCAGTGTGTGTTGAGGTGAGGATTAATCTCACCACAAATAACAAAGACATCCTTAGGATGATTTATAAACACAATAGATTGTGTTTCTTTGTGTTCTTTGTTTCTTTTGTTATTGCAAGAGTCTGCAACTTCTTTTTGAGATCTAATAAACTCATCAGCCTTCAAAATCTTTATGCCCTTACGAAGTGCCTTGATGAATCTATTTTTTTGGATATTTACATGGAAGATTGCAGTGTGGTTATTACCTCAACATAAAGAACTTAACATATTGTCAGAATAATTACCTTTTCCTTTGTTAGCTTCTGACCCTTTTGGTATGTCAACCAATTTTTCTTGCCCAGACTTTACCTATTGAGTTTTATCTGATAGGGATTTTATAAGGTTTTCAAGTTCTAGACTTAATCTTCAACTTTCCTTAATTCCAAACTCAAGTTTTTTTAAACAGTACTTTAGGAGTTGATCAGACTCACAAGATGCATCACTGTTAGAATTTGCAAGAAGTGCATTACAGCTTGATATTCCTTCATAGGGTTTTTCCTTCGGGATATCATCTAAGGTAGAGATGTAAGCCTTGTTGCACTTCTGTGATTTTCTGCTAGAACAATGGTTTTCCATATGTCCGAATCTACGGCACTTTAAACATTGCATTTGTTCATTACCCTTTTCATGACAAAAAGATAATGCATCAGGATTAGATTTATCTTTCAATAAACCATCCTTAATCCGTTATGTTAGGAGTACAATTGTTGAGTTAAGCTCTTTTTCAACAAGTATTTCATCCTCTTGACAACGTTTCTCACTCAAGTTTATACATACTTCTTTCGAAGATTGATTTGTATTAACTGAGGCATCATATCCAACATTTCGGTTCTTCAGCAGAGTTTCTTTGTCAAAGATCTTTAACTTTCCTACAAGAGAGCTTCGATAAAGTATAGAAAAATCATTGGCTTCTATTATGGCATGTTTCTTAGACTCGTATCTGGATGGTAACGATCTGATAATCTTGCATACTATTTCCTTTTCAGGTATAGCCTTTCCAAGTGAGAAAGAAGCATTGACAATCTCAAAAAGTTTAGAGTTAAACTCCTCGAAGGAATCATTATCATCCATTTTAAGGAATTCCCATTCAGAAGAAAGAGATAAAAGACTAGCTTCCCTTTCGAAATCATTCCCTTCATATACAGTCTCAAGAGTATCCCATCATTCCTTAGAAGTTTCACATGACATAACATAATATAAGAGATCATGACTCATTTCATGTATTATGGCATTCAAACCATCAGAATTCTGTTTTGCAAGAGTTCTTTCTTCATAAGTGTAAAGCGCTAAGCGTTTAAACTCAGTTTCCAAATATTCCACTTTCGGCCGTTCATATCCTTGTTCGATTAATAGCCAAGTATTAAAATCTCGGGATTGAAGAAAAGATCTCATAGAAGAATTCCATAATGGGTAATTTGTCCCATTTAATCTTGGTGGTACATTAACTGAATCAGCCATTAGATTCGATTCTTATAGGTTGGATCGCACCAAACACATATTGTTAGATTTGTTCGTGTTTGCCTGCTCTGATACCAATTGAAAAGACGAGGGTACCCAAATACACCACAATCTTTAATTTACCCACCTATAAGTCCTCTTACCAAAAGTGATTTTCTATGGACAAAGTCGAGACAATACGACAAATCGGTATTCACACTTTGTGTGATTGTCTATGGATACGAGATCTGAAAAAGTGGGGGTACAACAACCTCACCCAATATTTATCTTAGCAATCTGTATGGAATAACTCCAATATACTTTTAAGAGAATCAACTAGATAGTTAGACTCAATCTTAATAAAAAGTATATCAAAGAGTTATATCTCAATTTCTCGATTCAGTCCTTACTCAAACAAATAGAAATCTGCGAGCCTGATTGAATACAAGAGAAATACATTGAACGGTACCAAAGACCAATGTTCAAGGATCAATCAATTTCAATCAACAACCAAAGGTAGGATTTACCAATTGATCGATACAACGCACAACCTGTGATATTTCAATTATATAACAAAATATAATGCGGAAAAGAAATAACACTGACACCATAAGTTTTGTTAACAAGGAAACCGCAAATGCAGAAAAACCCCGAGACCTAGTCCAGATTGAACACACACTGTATTAATCCGCTACAGACACTAGCCTACTACAAACTAACTTCGGTATGGACTGTAGTTGAACCCCAATCAATCTCACACTGATCCAAGGTACAGTTGCGCTCCTTACGTCTCTGATCCTAGCAGGATACTACGCACTTGATTCCCTTAGCTGATCTCACCCACAACTAAGAGTTGCTACGACCCAAAGTCGAAGACTTTAATAAACAAATCTGTCTCACACAGAAAAGTCTACAGGAATAGATAAATATGTCTCCCACAGAAATACCTACGAGTTTTTGTTCCGTCTTTTTTTAAATCAAGGTGAACAGTAACCAATCGATAAATCGGACTTATATTCCCGAAGAACAACCTAGAATTATCAATCACCTCACAATAATCTTAATCGATGATGTGATTTTATGTTGTTGTAAAAAGTAATAAGTAGAGTTCGTTCAACTCGGACTTGTGAAGACTCGATTCTAGACTTATATTCCGATTAAAATAGCAAATAAACAAAGATGATATCAATATTACGAGAGACTGGGACTTAGGATTCCACAAAACTTCACAATCAATTGGTTCATACGATGATTCATAACATTACGCTCTTTTATAGACTCTATTCCTTTGCCAAAAGTAGATTTTATAAAGCATTAGATGTAAATCATAAGCATAGTGCATCAAAAGTTCTTAGACTAAGCATACACTATCAAACAAAATCACAAATAATCAACGAAAATCATAAATCGATTGAAAAGCAATGCAAAAAGTCATAAGAATCAATTATAATTACCATCAATTGTGAAACATGGCTTCCTCCGTCATCCCAGTGTTGGGGTTTAGCTCCTCATGGTAAAAACATGCTCAAAAGATTGATTCATGGCTCAAAAAGTGTTTTTATTGAAGAGAAATAATAATACAGCGAATCTGCAACGCTTTTCTGGCGTTATAGAAATCACCGTTGCAATGAAGTGCTGTTAATAAACGATTAATCGGTTCTTCTGTTGAAGAACAACATTCGTCTGCGAATGTTCCTTGTGGGTCAATGTTCTTCGTGTTCTTCAGCAGCAGCAGCAGCAGAACCCGGTTTCCTGCACCTTTGATTTCTCGTCTCTGTCGTGTTCTAAACTTTCCCTAACTTTCGACACCCCTTCTATATGACCCAACCAATCTATTTATATCAAAAAGAGCAATTAAATCTCTCCAAAATCTTCCAAAATCTCTTCCTTTCTCTTCACGGCAAAGTTGCGGCAATTTCTTGTTTTAGAATTTATACGCGTTTCTGAGCTTTCCTTTTGATTCTAAACTCTTCCTTAGATAGATACCAATCTTTGGGAAGGTTTATAACACTTTAATCTCACAAAAATTTCCTAAAACAGGTCACACACGTGACTTTCCATATTTTGCTGTTGAGATAAAAATCCGTCGATTGAGACCAGTTTAATTGATTTCAACACCCATATTAGATTCCTAGACCCATAAGGAGTCTATCCTATGAAAATCAGAGGTTTAGTCGACCTCAAACTCCTCCAAATAACTACCACCAAAACTGCCAGAAACATGTTTTCTGTTTTGGTTTTGGTTTCCCGCCAAAAACAGAATTTGAACGTGAATGGGAAAGGTTACCCCTTATCCAGTGGTCGCCCTTTATCCGTTGCTGGAGTCCGCATAATACTCGTCCCTTGGGTTGCATTTATCAACTTTTCGAGCCAATTTCGCCGCAAAAGCTTATTTCTCCAAAAACACCTACAAAGAGATAAAATAAAAAAATAAGTACAAAAATGGGTACTAACAATATACACAATAGAGATGAAAATAGACACATAAATGCGTCTATCAATCGACTAGCGAAACAAGATATTGCGGAATCACAAACGATGAGACGAAGATGTTTGTGACTTCTTTTCTATCTTGCCAATCGGAGAAATTAATCTCAATCAAATCTTACGGTTGTACTCAAATACTATAGAAACAGCAAAATCAGATCACGCAACTACAGAGAAAATAGTTGGGTCTGGCTTTACAATCCCAATGAAGTCTTCAAGTCGTTAACCTATAGGGTCTCGATAGAAACCTAAGGTTAAAGGAGAATCGACTCTAGCTTATACAATTAGTATCACACAGGAGGTGTGGGGATTAAGTTTCCCAGTTGCTAGAGTTCTCCTTTATATAGTCTCCAAATCAGGGTTTGCAATCTAAGTTACCTTGGTAACAAAGCATTCAATATTCACCGTTAGATGAAAACCTGATTAGATTCAAGCTAATATCTTTCAACCATTAGATCGAACTTAGCTTGTCATACACAAATGAAATGCACGTTCATTTAGGTTTGGGTAACCATACCTAAACGTGTACACCTAGTTGGTTCAACAATAGTTAACCAATGGTTAGCCATATGAGCACTTTCATATCAACCTTATTCATCTTCACCATAACTAGTTCAAGTGACTCAAATGAACTAGTTAGAGAGTTGTTCAATTGCTTAGATCTCATAGAAGTATACAAAACACAATCGAAGAAAAAACGATTTTGATTACTCGAATCAATTCATGAACATTATAGCCACGGTTTTAAAATATGCATTCCTTAATTTATAAATGTATTAGTTCACGAATAAACCGTTTTTAGAAAATAACCCACTTAAGTACGCATATGGGTATGCATACTTAAGTACTCGGATTGAGCTTGTTTTCAGTTCACAAACTCCAGCATAAATTCAAGGGATGTGAACTTCCGACAGTACGCGTACATGTACGCGGACTTAGCTCCGGTCATCCTAAACCAACAAAGTACGCATACTTTGGTTCAAGGATTTTGGACTTACACAAGTATGAGTTCACATACAATGTTTATATCCTTTCAAGGTTATATATTCTAAACTCTCATTTCAATCATTGAAACATTCTTAGAGGATGTTATGTAGTTGTTATTCACAAACTATTTTTTATCAAAACGATTTTCAAGAAATTGAAACGTTCAACATAACTTCTGTCACGAGTAAAGATGAACTTGTCCAAAGCGAAAGCTTACCAACACATATTTAGAGAAATATATAAGCGAGATAAACTCGGCTCGAAATAGCAAATGTGTATAATTGAAGTCCATATAGCAATACGACTTTTGTCTCAAGATAGGAGATAGAGTAGATAGACTTTTGAGTGATAGATAAGTTCAAGTCTCCACATACCTTTTTGTCGATGAAGTTCCAAAAGTTCCTTGAATACTTCTTCGTCTTTCAATCGATGAACGCCGTGGAGTCTAGAGCTCAACTACACTTATTATCCTAGTCTGTGACTAAAAGTAAACACAAGATTTAACAAAATTCAACAATTGACCAGAATGCAACCCAAAAGTATTTGCATGAAAATATATGCCCATACACATGAAAAGATAAATCTAAAATTCCCCCCATCTTTTCAACTCACACTGGTACTGTTAAGAAGTGAACCCCATGGCTTGGTATACCCTTAGCGATGGTGAACATATATGGCAAATTCATGGCCTGTAAAATCCTGGATGTGAAAGGGTATGAAACTCAACAATGATGACACCAACAGAAAGTAGATTTATTCACCTGACTGGAAAGTTCAGTTTCTGTTACACGCGAAAGACTTTCTACGTGAGTGGTGCATAGAGTATTAGAGCTCAATTCTTCAGGAACCAAAGATATCCCATTGATTTTAAACTTCCGAACTCTCTTGTCTTTCCGATCGTAAGAATAAAATTAAGAAAGTCTAGCATTTCTATCTACACCACAGGATTTATAATAAAGATGGTCTCTGTTGTAGGTTTCTAAGATTACCTGATCTTTTCCAGCAACAAAGTGAAAGAAAATAATGCGCTGATATCCTAACAAATAAGAAGGTAATGTGATACTCTCTTCAGTCCAATCGTCTCTTCTAGTATTAGCAATTCCATATGCTGCTTTGTTATGATCATGAAATATCCACAACTTGATTATGGGTTCCTTCCAACGTAGTATCGCTAGACAGCCATCCACTTCATATAATCTTATATCAGCATGCACTAAATTTGTAATGGTGAATTCGGGGATCGGGATCACCCTAAACTTCTCACTTCCAATATCAAAAGCCATTATGGATTCATTAGAGTACTCTATTACCTCTTCACCGTCAGAGTACTCGAACCTCGGCTTGTAGTTATCTGAACTATGAGTTAGATACCAATATACAGAACCATTAGCATAAGTAACATAAGTATCGATAGTTTCAGCAGGTTTACACGGTGGTACGTCATTGACTATTCTCAATGTATTCTCCCCTACTGTTAAGACCTCACAAACTGGAAGATTATTGAATTTACCTTCACACCACATGAAAATAACTTTATGTTTTCTGGTAGCAGGATCGAAACCAAAATAACACCCTGGTTCCTCTGAAGCTTTACGGTGCCATTGCGTTTCTCTGCATGATGAATGCATACGCTTGACTTGATCCATGGTGTTGCTTCTCCAGTGCTGACATTGTAGATTCGAACAGCGCAGTTGCCAACGAAACAGACCAAACCCATAATGGGACCTAAAATTTTACTATATGAGAATGAATCCGTTTTCCTTATGGTGTGAATATTGGCTGAGTTGCCATTAGAACTCAAATCAGCTGACATGAAAGATCCATAGTTCCTTGTCTGATCCTGTTCCCCTGCCGAAGTATGAGGCAGGAAGATAAAGAGACCTGGACGTGCTTGCGAATGTGTAAGGTGTAAATTGCTGAAGTGTGAATCTTCTTCTATAATAGATTTCCAACTTTAAGAGACGCACTTGAACCGCGTAAGTGATTTCACTGGGAGTCTGCTGAGTATCTGACAAACCAACAAATCATTACCAACAATTGGACCACTGACAGGATGATCTGCAACATTAACACGCCCCCTCCTCTTCTTCTACTTGTTTTCATTCCTCTTCCTCTCTTGCATCTTGCCATTCTTTTACCTCAAAAACTTGAAGAATCAGAAAGAGGAAGAAAAAAAAAAAAAAAAAAGACACTCAGAAACATGGGGACCACGAGAGATTGGGAACTGAAAATATTGAGAAAGTTTGGGTTTATAAAAATTGGCAGGGGCAGCGCCGACGCACACCCCTCAGAAACAAATTATGACGTAGACTCTACCTCAATGAGAATAGATCTTAGGCGAGCGCCCTTCCAAAGTGCAATGGAAGTCACTAACCTAGGCCATAGCCCTTCATGATCAGCCATAGACCCCGTCCAGGTAAGTATGACTTCCAGTTGCGTTTCAAGGTTATCTTATAGGCTTGTTTTCTCCATCTTTTCTATATCCTAACCGGTGTGGGATTAACTAGTTCCTTTCACTTATTTCTTCTTTTCATGGGTAAAGGTTGGGCCTCTCTAACCTTCTTTTCATTTATGTTTTCCCCAACTCTTATTTGTGAATTTGGAACGAGCTTTTTTTGGATGTAGAACTGAGATTTTCGAATTGGATCTCCAAAATGAATGTGAAAGCCGAAAGTTCATCAGCATCAGCGGAACACTTCAAATACCTCAAGATTCTCTAAAAGATTCTCTAAAGCATGGAAAACAAATCTATTTTTCTAGCCTACACGATGAAAGGATTTTATACTAATCTCTTCATACAAAGGAGATGTGAAACTTCAGTTGGATTGAGCATAACTGGTCACAGGCTCCAGTTCAAGTATTTTTCCAATGACTTGGCATTTAGCTTTCTCGCCTTTCTCTAGCTATCTACTTACGCAGCAGAATTGTTGAATGAACTGGAACTAGTTCTTCCTTTTTCTTCAGTAGTTCTTTTCATGGTTGTTTGGTTCGTATCAATGCTCTATACAGTTTCAACGCATGCTCTGGCCATTATGTAACCACTTGTTTGTTTAAGATTTCACCACTTTTTTTTTTTTTTTGATCGGCAAACTTAGATAAATCCAAAGGCACACAAGCCATTTCACCACTTTGAATACATCAATCTAAACAAGGCCTTCATTAAGGTTCATACTGAATGGGTTGCTTGCTTGAGTATTTCTATAGCCGAATTGAATGATTTCCCTAACATTACTAAAGTTACTCCAGTTGCGCCTTTTACCGTCTCTTAGGACTCGTCCACCATTATTCTTCGAGGGCCATCCTCTCATTCCCACTAATCCAAATACTGATTTTTGTGACAATTTCACTTTTTTCAACAAGTTGAAATCACACTCTTGTAAAGATGTTTTAAAGGATCAAGTGGAGAAATTATCTACAGTCTATTGAACCTCCTTAATAAACAGAGCACAAAGTTGTAGCAGCAGTAGCTTTTGGCCCCTAGATGAAGGTTAAAACAGAAGAGACAGCCAACAGGTAACACACAGAGACTCAGAACTTCTGGGCAGCTATGAGATCATTCCGTCTGGCAAAAAAAAATAAAATCGAAAGCTTGCGTCTGGCAAAAAAATAAATAAATAATCGAAAGCTTGTTTTTGTGATTTGGTAGGGGTTGTAGATTAATGTGTGGATTTTCTGCAAGTGACGTTGATCCATTGGAGTAGTTAATACTAAGAGGTTTACTTTGTCCTTTGCATATTCTTAAATTTACTAGTTGAACCTGATGAATTCTATCACATAGATCTTGAGATGCCAACTGTTTTGAGAACTCAGGCACAACTGCTGGTGTCCTAATAAGACGTTTTAAAACATGGGAACAAGTACGAGGGCTTAATGTTTACCTTAGTTTTGATGGGGGTGCGCCAGGACCTTGCAGTAGTGCAACACGGAGGCAACGCATGAGAACCCCAGCAGCAAGCTGCCGTGATTGGAACCTCCCCCATGAAAAAAGTTAATTTAATATCGTGTGAGCCAATGGCTCACATATCGGATATTAAACCGATAAGAACAGATACTACACTTGATCTTAGCCAAAAGGCCAAGAAGGTATGATTATTCTTGTTTCACAATTCAGATTTTATAGGTCACAATATTCGCTGTATCTTACAAGTTAACCAATGTGGGACAAAAACCCCTTTAAATGCCATAGCATGGAGCAAATGTGTTCCTCTAGTCTAGATTACATAAGGAAAGGATTTACAGTGCCACTCTCTTCATACAACAAAATATAATTATTTTGGGGCTGGGAGTTTACATTCTGCTCAAGATTTTTACTATAAAAAGGAAATGTTAAATTGCAGTTGGGTTGAGTGTAACTGGTCACAGGCTCAGTTCAAGATTTTCGGCCGACTTAGCATTTAGCATTCTACATTCTAGCGTTCCTTGAGCTTTCTAAAGATGTGGATTTTTCAGTATCTTTCAATTGTATCCGGCCACAATTATTGGTTTGAAAGCACAAGACTCAAATCAAATGCTAAGCAAAATTGAAATCCATAATGTTTAGATTTTCTTACTGTAATTGGTTCTCCAGCATAGATGCATAGCATCGGATCTGTCTCGGCCCAAAGACATAGAACACAAACAGGACATAGAAAACATTCAAGAGCAAGCACAAAAAATTAGTAGATATCTTATCCTTATTTCTAGAAGAACAAAAATGTTAATTGACCATCATCCATTTAGAAGCTAAAGGAGCGTAGTAACTCTAGCTAATCCAGACTAAAAGTCTGCAAGTACTCAATGTTTATCTTAGTATTGGTGGGGGTGCACCAGGCCATTGCAATAGTGCATCGCAAAGTCGACGCATGAGAACCCCAGCAGCAAGCTGCTGTGTTGGGAACTCCCCCGGGGAAAAAATTAATTTAATATCGTGTGAGCCGATGGCTCACATATCAGATACTAAACTGATAAGAACAGATACTACACTTGATCTTAGCCAAAAGGCCGAGAAAGGTATGCTTCTTCTCAATTTCAGCTTCTGTTTTTATAGTATCTCGCTTGCATCCCTCAGCTTTAACTAGTCCATATGGGACTATATTTTAAATTCAGTGCCTAAGATCAGTTGAGGTGGGTGTATGAGCATGGGACGAGTGAGTTGAGAGTAGATTCGATCGGTATGCAGGTAGATTAAAACTTAATAGGGTGACATTTATCGGGACCAAGCTCGGAAGTTTTTCAGCTTACACAAATATGAACTACAGAATTGCTCAACAGACTGATTTACTAGTGGTGTTCAAACTCCGACTCCCAGTAAATAGGAGACAACATGTAAGATCTATGTGGTATATCGTGTTCCGATCCGAATATATCTTTCCTGTAAACTCCTATGAACACTGAAGTTTGTAAAGCTTAAAACCAAATTTTGTGGGTTTATAGCCGGCACTTTTTCTAAGAAAATGAAGGAAAGTACACCACTTATTTCTCAACAATGGATAGCAGAAGTTATGGTTGTTATCTGTGCAATAGAATGGGCAGGCATATTTAGGTTGCAGAAGAATCATAATCAATTCTAGTGCAAAATCAGTGATCTCAGAAAGGAGCATGTCCCTTGGTTCATCTTGGCAATGTGGCTCAAGGAAAGTATATTATTTGCAGATATCCAATACAACCAGTGTTGTAGAGAATGATCCCTTTTCTGCAACATTAAATGGTAACCAAAATTCATAAACAAATATAAGAAGAGAATTGTTTACATTCAAAAAAATCCAAGAACTCCGATCTCATCAACTTGAAACATCTAAGTAGGCTAACTTTTCTCATTGCCAAGTAAAAATAACTCACTTCATGTTGTGCTGGGAATGTGCAAGCAATGATCCATTATTACATCTTTCATGCAAACTGGCAAAGTAAAAAACTAATACATCGACAAGATACAGTTACCATCAGTCTTCGATTACTCTCTAACTCCTTGGATACGCATCCAGCAACCGTCTCCTGAAATCTTCAACGAAACATGGTTCTTCATTGTATAGAATTTGCTTCAAAATCTTGGAAGCACACAACATGAACATTCCCAACTTTTTCTAATGTTGCAGTTTAAGGGGTCAATATGACGAAGGATGTTTCCTTCACGCCACAACAGAGTTTACTTCTGCAACGGCAAATGGATCACAATCAGAAGCCTTCTGAAACGTATAGTAAATTCGCTACAAAGAGAAGCTAATAAATCTCAACAACGAATGAATGTAATGTTATTATCTTGTAATTCAAGCACAAGAGAAACTAATAATTTCAGCAGCAAACGTGTTCGAGCGAGATTGTCTAGGTGAACATATATTAGAAATTTAGCAGGATAAAGATGACAAAGAGCAAGACAATACAATGAGCAAACCACAAGAAGTCTCTGTTTCATCGATATCTTCAAATCCAATTATATGTAGCACGAAAGAATACAACATCCCTCTGCTTTATGTTCCAGATTATAAAGAACTTCCTAGTGTTTGAGGTGGACAGTAAATTAAAGCAAGTTCCATAACTTCCATTAGTATGTTCCATAACTCAGACTTGGTGTATTGAGTAAGTCGGCACTATGCTCCAACCAATATTCCAAAGAATTAAGTAAAATTTAGACAAAATCAATAACAATGAGAAAAACAAGACTTACCAATGAGGGCAGAAGTCAATACAGAAATAGGATAATTGTATCAATTACGGAACCTCAAAACATTTGTTGATATGCTAATTTAGCCAGCTTGAAACGAACTCGGGGGATGAGCAGAAATCACATATGCTTCAAACTGCCTCTATCGGCTTCAACGCAGGAGGTTTCATAATAGAACTCATCCATTATGCCATCAGCATCACGAGCACTTCTTAAAGCTTTTTCAACTGAAGTTTGATCTGATTATATATGTCACTTGCGTTTGCTTAGGATCACAATTTTAGGAAGAATCATTTGTAAGGTATTTTGAAGCTATTGCAAGTCCATGTTATCATGCATCTCTGTACAAAATAAAAGTCATGATGCACCATTAATATATGTTCACGGAACAATTTCAAGAAGATACAAATACTTTTCATGATATAATTGAACTAAATAAGTGTGCTAATGGAGGCAATCAAAGCAAACAAATTTAGTTATAAATCCAGTTGCATCCAAAATACTACACAACTCAGATGCAACATTGTCTGATAGAGCCCCTCTGAACAGAGTATATTTGGGTTGCAACAATTTGGTCTGTATTCTAGTGGAAAGTTCTCAATCATCTATTACTAGGAAACCACACCGAAACCGTTTGCAGATACACAAAAAAATCAACCTGTAAATAACCCTTAATGTAACAATTCAAGTCAGACACATTCCTTCACACTTGAACATATTATAGCATCCTTATTAAAATTCGAGTAATCTATCGCTAAGGACAACCTAAAGGACATGTTTTCATATTTGTTTCTAAACCTAGATGTAAAACAAACAAATACTTAAAACCCAAAGTTCAAATAACTTACTCACTTGGTGGTTGCAGGACATTCGCATAGTACAAATCAAGTGAAAAAACCAAACAGTAATAATAATTTTATCTGAATTTTTTTAATACTTACAAATGCTTTACGACATGATTTAATTTGTTATGACCAATGTATACTGCCAAGTAAAACATGTCCAACCACCTTATCCTACGGGAACAACAGCATATAACCAACGTCTACTGTCAGATCAGACATGACTTTCGAACCCGCTCATACTGAAAATCCGAATCAACCCATCTTTCTTCCGTCCTTCCAAAGTATATGAGACACAAAACCCATATTCCATTTATAACCCCCGTTCATTAAGTGGTGATGGTGGTGGTACATAAAATAATAGTGGTGGTGGCGGCGGTGGTGACAATGAAGAAGATGGGTAACAGAGGAAAAAAGACACAGCACAGGAGGATTATAGCTATGCGCCACCGTAACTGGTAAGACTGTTTCTATGAGTAAGAAAGGTAATCTTAGTGAACAGTGAACCCTAAATCCTTTACTTATAGGAACACTAAATGGCCCATGAGACAGAGGCACAACATCAGCTCTGACTCGTGCCTTCTCTACCCATTGTAACAAATGAGCAGTGCTCTAACAATCTTCCCCTTTGTCAATTTTAGTAACAAAACTATCAATACATATGGAATACAAAATAAATAAACTTTGCAGCTTCTCATCCACATGCTTGATCTCCTTGGTTCTTCAACATTATTCGAAATCTTCGTCACTTCCAAGTACTCCAATGATTCCAAAGATATTCAAATCAGCATCACTGTTGTTGAAGATCCGTAGCCATAACAATGAGAAAACAATAGCTCTCAATCATTGTTACATAGTGTCATAGTATTATTACACAACATCAAAGTTCAATTGTATCACAACTTCGACAACAATACTATGGTGATATGTATCACTCCCCCTTAGTCAATACTCCATCTCACATGGAAACCACTCCCCCTTACATAATGATCCGAAAACCATATGTATTTGTAGTGTGAGCTACACATTAACTCTCCCCCTTTTTTTCAATAAAATTGGCAAAGGTACGAAAACTAGTGGGATCCTAATGAAATTTCCATAGAGAATTTCATGACCAAAAGAAAGTACATATCAACTTTTTAGATGCAATCATATAGCCGAAACTAAATGCATTCATCAAGGAGTTTATAAAGATACAAGATAACCCCTATAATATTCCACAGCCGCACTCCCCCACAAAGATTTGGCAATTAAGCACAAGTTCAATTAAGAACTCTCCCCCATAAAATGTCATTCCCGAAAGAACAACAAGAGCGACCTTACTTTCACAAGAAAAGAAGGATTTCTTTGGACATTAACAAATCACATAAGAATATGAATTTGTATCCAAAAACCTAATTAAATTAACCATAAGAGAACCCATGATTAATTTAATCGGACATGCTCACATAAGAGAACTTACGGAGCCGCACAGTATATAACATAAGAATATGGATCAGGGAAGATCAATACTGTGGAATATTCAAAGATTCGTTCTATTTTTCATCAATATTTGCATAGAGACGTATAACAAACTTAATCTTTGTAGACAAAAGTTCATCCTATCTTCCATCAATATTTGCATAATGACATAATAGGATTAACTTTTGACATATATGGGATAATCATAGTTCACAGACGCAAACACACATATCCCATAATTTTTTTTGCAATATATAAAACCAATAAAGATTAATACTGCAAAAACAATCTTTGCCCTTAGAAGGTAGAATCAATCTTTTTCGCACGGATTTACACCAAGAATAGCTACAAAAGGCGTATAAAAAGATTTTCTCAACAAAGAAGAACATACAAAGTCATTAACGACCATGCACCATAGTTCACATAAGATGATTGTGAACATTCAAGAATCCCATAGCAATGCGTACTACTACCCATTCTTGAACTTCCTTCTTTTTGATTCACCAACAACATTCTTGTAAAATCTACAAATGAGCTTATATGAGTAGTACTCCAAGAATCCAAGTTCCCAAGTCCAAGAGAAGTGGAACAAGTGCGACGAAACGGAGCAAAACACTCAAAAACAAGAGATGGGACAAGGATCAACCTTAACTCATCCAAATTCAGGAATTCTTATCTCCATTTTGAAGAGAATTCAAATAGGAAGAGAATTCAAAAAGAATGAGGTCATTCTGAGTTCGTACGAACAAGTTACGGCCAAAACAAGTTTACCGAATATCGACGTCTACGGTCAAGTATGCATACGGGTTTGCAAACGAATTTTTGTGACCTGGAGCAGTATGCAAACGGGTATGCGTAGTAAAATCCATGGATTTTGATTTTAAATGATGGTATGCATACCTGGTATGTGTACCATGTAGTCCAAACATCCCGAACTACTATTTTCAAACCTAAACATTTAAGAACCTTAAACACAGATCAAGTTAGGTAGAAATGAACTATAAGCAAGGTACATGGATCATTATAAGTACTCTAAGAAAATAAAAACACAAATCTTGCTCAAGTTTATAGACATACCTTTTTAGAAGAATCCAATTGAATTCTACAGCCTTACCGAACATAATCTGTGCGCCCCAATTCTCGTGCTTCCCTCACCGTATATATAGTAGGGCATTCCTTGGTGAGGATGCACTAACAACACACTTAAGTTGTGTTGAGGTGAGCAATGTCTTCCTCACCACAAGTGACTTTTGGATTATCATGAAAGAGATCACTTTTAGAACCTTTCACATCCAAATCCATCTTTCCAAAGAACTTTTTAAGTTCCAACATCATGGATACTGCCTTCTCCATAGTCATGGAATTTTCTGGGAGATCATTCCTTTTCACACTCAAACATCATTGACTTTCTTTGGTATCCACTTCTGAGTGCGTTTAGGAACAATCGGAACTTTATTCCCATTAGTCTCTTCTAGAATTCTCGGAAGTGAATCGGATTGACTATTCTTTTGCAAGTTAGTCTTTCTCCAACTGGGAGCATCGGATCTTGTCTTCGCCTTTACGAAGTTATCCTTTTGATAACCATTACGATTGTGAAAAGGATTCGTATGACGTTTATAGGCAAATCTAGGTTTATCATAGCACTGATTCCTTTGCCTAAAGGTTAGACGGTTACAACCTGTAATGTTAAGGGGATTAGTCTTAACATATGATCTTGGTTTCATAACTTCTTGTGATGCCCAAACAAGAACATCATGAAGTTTCTCATTCCTTATACGAAAACGACATCTCCTTTCCAGGTAACCTTTATTTCCGCAATAGTGGCAAACATAAGGAATGTTCTTACCTCGATCCGTGTGTGATGACTTTGTAGGTTGATATACTTTGCTCTTTTGAACCTTAACTACCGGTGAAGGTATTTCACTTTTTCCATCAATGGAAACCTTTTTTTTTTTTAGAAGAATCACTAGCCTTGACAAATTTTACCTCTTTGCTAGTACTTGGAGCATATATTCCCTTATAGCCCAATCCTCGTGTATCACGATGATTTTTACTTGCTCCTAGCATAGTGGTTAATTTTCTTGAACTAGTATTGAACTTTTTCAAGTCATCTTCCAACATCTTGATTTTATCAAGAGTAGCAGCTAAATCAGCCTCAATGCGTTTTTCTCGAGTGAGATACGCGCCTTCTCTGTCATCAAAACTTGCTTGCTGGGAGTTAATCCTTGCTTCAATTTTTGCAAGTTTCTTTTCTAACAAGAAGTATTTTTGATAAACACGATCACATTCAAGTGACTTTCTACTCAGGTTTTCCTCGGTATCTTTGAGGATTGATTCGCAAGATCGATTCCAACCATAAAGACCTCCATAAATCCTTTTCAATTTCTTGTTTTCTCGACATAGAGGAGTCAGAAGAGGTGTGACATGAGAAGTTGTAATATTCTTAATTTTCAATGAATTCAAAAACTTAACATACTCTGAGACTTCCTCATCAACATCTCTATCAATATCTGAATCACCTTCATTAGAAAGTTCATCCAACTATTCTTCTAAGCGTATTTACCAGACTTCAACAGGTTCTACATTAAGAGAATGTTTAGATACTGACCAAGATGTGACAGATCTCTCAGGTGAATCCAAGCTTTGAAAATCATCTGGTAATTTATGAACTGGTACGTTATTAGAGATAGACTCGTCTATAATAATCAGATTACCACAAACACAGACTTATAAGGTCTTTAATGTGTTTGCCCGCTCTGATACCAATTTAAAAAGTGAGGGTACAACAACCTCACCCAATATTTCGCTTAGCAATCTGTATAGACTAACTCCAATATACTTTTAAAAGAATCAACTAGACAGTTAGACTCAATCTTAATAAAAAGTATATCAAAGAGTTATATCTCAATTTATCGATTCAATCCTTACTCAAACAAATAGAAATCTGCGATCCTGATTGAATACAAGAGAAATACCTTAAACGGTACCAAAGACCAATGTTCAAGGATCAATCAATTTCAATCAACAACCAAAGGTTGGATTTACCAATTGATCGATACAACGCACAACCTGTGATATTTTAATTATATAATAAAATATAATGCGGAAAAGAAATAACAAAGACACCAGAAGTTTTGTTAACGAAGAAACCACAAATGCAGAAAAACTCCGAGACCTAGTCCAGATTAAACACACATTGTATTAAACCGCTACAGACACTAGCATACTATAAACTAACTTCGGTATGGACTGTAGTTGAATCCCAATCAATCTCACACTGATCCAAGGTACAGTTGCGCTCCTTACGTCTATGATCCCAGAAGGATACTACACACTTGATTCCCTTAGCTGATCTCACCCACAACTAAGAGTTGCTACGACCTAAAGTCGAAGACTTTAATAAACAAATCTGTCTCACATAGAAAAGTCTACAGGAATAGATAAATATGTCTCCCACAGAAATACCTATGAGTTTTTGTTCCGTCTTTTGATAAATCAAGGTGAACAGGAACCAATCAATAACCCGGACTTATACTCTCGAAGAATAGCCTAGAATTATCAATCACCTCAGAATAATCTTAATCGACTAGCGAAACAAGATATTGAGGAATCACAAACGATGAGACGAAGATGTTTGTGACTTCTTTTCTATCTTGCCAATCGGAGAAATTAATCTCAATCAAATCTTACGGTTTTACTCAAATACTATAGAAACAACAAGATAATATCACGCAACTACAGAGAAAATAGTTGGGTCTGGCTTCACAATCCCAATGAAGTATTCAAGTCGTTAACCTACAGGGTCTCGTAGAAACCTAAGGTTAAAGGAGAATCGACTCTAGCTTATACAATTAGTATCACACAGGAGGTGTGGGGATTAGGCTTCCTAGTTGCTAGAGTTCTCCTTTATAAAGTCTCCAAATCAGGGTTTGCAATCTAAGTTTCTTTGGTAACAAAGCATTCAATATTCACCGTTAGAAAAAACCCTTATTAGATTCAAGCTAATATCTTTCAACCGTTAGATCAAACTTAGCTTGTCATACACAAATGAAATGCACGTTCATTTAGGTTTGGGTAACGGTACCTAAACGTGTACACCTAGTTGGTTCAACAATAGTTAACCAATGGTTAGCCATATGAGCACTTTCATATAAACCTTATTCATCTTCACCATAACTAGTTCAAGTGACTCAAATGAACTAGTTAGAGAGTTGTTTAATTGCTTAGATCTCATAGAAGTATACAAGAACCAATCGAAGCAAAAACGATTTTGATTCACTCGAATCAATTCATGAACATTATATCCACGGTTTTCAAATATGCATTCCTTAATTAATAAATGTATTTGTTCACGAATAAACCGTTTTAGAAAATAACCCACTTAAGTACGCATACGGGTACGCATACTTAAGTACCCGGACTGAGCTTGTTTTAAGTTCAATAACTCCAGCAGAAATTCACGGGATGTGAACTTCCGACAGTACGTGTATAGGTACGCGGACTTAGCTCCGGTCATCCTAAACCAACAAAGTACGCATACTTTGGTTCAAGGATTTTGGACTTACACAAGTATGAGTTCACATACAATGTTTATATCCATTCAAGGTTATATATTCTAAACTCTCATTTCAATCATTGAAACATTCGTAGAGGATGTTATATAGTTGTTATTCACAAACTATTTTTCATCAAAGCGATTTTCAAGAAATTGAAACGTTCAACATGACTTCCGTCACGAGTAAAGATGAACTTGGCCAAAGCGAAAGCTTACCAACCCATATTTCGAGAAATAGATAAGCGAGATAAACTCGGCTGGAAATAGCAAATGTGTATAATTGAAGTCTATATAGCAATACGACTTTTGTCTCAAGATGGGAGATAGAGTAGATAGATATTATTTGCTAGTCCCGAGCAAATTAAAACTACAAAATAAAATCCTAACTCACTGTCGCAGGCATCGTCGATTGCACTTAGCATGTACAACAAGCCTTTAAACCCCTAGGTGGTCCTAGTGGCCGAGTTATAGTCTTGGGAGGGTTTACCAGAGGTGTACCCACAAAACCTTTACTCCAGACCCTAGCTATCTACGTAGAACCTTAGAATGCACTAAAGAATCTCCTTGGTTGGCATACTTATTGATTACGGGAGGAAGTACCCTGATGCGAAATTCCAATTGTTGTATATGAGTTTGCACTCAAGCATACTAAAATTCATATATAAGTGACAGAGCTCTACTCAGATAGTCGCACTATGGACATCAATATCCGGAATCAAACAAATCACATGAATAGATTAAGAAGATGGATATAGAAATTGATGGTTGCGAATGGACTTCAATGCCAAGATGAACCTATGACCTAGTGGATTGAGATACTGGTCTGGACTAATATCAACACAACTGGCATATACAAGGGAACCAGTGGTCGACAATCCTAAATCTACATCAACACAACTGGCATATACAAGGGAACCATTGGTCGACTTTATAATAAACCTTTATTTATTTTTATTTTTATTTAATTTTTTAACGACATGATTAGATCTTTTGGATCCAAGCGCATGCTTTTTGTCAGCAGATTACATGGTAATTCCCGTGGATCCTGCATTCCACGCTTGTTTAGGCGACGGAGACAGGGAGAACACACACATATTGTTATCCAAGTGTTAATATTTATTCCGATTGGTCTAATTGGTCTGGGTTTTTTTTTTTTTTTTTTAGTAACTCAATCACTCTATTTCAACCCAGCAGACATTAACATAAAAATTTGCAAAAACAAAAACAGAAGTAATAAGATGATTCCGAGATACGGTGAAACTATCATGTTATTTCTAACACCTAAGCTTCGTGCTTTTATGAATAGACTCTTATAGATGTTTCCATCTAGTCAGATTGGTTCCTCAACTCCTAAAACTAAAATGCTTCCATCCACTTAGATTGGTTAGTGCCATCCTTAATAGGCATAAATTTCTAGGCTCTGTAGTTTATAATGCAACTAAAAAGTTTCTCCCATACCCCCAAACTTAAACCTAACATTGTCCTCAATGTTCTAAATATAAAATTAAAAGCATGAACAAGGAGAAAGTGTTACCATTTGAAGAAAAAGAGTTAAGGAAAGATATTACCGTGTTGCATGAGAATGGGTTACCTCCCAAGAAGTGCTAAGTTTAAAGTCTTCAGCCAGACATTGGAAAGGATTAGTCACCTCGAATCGTATAACAGTAGTCGGAATAACTGTGGGTCTTCAAAACCAAATAGAGCTGACCAAAGGAAACTGTAATAAACCAACGAAATGAACAAGACTAGCATACCCTTACCTAGTTTCCTGATTAAGAAATTTATATCTAATTGTGGTTCAGGTTCAGGTTCTATGAAAGGGTCAAAATAAAATATTTTCATTGGTTGCATTTCTTCATAGGTGGGATCCGAATTATTAGGTCCTAGAGTCTGGAAAAACTTAGAAGCACATAATAATAACCTAAATAATGGAGGATCCTCTAAGTCAATCAGGTTTGACTTACATAATTGACCACAATGAGAGTAGTGGTCATTCTTAAGCAAATGTGTCGATTTTAATTTCCTAAAGCATTTAGGTTTAGTCTCACAACTTAATATTCGACACATTTGGAATATAAACGTTCCCACAGTTGGAAGAAAACTATTTGGTGGGAAAACAAAGTCAATCTGGGTATCATAGCCTGGGCAAACCACATCAACCATAGGATGGGTTTCTAACTTCTGAGCTTCTTTCTGGACATCATTAGGCTCGGGAAAACGAGTATGAAGGTAACCTTGTAAAATGGTCGAGGCACAGATATACTCAGGTGATGTATCCTCACTCAAATTTAAAAGCTCTACGAGTTCATCTTCTTTGTCTAAGACTATTGTTTCTAAGTCGCTAGACTCTAAAACAACATTTTCAGAATAATCCCATTCCTCTAAACCACTATCGGCTTCGTAATCAAAAGGAAAAACTACATCGTCTAAACCGGGGATATCTCTAGACAAATCCTCGTCCTTTTGAATACGTGAATAATTATTAAAATTATTTGGATTTGAACTAGAAATAACATTATCATTATAAAGCTCAATTGGAGTAACAAATTCCTGATCACTATGCCTACATATTTCAGATTCTTCAGCAACACTATCCTCATCATAATCGTCATTATAATAGCATGGAAATGGTTGAACCTCATCTAAACATGTAGTGTTACCAATTCTAACCTCGTCATCTTGATTATGCAAATATCTATCATTATTTTCAAGGGTATTATTGGAAACACTGTATTGGAAATTAAGATTATTTCGAGCAAGTCTTTCGTTCGTCTCAGCCATCAGCTTGAGGGATTCCTCTATAGAAAGTTTTCTTAATGGTGCAGTTCGTCTATTCGTTTCCGACATAAACCTATATGTTTGCTCAGTTAACTGCTTAAGAGACTCTTCTAAAGATACGGAAGGATCATAAATAGGAACAGAAGGATCATAATAAGGACTAGTTTTAAACAGTTTGATTGTATTGTCCAAAGACGAGGTACTAGCACTATAATAATCCTTATTTTCTTGCTCGTATGACCGGTGTGTGTGTGGATAGTAATTGGGCTCACTATGGTATGAACCATAACCTTCAAAAGGGTTGTGTTCCCAACCACTATTTACACTATGGTCGTAATATGAATAATGTCCATTTTGAAACTCAGGCGGATATTCATTGTATTGGCTATTGTAATACCAGTTCGACATTCTTAATTGCAAGGGAATTCTACACAATCACAAACAAGGCTGACTCGACCAAATCAAACCTATTGATTTCTAGCAAACAAAAAGCATGATGGCTCCACTTAGATTGTTTCTAGACCAGGTTCTACTCTTCCAAGAGGCAACTGGGTACAATTTTAGCAAACCTCGTAGGACCATCCGAATAAAGTAAGTCGAAGAGAAGTAGGAGAAGATCATAGGAGCTTTGATACCCCCACCTCTTTGGCAACGCTTCCCTGGGTTACAAGGCGGCTCTAATCGACTTACAGTAATCTTCCTGAACTTTGAGTTAGGCTAACAAGATACCCAATACGATCCTTTTGAACGACTTTCCTATTAAGCTCGTTACCCTATCGGTCTCGTTCTAGTCAATATTTTAATGCTTAGGTTCGCGTTAGGTATCGTTTTCCTAAGACGGGCAAGAAGAGAACGGCGATGAAATCCGAACCCTTATCTTGTATGGCCTGGCCTTGCCCTTTACTAGGAAATTAAAATCCGTATTCAAAGCCTCAACATATATGCACCTTAAGGAAGACAGTAAACCCGCTAACAGGGGATTCGCGGGTGTTTAGAAGCTTACCTCCCGTACCAGACGGGGGATGAATCGTTTGTAGTCGACTCGGGCCACCAACTCCTATGTCAGTGTGCGAACCCGAGGGGCCGAGACAGTATCGTAACCGTCGTCCTTTTCTGCAAAAAGTTTATATTTAATGGTACCCTTCCGTAGGGTTTTTAAAAAAAATGTCCCAAAGTCCAAATGTCCAAAAATAAAAAATAAATAAAAGTCCAAAAATAAAAAAAATTACAAGAATAAAAATAAAACCCTATTTACAATTTCTAAAAATTAAAAGTAATAAAATCTAAATAAAATAAAATAAAATAACTATATACAAAAAATCTTCTTCTTCACTCCTTTGGACTCCTCTTTTCTTTCCTTCTTTGGCGATGCTTTCCTCTTATAACACTTTTTTTCTTTCCTTTTAGCTCCGCTCCAAATCTGAAAAAGAATCAAAAAAATACCAAATGCGTAAAGAATAACAAAAATAATAAAAATAAATCTAAAAACCCTAAAAACAAGTCCCCGGCAGCGGCGCCAAAAATTGATGTGATTTTATGTTGTTGTAAAAAGTGATAAGTAGAGTTCGTTCAACTCGGACTTGTGAAGATTCGAGTTTTTAAATTTAATAAAAATATATAAACAAAAATTATAAACAATGGGCGAGAGGTATTGGGACTAAGGATTTGGCCAATTCTCATGCATGTGGTTCAATTTATTTATTCTCAACAATTATAACCCAAATAAAATATGATATGGTGACTCTTATTTTTGCCTAAGTAGATTCTCAAAAGATTAGTTGTAAATCCAAAGCATGATGTATCAAAACATTTAAGCTAAGACTACATCATCAAATTAAATGACAACTAATTAATTCAAATCATATTTCAATTTTAAATTAATGCAAAAGTCATAAAAAGAATAAATTAAATTTACCATATGATGAAAATCGACTCCCTCCGCCGTCCCAATGTTGGGTTTTAGTTCTTCATGGTGAAAACACGCTCAAAATAATAACGCATGGCTGAATAGGTGTTTTTATTGAAGAGAATGAACTGTAGTTACAGAAGGCCTTTTGCAAGGAAGATAGAAGTCGCTGAATATTTTAAGCAAGTACAGACATAAACGATAAAAGGGTTTCGTAGTTGAATATAAGACTGCTTCTGCGACGGTTCGATGTGGGTCGAAGTTCTTCATGTTCTTCGCGACTGTTCCGTTTGCGTCTTATGTTCTTCGTGTTCTTCAGCTCCGCACCAGCAGAAAACAGCAGCAGGTAGCTTTCTGTTCGTCTTGATTTCTCACTCCCCAGCCCTTCTCATCCCCCAAACTCTCGACACCCCTTCTATATGACCCAACCAATCTATTTATATCAAAAAGAGCGATTAAATCTCTCCAAAATCTTCCGAAATCTCTTTCTTTCTCTTCATGGCAAAGTTGCGGCAATTTCTTGTTTTAGAATTTCCACGCATATCTGGGCTTTCCTTTTGATTCTAAACTCTTCCTTAGATAGATATTAAGCTTTGTGAAGAAAATC
>JAJJMB010009088.1:1122732-1151622 GCA_023531105.1 Papaver atlanticum | reverse complement strand
TCAATCGATGAACGTCGTGGAGTTTAGAGCTCAACTACACTTACTATCCTAGTCCAAGACTTAGCTATAGTAGACTAGAAATCAAGACTTATAGTTTTGGCAACTAAACTTGACAAACAAGTTTGAGATAACAACGCTTGCGAGTTCGACCGAGCAGTGCTCTAACAAGATCGAGATAATAAAACAATCAAAGTGTGATTACTTGATAATAGGTTCGGACTTAACCAAACTCTATAGGATCACTATCAAGTAAAGCGGAGTAAACGTTTGTGTAATTTAATTTAAATTATAAAAACAACAATTATAATTGCGAAAAGGAAAAGTAAATGACACATCAAGATTTTGTTAACGAGGAAACCGCAAATGCAGAAAACCCCCAGGACCTAGTCCAGAATTGAATACTCTCACAACTAAGCCGTTATACAAAATATAAACCAACTTCGTATAGTTGAGACCAAGCAACTAACCCTAGTTCACTTAGTTTCTTCAGTATCCCTGCGCTTACGACATTCAATGAGTGCACGCACTTGAACAATTCCTTTGGATCGTATTCCAAACAGTAAAGGAACAACAAATCTATTTGGTAACAACTCCATTGGTTCTTTCCAGATAAAGATATCTCAAGTCATATGCAAAGGCTCTTCCGTTTAAGCTAATAAACTCCTTTGCCTGGTTAGATAAATCCAATCTCTATTACCTAAGTAATAAGATTCGGATTTTTAACAATCTAAATAGGCCTCAAGAGAACTATTAGGTATTACCGATCTCACGCAACTAATCAATTGAATAAATCTGATTCTAGTCGGATCCCAGCCGATCAAGGTTTTTGCTACACAAAGATATGAGAAACCAATAAGAAATCTTCTTCATCTTCAAATCTTCTTTAATCTTCAATTAAACCTGCACAACACCACCTGAATCTCTTGTGATCAATTACGCACAGAACGGAGTCTGTTAACAATGGATTATCATAAGATTTATTTCGATCTACAAACAGTTTTAAAGATCCTGTCAACACTTCGATCTAGTTTGAGTGAATCTTATATCAGAAGAGAAGATTCTCAAGAATAAACAAACTTGGTGCAAAGTTCAACAACCGTTAGTCAATCAAATCAATCGAAAACTAATAAACTGCAATTATCTAGTTTCCCACCAACGGTACTCGTAGAGCTTCTTGATCCCACAGAAGTCTTTAAATGAGCGGTAGTAAGAGATTTCGCCTAATTAGGGTACTTTCCTCTCCGAATAGACGGCTCCACCAGAAACAACAAAAAGATGAAGTTTGCCTATCTCTTAGGATGGTTTGCTAGAAATACAAACATAGGTATTTATAGACCAAGGATGTTTGGACACAAAGGAATTTCCAAAACCGAAAGTATTCTCAAGATATGCAATAAATGCCCATTCGGTTTTCATAATTCCAGGAAATGCTTTGTCCAATATTTTCCGAAATCTCTCAATAGAAAATCTCCAATTAGTAAATTCACATTACTAATTTTTATTCTCTAAAGATATGCATTTAATTGCTGGTAATTAAAGCATATAAAACTAACAACCTTAATTAAAAGATTCTTAATTTATTTCGGACCGGGATCTCCTTGAGTAATTAAGGAATATCTTTGAACAATAAAAGATAAGAGTTATTGTTCGTGTTTAAAGTATGTCCACATCTTTTCTTTGTAAATCCTCTTTCATATTTACAATCTTGGAATCGATTATACCACACTTCCAAACAAGTTTAGAATTGGTGCATCTGTATTCCAAGACAACTATGTGATTGATAAAATATCAAATCACATTCATGGGTTCAATCGGTTCTACTAATCACTAGGATCGGTTATACCTTAATATGGAACTTTTGTGATCGGTCACACAAGTTACCAGGACCAGTTACATCAGTTACCAGGATCGGTTACATCAATTACCAGGACCGGTTACCATATACTCATCGTATTGCTTGTGATCGGTCACACCAGTTACTAGGATCGGTTACACCAAATACTAGGACCGGTTACACCAATTACAAGGATCGATTTCACAACTCTTTTGTGATCGTTCACACCAATTACTAGGGTCGGTCACACCAATTACAAATATCGATCATACCATCTCAGGTTATTACTTAGGATCGGTTACACTAATTAATCAAAACTAGTCATACCTAATCATAAGTCAGGCATTGTGATTAGTTATACCAAGATACATAACAAGTTATGATCGGTTCTACCATCTCACACATATTGGTAATCCAAAGATATCCAATGAATAACAATACCAATAAGCCTAGTGATTTCCCTTTCGATTCATAAACAAGTTCATGAATGTACTTCCTTTAAACAAATGTAAAACATTGTTTCCTAGGATGAAATCTTCACCTTTACCCATTCACATAATCACAAAAGCATTCATAAGATTATGTTGATGTCATATCTACGAAGTTCAAAAGATAAGCGTTATACTTCGTAGTCTTATTCCTTAATACTATGATCATATGATCATGTCTCATTACTAGAGTAAAATATATTCATTCACAGCTTCGCAGTTATGTTTTCAGTATAGCACGACTTGAAAGATACGTTAGGAATGAAACAGTTCAAGTCAATTTTACTAACCTCAAGAGGAAGGATGATGTCGTCGTTGTAGCTCGTTACTTCTTCACGTTCTTCAGGTCTTCGAGTAATACTTGTATGTCTCATATTCCTAGACTTTCTAGTCTATAACCTATACGAAGTTGTCTTTAGTACATAATCAAACGACTCTTAGATGAGTTTTGATTCACTAAAATATGACAACCAAACTTGACATACCAACGCTTGGTGGGTTCAACCAAGCTATGCTCTAACAAAATCAAAAGCACACCTTCTACATCAATAATCTCCACCAAAACCCCTACAAACTCAATAGAATGTACTCAAAGGATAAACCCAACTTTACTTTGGAAGAAGACTTATCTCTTTGCAAAAAAATTGTACTATGATATCCAAAGAGGGGAGAAGAATGAAGGAAATACGGTTTACCCAGTCAATCGCATTGGAGTAAGATTTTTGAATTTTTTTTGTAGTGAAACATGTAACACTAATAAGTGTGATGGCATTGAATTGTATCTCCGATTTGCAGACATACGCAAAAAAGTGGAAGAATATAAAGCTTTATTTCGTATGTGCAAACAACTTCGACTTAGAGGCGAGACTGATGAAGAAGTCGTAGCTCAAGCTAAGAAGGATTGGACAGGTTATAATTTCAACTTCGAAGCTCAATTCGCCATCATCAAAGACTTCTTGATACATCGAAAGGGATGTTATTAAAACCAACTTTGTAATGGGGATCTATTAAGTATATAATGGGTTTTATTGTGGTCTAATTAATGAAAGTATTACTACTTTTCAATCGTAGTATGTATTTATGTTGAAACTCAAAATTTCTCAACTTACATATTCATTTATGGAGGGGAAAATTGTCTTCTAAACATGTTAACCCAGCCGTAATATAGAATCGGGTGATTCTGGACCCAATAACGGCCAGAAGTTCTTCACTTCCCATCCATTATGTGTATTTACGGTTGGGAGTTCCTCAGTTGCCAACCGTTTTTTCCGTTTTACGATTGGTTCGATACATTAACCCTCCGTAACTCCTAAAAACTAAGATTTTTCTCGGATTTGAATCGATAAAATTGCTATTGGGAGTTGATCATAAGGTTTTCCTGAGTATTGTGACGAAGGTTTTCATCAATTTTATTCAAAGTTTTCAAAAAAATCTCACCAAAATCACCCTTTTTCCTTCATCAAAATCAAGGAAAATCAAGTTTTGATTCGTAAAAAAGTAAATATTTGATTAGCCCAATCCATTCACTAATATTGATTAGTTAGCTTAATCATCTTAATTAACACTAATTAAATTGAGTGTAAACTAGGTATTACATAAAATATCATGATAAGGAGTTCTATGGATTACTATTTTATGACCCTATACAGCCCCCAAAAAAACCCAGCCGTTTAAATTCCCAATAATAGTATTCTAAAAAAAGAAAAGAAAAATCAACAAGAGATAAAACCGATGTTACTTTATTCGTAAAGTCTCATTTTATCATGTAATTCATCCACGTTTGGCCCGGGATAATCCACGAGATTGGAATCGATGGATGTTGTGGTTAAGAAATTTTTTTTCTTATTTTACAAGCTCATGGAATAATATAATATTACATTGTTATGGATCTAGATTCTAGTGTGCTACTCTTTTATCATATATGTGTACATACTTACATTGACAATAAACTGAGAAAGATCAGGAGATCGTAAATAGAGATGGACACTGCAGGGAGGGCATCATCAAATTCTACAGCAGTCCATGCAAGTGATACTCCTACAACAGATAATAAACATGTTGCTGGTGATCATAATCAAATTACCGAAAAGGAACTAGATGCTGGTGCTCTATTCGTTCTCAAATCCAAAGGTAGTAGAAGTATTATTCATTTACTACTTAAAAATCATTCTCTGGTTTACGTTAGGGATCAAATTGGTAACTATTGTGTTATAATGGTGGTGCAGGGTCATGGATACACTGTGGGTATCATCTTACAACGTCGATAGTGGCACCACCACTGCTCAGCCTTCCTTTCGCCTTTGCTTCGCTTGGTTGGGTTGCCGGAGTAATATGTCTAACTATGGGAGCCATCATCACATTCTATTCATACAATCTCATCTCACTGGTTCTCGAACATCATGCTCAACTAGGAAATCGACTTCTACGATTCAGAGACATGGCTCACGACATTTTAGGTATTTATACTCGAAGTCTTCCCACTGCACAAACTTGATATTATCATCAATCAGCTTGATATGATATATTTAATTTGTGTCTGCATATATAAGTACCCAGAGTACAAATGGACTGAGAGCTGCCGGAGGTAGAAATCGTTCCTCCAAGTAGTGTAGAGAGGATTCAGAACAGTAAGAATCTTAGTAGTCAACTCTATGTTCGAATCCCGAATCCCCTTACCAACCCTCGATATTATTCGATCGCACGTTACGTGGCTTGATGGCTACCTCGAATATATTATTCACAAGGCTTTGTGTTGACCCAATAATTCAGTCGTAAATTATGCGCAGCTCTGGCATTATCGATGCCTTTACTGTAGCTGTACCACGCTACAACACATACATTGACCATCGTGATACACCAATAGAATCTTTCTTGATCCCCATATCATCTTAGCTCTACATTTTGTAATTTTGTGCAGGCTAATTCCGAGTTGGAATTTTTTATTTTCTCAGTGACAGGCACGACTATATGTACAGATGGCTGTTTAGTTTACAAAACTGATACACCATAACGTATATCATAATGACCGTGATACTTACTCGTGGATAAAAATTAATTTTTCCACTCAGCAGAATGGGATGGTTGCGACTCCCCCAGGGTTCTTAAGTAGCGTTTGTTTTCTTTGGCGACTCTAGATAATTTCGTATCAGACTTGCTGGGAATATATCTGATTGGATTTTAAAATCTATTATAACTCTCCTGTTTAATAATTCTTATTTCAAATGTTACGAGTCACGTTTTATGTGGTAAGTTAGTTTAAATGATGATCCAGGTGAATCAATTGAGTCACAAAATAACAAACACCTTGCCTGTTGGTGCCTAACACCTTTGCCTTTGCCAACGCTTCCGATCAGTTTATTGATCACAATGTGATTTGAACTTGTCTGCAGGTCCAAGATGGGGTCGATACTATGTAGGTCCGATTCAGTTAATTGTTTGTTATGCTGTTGTTCTTTCTTGTGCTCTTCTTGGAGGACAATGTATGAAGGTTAGTGCAACACCCATTTCCTTTCTATAAACTTGGTTCCTGCCTTGACTCATCTAAGTAACCAATAACATGCGAACAAAGATTGATCCCATCTCCATTTTATGCGAAAACAAGACTTAAATCAGCAAAAATTAAAAAACAAAAAAATCACACACACAATGATTCTTTCATTAGTTTTCTAATATTTTTGTTTCTACTTGTATTGTAGACAATTTACTTGTTATCAAATCCAGAAAAGGAGAGCATGAAGTTATACCACTTTCTGATAATATTTGGAGGCCTACTTTTAGTTATGGCTCAAATCCCATCTTTTCATTCTTTGAGGCACATCAACCTCATTTCTCTGGTACTTTGTCTTGCTTACAGCACTTGTGCCACAGCTGGTTCTATATATGTTGGTAAGTGGCAAAAGCACCCTTAACTTGGAGTCTGTGTTTCTGAAACCTTAATTTGATCGGTCAGTAAAAATATGATGTTACAGCCTACGGGTTTCGAGGTCCGAACAAATATATTGATCACTCAAACCATTATTGTACAAATAATCTGAAAAAAGAACTTTTGCGTGTCGATAGGAATGTCTTCAAATGCACCACCGAAGGATTACACCATAAAGGGTAGCACTATCAACATAGTGTTTGGTGTTTTCAATGCTGTTGCCATTATTGCTACCACATTCGGAAACGGAATCATTCCTGAAATTCAGGTTTGGATTTCTGGTTAGTCTTGCTTACTCTTGTTATACATTCTGGTTAGATTTGTTCTAAAGCGATTGAATTTTCAGGCAACGTTAGCTCCCCCGGTCAAGGGTAAAATGTTCAAGGGGTTATCAGTCTGTTATGCGATGGTGACTGTTACGTTCTTTAGCGTTGCCATTTCTGGATATTGGGCTTTTGGGAATAAAGCAGATGGAATTATCATTGGTAACTTCATGGATGAGAATGGCAGGTCTTTGGTTCCAAAATGGTTCTTGTTGTTGACCAATGTCCTTATACTTCTGCAACTATCAGCAGTTAGTGTGGTAAGTGCTCTAATTTCAATATTTTTGGGATTGTCTATTTCATTTTTCATTTTCAGAATCACCAATTAGACAAACCTGTTCAATATTTATGATGATTACCTAAATCTTATTAATTGCAGGTTTACTTGCAACCCACAAACGAGTTGTTAGAAAAAGGATTCTCAGACCCTAAGAGTGCTGAATTCTCAGCTCGAAATGTAATCCCAAGACTTATTTCTCGATCATTATCTGTCGTATTAGCTGTGGTAATTGCAGCAATGCTCCCATTCTTTGGAGATATTATTGCATTGATCGGAGCACTAGGGTTTATGCCACTCGACTTTACATTGCCAGTCGTTTTTTTCAATCTTACCTTTAAACCATCAAAACGAGGACCGATATTCTGGATTAACACTACAATTGGAGCTTTCTTTTCAGTATTTGCACTTATAGCAGCTATAGCTGCAGTTCGACAGATAATTCTTGACGCCACCACTTATCGATTGTTTGCAAATGTATAAGTAGATTTAAACTAAGCCCCAAAATTGTACCGTCTAATTTACCCTTTTTTTAGTGAGCAAGATTTGATATACATTTATCTCTTTTTCTTGTCTTCTTTTACTGTTACCCGAAAATTTATTTTGTTTTTATTGTATTATACTCCAATTAATTACGGATGAGTAGATGACATATACTGATCAAAAGTGCTAGTTAAACATGATTCAAACAATGGATTTGGGTAGGTCTTGCCTGGGCAAAGCCCGAAATCCTCATGATCGATTGATTGTTGTTACGAGCCCTTTTTCAAATTCTTTTCGTTCTTCGATCGCTGTGAAGCCTTGAATATAGTCTACTAGAGACTATACTACTAGTTCACACCCTAGTCTCCCCAGAGAAGTAATGGAAAAGAAAAATACATTTCTGGTGTAAATCCTAAACCTTGTGGCATATTCACATAACCTTACAAGAATAACTTGTTCTCTTGTATATATATATGGGTTTAGGGAAGTGGAAGTAGTCATCCGCATATTTCTCGGTCAAAATTTATCATAAACTGATTCTATTAAGTTCAACTATATATTCAATCCCAATATACGTGGCATATAAGTGGATTTGGTCATGGGTCAAGATACCTAACTTGACCGACCAATACTAACAAAAAAAAAGATACCTGAGGTTAGGATCACCAACAAAAGAAAATGAAAGAAGATTACAATCAAATCACCAGTAAACCAGTGATGAATGATAACATTGGAGATACATAAATGACAAAAGGAAAACCTGACCTTTGATCTGAGAAGAGAAAAACTCAGAGAAAGAAAAGAAAACAAAAGAAAAGAAAAGAAAAGAAAAGAGGTACAACCTTGACCTTGGATCTGAGAAGAGAAAATCTAGCACCATGCAAACCCCTTGATGAAGATTTCAGCAATCTGATTTAAAGTTCGAATAAAGGATACACCAAAAGTTTTTTATTATACTAATTCCTTTATAAAATGATAGTCCATATGAACATGTTTCATTCTTGGATGTTGAATGGGGTTTGAAGCAAGAGATATTGAAATAATATTGTCACAATCTAAACTGGGTTTAGCGGGTAATAGAAAATGAAGATCTTTAGAGAGATAACAAATCCATATTGTTAAAGTATCGCTCGGTTGAACCCACAAGTATTGATATGTCAAGCTTGTTGTGAATGTTAGTTGACAAAAACTATATTATGATTTATAGTCTATTAAATTCAGTCTCGGACTAGAATTACAACATGGTACTTGAGTATCAAAAATCAACAAATACCATCGAAGATTAAAGAACGAAGACATCAGTGAGAACCACATCAACAAAGTGTATGGAGACTGATTATCATATATTTACTCAATGTTTCTACCATTTTATCTTATGAGACAATATAGTGTAGCTTTAGTATATGATGAATTACAAAGAAGAAGTTTCTAATTCAAGCTTATACCTGAATAATCTCGAAACATGAACACAAGCATTGGATGTTCATAGGTCTTATCACTTTTGAGGTTGAGAATAAAAAAAAAATTGTTCAAAAACTTACATCTGTAAAATATAATTCCAAAAACATCAAATTGCACTTTTACTCACGAACTGACATTTTAGTTATTGAACTTTGCAATTTCAAGATGTTACTAAACCCCAAGGTGCACAAGTGTTCACTAACTGATTTTTCAGTTACGCGAACTATGCAATTTCAAGGTGTCACTGGATATTTTGTAAATTTGCTCATGTGTTCACGAACTGAACTCTCGTGAACTAAGCACCTTTGGCTTGTTTCTAAACTCCAGAAACATATTGAGTTTGCGAACTAAAATTTCTAATTCTCAAAATAATTGTTACTGAACTCCAACATTATTTGATGATTCATGGGCCGTACTTGGTTATTCGTGAGATAACTTTTTTGCACGGTCCTTTAATCGACAAATACACACACAGTCTTATTTTTCACCGATGGCAAACTTGTCCCTTCCTTAGAATCAATCTATATTGAGAAGTTAAGTTTTCTTGGGATCTAAGCAATTCTTAAATATGGAAACATGTTCGTAAACTTTCTTTGTTCACAGAAAATAACTGCTTGAACTTTAAACAAACCAGGAACCTAGGATCTCAATCCTGGCATGTTGTGTCCGTTGTGGATAGAGTCATCCTCTAAAGACCTAGATCTATTCATGAAACATAATTAGGTTGTGACTTTTGAATTCTTCACAAGGGATTTGTGAAGCTCGTTCAGTCTATCTTTTACGTGATAGATCATTGATATCTAAAATCTTATCTTGACCATCGTAGTTCTTGTCTATTTTAAAGGTTCGTCTATTATGTTATGCGGCCACTCAAGAACTATATGTTAGGGAATAAGATTGATAGAAATTACAGAGTTTTCTTCGTCTCATACTTTGTAATTCCACAAGATTGACATCTAAACTTGTTTTAAATTGATCTTGTGAGGTAGAACCAATTAGAAATCTTTTAAACTTTTGAAGAGAGTAAGGTGTCCTAATTGCTGAGGTTTATATTTTATTATCTATTGAAGATCCCTCAAAGCCAACATATTTCCATTACCTTGTTTGAAGTATATATCTTAAGAAAATCAATAGGTTTCTTGTTAGAAAGGTAAATTAAAGTCTTAACTTCGGCTAAAGAGGCTCCTAGGACTATAAAGTATGCCATGTGGGGGAATCAAATGCATAGGGTATTGTGAGATCCAAGAGACGTACGGAGCACGATCGAAGCTGAATTGCTCGGAGAGTCGATTTGGTCTCAAGTACATTCCAATCCGATGTCTGATAGTAGGCTAGTGAATGTAGCTGCTTAATACGTTGAATGTTAAAACTGGACAAGGTCCCGAAGTTTTACTGCTAGATTGCAAGCTTCCTCGTTAACAAATTTTTTGGTATCTTGTGTTATTTCTTCTTTACATGATATTGTTTTATATGTATAACTGAAATATCACAAGTAGTATGTTAATCAACCTAGGTAGTTTGAACTCGATGGTAAAGATCCTACATGACTTGTTCTCGTTAACTTCCTATCTTGAAATGTAGATTACAACACTTTGTCTTGTTGCAATTTGGATCTTAAAGGTTCGGGTACAAACTAGGTTGATCTTGATATACAATCAAGAAAAATGATCTGAATATTAGAGATCTGGACGTATTGAGTGTACAAGTATTGTCCATATAGGTCCACGAACGAAAAACTTAGTGGGGTAATAGGTATCCTCTCCTTTTTATATACCATTTCAAATAGAATTTGAATTTTAAAAAATGCAACAACCCCATGCGATCTCCAGTCATTAGTGTTTCCTGCTAAATTGGCATCTGTGATTCCCAGCAAAAATAATCCACCTTAGAAAAATGAAGGTCATGAGTCAGACTGCCTTTCATATATCTTTGAATTTTTCAAAGATGATGCATATGATGAAAAACAAGATTAACAACAAAACAAATCCATGGTTTGGTTCATGTTCAGTAGTGAAGAGCACCACAAGTGATTTATATTCAGTTGGATTGTCAAACAAGTCACTACCAGGCTTACTTAGTTTGGGAGAGGTAGTTATAGGAGTCTTAAAAAGTTTAGCACCCTAAATGTGATGTTTCTTTAACAAGCCCACTGCATATTTTGTTTGTGTGAGAAATATAGCATCATTTTCTCTCTTTACCAGTGAACCTAAAACTAGTGAAGATTCCTTTGATGTTTGATGGAAACTGAACTTGCAGTTGAGTGATGAAATATTGCAGAATCTTAGAAGAGGTTCCAGTTAACAAAATATCATTCACATATACCAATGCTACAACCATGTCTGAACCATATTTGTAGATGTTAGAGCATTGCTCGGTCGAACTCGCAAGCGTTGCTATCTCAAGCTTGTTTGTAAAGTTAGTTGATCAAAACTATAAGTCATGATTTCTAGTCTACTTATAGCTATGTCTCGGATTAGGATAGAATGTGTAGTTGAAATTTAAACTTCACGGCGTTTATCGATTAAATACGAAGATCTACAGCTATGTCTCGGATTAGGATAGAATGTGTAGTTGAGCTTTAAACTTCACGGCGTTTATCGATTAAATACGAAGATCTACTGAGGAGAGTTTGGAGGAACTTCATCAACAAAAGATATGTCGAGACTAAAACTTATCTATCACTCAAAAGTCTATTCTATTTTATCTTCTAATGAGACTAATTCGTATAGCTACATAGATTTTTATATTGTACGCATTTGATATTTCGAGCTGAGTTTATCTCGCTTATCTATTTCTCGAAATACGAGTTGAAAGCCTTTTGCTTTAGCTACGTTCATCATTATTCTTGACGAGTTTAGTTGGAAACAATTTATTTGTTGGAAACTAAATAATAAGTCAAAAGATGATCATGAGGAAATTGCCTTGAAACGTCTTATATGATTTTTGTGAGACAATCATTTGATGTCGAATTGGAAAGTTCCGTATTGATCATTCGATCACTTGAAAATTACTTATAAGCTAATAGTTTGTGTGATACAGCTATTGTCGTCTTCTAAGGATGTTTCAATGATTGAAATGGGAGTTTAGAACAAAAACCTTTGTTTGGATACAGCACAGTATGCGTACCTAGTATGCAAAATGTTTTGGTATGATTCAGGTCCGGGAACCTTGTTTGCATACCTAGTATGCAAACGGTTTTAACTGTTAAAGTCCGGAACCTAGTTTGCATACCTAATATGCGAACGGTTCTACCTGAGTTAGGTCCAAGACAGATGTTTGCGTAACCGTTAGCAAACGGCTGGACAAGACCAAAATCCGGAAACTATAGTTTGCGTACCTGTTTGCAAACTTAGTGGTTAAAGTTCTAAAATCGGTCAAGTATGTTTTTCATACTCATGAACAAATACATTTATGAATTAAGGAATGCAATCTTTGCAAACCGTGGCTTAATGTTCATGAATTGATTCTTGTATAAGTACTTTGTACGATTACGAATCAAACTGATTTTTATTCAGTTGGTTCCTATGTATTTCTATGAGATAGTGAACAATTGAACAACTCTATGTGAAACACAATTAGATTCATTTGGTTATCTTTGATGATTGATTTATTATCATATTTGATTTAGAAGTGTTATATGAATGTGGTTAAGACAAAAGTGTCCATATGGCTAACTTCGGTTAACTATTATTGAGCCAACTCAATATACACGTTTAGGTACGGTTACCCAAATCTAAATGAAGGTATATTTCAATTGTGTGTAACAAGCTAAGACCATCTAACGGTGGAGAGATATTGCATTGGTTTTAAGCAAACTTAACTTGAATCTTAAATCAGGTTTTCATCTAACGGTGAATATTGAATGCTTTGTTACTAAGCTATCTTAGCTTTGATTGTAAGCAAATCTTGATTTGAAAGACTATATACGGGAGAACTCTAGCAACTGAAAAACCTAATCCCGGCACTTTCCTGTGTCCTAGTTACGACCAGATTCGATTCTCCTTGTACCTAGGTTTTTCCAAAACCATTATAGGTTAACGACTTGAAGACTTCATTTAAGATTCGTGAAGCCAGATCCAACTATTTTCTTTGTAGTTGCATATTCTGATCTTACTTGTTCTATCGTATTCAGTACTATCTTCTCTAAGAATTGCTCGAGATTTATCTCCGATTGGTAAGATATAAAAATTAATCACAAAGCTCTCCGTCTCATTCTTTATGATCCCACAATAACTTCTTCTACTACCATATAGTTAAGTTATTGTGAGGTGATTGATATTTCTAGGCTGCTCTTTGGGAGTATAAGATCGGATTATCAATTGGTTCCTGTTCACCTTGATTTATCAAAAGACGGAACAAAAACTTTGTAGGTATTTCTGTGGGAGACAGATTTATCTATCAGAATCGACTTATCTGTGGGAGACAGATTTGTTTATAAGTCTTCAACTTCGGGTCGTAGCAGCTTTTAGTTGTGGGTGAGATCATCTAAGGGAATCAAGTGTGCAGAATCCGACGTGGTTCTAGAGACGTAAGGAACGCGACTATACCTTAATCGGTGTGAGACATGGTTAGGGCTCAACTACATTCTAGTCTGAAGTTAACTTGTAGTAGACTAGTGTCTGTAATGGCTTAATACAGTGTGGTGTTCAAATCTGGACTAGGTCTCGGGGTTTTTCTGCATTTACGGTTTCCTCGTTAACAAAATTTCTGGTGTCTGTGTTATTTCTTTTTCACATTATATTTGTTTATATAATTGAAATATCACAGGTTGTGCATATTTCAATCAATTGGTAAACCGACCTTGTTTGTTGGATATAAATTGATTGACACTTGGGCATTGGTCTTTGGTACCGTCCAAGTTATTTCTCATATCAATCGGGCTCACAGATTTTTATCTGTTCGGTAGAAGATTGTATTGAGAAATAACTCTTTGATATATTTCTTGGTTGAGCTCGCTTTATAAGCTGGTGCTCTCGGAATTATATTAGAGTTAGTTCATACAGATTGCCGAACGAATTATTGGGTGTGGTTGTTATACCCCCGCTTTTTCAGTAGAAACATAAAGAAGTACCAGCAGTAGAGGAGATAAATTGCAGTGAGAGAAAAGCATGACTATGCTTTCCATACCATGTTATTGGTACCTTCTTTAATCATAAATAAATTTATGAAGTAAACACACCTGATTAGACTTAGAAGGATCCTCTAAGCCGAAAATTGCTTCTTAATTATATACAACTTATTTCAAGTCACCATGCAGAAAAATATTGTTAACATCAAGTTGATGTATTTGCAACTTGAACCAAACTGCTAATTAAAGATAAAACAATCCAAATTATTTTTAGCTTAGCTATGATTATCAGAAGATATAGAAAGTGAAAGCACCAATCTGGGATAAGGAAATTCCTTTTCATTAAAAGTGAGACGCTTGGAGATATAGATTCTGCCAGACACGGGATGAAGGCATCTATGGCCTTGAAAAAAGTGTTAGCGACAATAAAGATGTAGGGAATACTCATAGTCTCAAGCTTATTAGTAGTATAAGGTTTTAACCAAGACAATTCATTATTAACGCCTTTAAAGCATAAAATTAAAACTCTAGGATAAAATTGACAAATTCACTACCACCATCATTTCTGATAATTTCTGGAATTCTATCATTAGTAGCTACTCTCGTTGTATACATCCCAAGACAAGGAACAAATTCATCAATATACTTTGTAACTTGAAATCTACGAAACAAAGACAAAAATAAGACTATCCAATTCATATAGTTATCATCCTCTAACTTTAAAAGTATGATATTAGCAATGGTATTCATAGGTGTTGATATATGGAAATTCATTACTTCGGCCAGAAGGTCATTACGTAATTTGTAAGCCCAATTCCACAAGGGATCTGGGGACTTGGGAACTCGATCGGTCCAAAAGGGACTTGGTCCAATCCTAAGTTAATATTTGAGGGTAAAAGAGGAAATGAGGTGGTCATGAGAGAGTAAAGGGTTGTTTACCAAGGAGTCAAAGTTGGCTTAGAGAGGAGGAAATGGTAGTTTGGTCATAAAAGAAGTTAGCGGACATGTGTCACGATAAGATAAGAAAGATATTAGTATAAATAAATGAAATCATCTAACATTGAGGGGATATTCTTTTGGGGAATTGGGTTATGTTGATAGGATTAGGCTCTCTTTACTATTTTAATTTTCACCCTATGAATGTATGTCTTGCCTCGAATCGTGTAAGTATGCACTTACGAAAATTCACTTTTCTTTACCTAAGAATCTGAACTTAATATGTGGTGTAGCTTGTTGGCAAGTATAAATGACACGAGTTAGCTTTGTTATACATGATGAAAAACATTCCTTTGGCTATGTTAACTTCAACATCTTGCGCATTCTTGCTCCTCTTTCATTTTTGATCTTAACTATTGTGTCAGCATTTTTTGAATCAACATCAAATGAAAATCTTAGCATTTCGCTTTCATAGTAAAATTGTAAAATTATATGAATGGGTTTCTTTAACGTCTTACTAAACTGTGTTTATATATCAAAATCCCCATGATTTCCAGGCATGATTAGGTCATAACCTCGGATTAGATAAAATGATGTATATTAATAGCACACGATATAATACTTGTACCCTTCATGAATAATGCCTTTGATTCTTACCCGTTTACACTGGTGGTAGTGGTGGTACTTCTTTCTAGCATGTAACTGATTTTGTCGTAATATTCAAATTTGTCCATACTATTTGTTTTGTCATAATAGTTTTAAGTTACCTCTATTTGCTTTTGTGCTATATTTGGATATCGTATAGAGTATCGGTTAATTCCATGATATATGATGAAAGTTCCTTTTCACCCATGTTATCTCTATGAAAAGACGAGGGTACCCAAATACACCACAATCTTTAATTTATCCACCTATAAGTCCTCTACCGAAAGTGATTGTCTATAGACTGAGTCGAGACAATACAACCAATCGGTTCACACTTCATGTGATTGTTTATGGATACAAGATCGAGACAATACGACAACAAGATAACTTGTGTGATTGACTATGGATACAAGATCGAGACAATACAACAACGAAGTATGATACTTGATAATAGGTTCGGACTTAACCAAACACTATAAGATCACTATCAAGTGTGTACGGAGTTAACGTTTGGGTAATTTACTTTAAATTATAATAACAACAATTATAATTGCGGAAAGGTAAATTAAATGACACAGCAAGATTTTGTTAACGAGGAAACCGCAAATGCAGAAAAACCCCGGGACCTAGTCTAGAATTGAATACTCTCAGAATTAAGCCGCTAAACAAAATATAAACCAACTTCGTATAGTTGAGACCAAGCAACTAACCCTAGTTCACTTAGTTTCCTCAGTATCCCTGCACTTTAAACTTCGATGAGGCACGCACTGGAACAATTCTTTTGGATCTTATTCCAAATAGTAAAGGAACAATAAATTTGTTTGGTAACAACTCTATTGATTCTTTAAGATAAGATATCTTAAGTCATATGCAAAGGCTCTTCCGTTCAAGCTAATAAACTCCTTTGCCTAGTTAGATCAATCTATCCAATAACTACAAAAGTAGTCAAGTTTAGATTCGCAATCAATCGATATAGATTCCAACAAGAAACTATAAAGTGATGCCGATCTCACGCAACTAATCAATCGAATAAATCCGATTCTAGTTAGATCCCAGATGATCAAGGTTTGTGCAACAGAAAGATATGAGAAACCAATAAGAAATCTTCTTCGTCTTCAAATCTTCTTTAATCTTCAATTAAAACCTGCAAAACACCACTTAAATATCTTGTGATCAATCACACACAGAACGGAGTCTGTTAATAATGGATTATCACAAGATGTCTTTAGATCTACAAACAGTTCTAAAGATCCCGTCGATACTTCGATCTAGTTTGAGTGAATCTTATATCAGAAGAGAAGATTCTCAAGAATAAACAAACTAGGTGCAATCAAAGTTTCAACAACCGTTAGTCAATCAAATCAATCGAAAACTAATAACACTGCAATTATCTAGTTTCCAACCAACAATACTCGTAGAGCTTCTTGATCCCACTGAAGTCTTTAAACGAGCGGTCGTAAGAGATTTCGCCTAATTAGGGTACTTTCCTCTCCGATTAGACGGCTCCACCAGAAACAACAAAAAGATGAAGTTTGCCTTGATCTTAGGATAGTTTGATAGAAATGCAAACTTAAGTATTTATAGACCAAGGAATTTCCAAAACCGAAAGTATTCTCAGGATATGCAATAAATGCCCATTCGGTTTCCATAATTCCAGTAAATGCTTTGCACAATATTTCCCGAAATCTCTCAATAGAAAATCTCAAACTAGTAAATGCACATTACTAATTTTTATTCTCTAGAGATATGCATTTAACTGTTGGTAATTAAAGCATATAAAACTAACAACCTTAATTAAAAGATTCTTAATTTATTTCGGAACAGGAACTCCTTGAGTAATAAGGAATATCTTTGAACAATAAAGGATAAGAGTTACTGTACGTGTTCAAAGAATGTTGACATCTCTTCTTTGTAATCTTCTTTCATATTTACAATCTTGGAATCGATTATACCACACTTCCAAACAAGTTTAGAATTGGTTCATCTGTATTCCAAGACAACTATGTGATTGATCAAATATCAAATCACATCCATGGGTTCAATCGGTTCTACCAATCACTGGGATCGGTTATACCCTAATATGAAAACACTTGTGATTGGTCACACAAGTTACCAGGACCGGTTACATCAGTTACCAGGATCAGTTACATCAATTACCAGGACTGGTTACCATATACACATGGTATTGCTTGTGATCGGTCACACCAGTTACTAGGATCGGTTACACCAATTACTAGGACCGGTTACACCAATTTCAAGGATCGATTACACAACTCACTGTGATCGGTCACACCAATTACAAATATCGATCATACCATCTCAGGTGATTACTTAGGATCGGTTACACTAATTAATCAAAACTAGTCATTCCAAATCATAAGTCAGGCATTATGATTAGTTGTACCAAGATACATAACAAAGTTACGATCGGTTCTACCATCTCACACATATTGGTAATCCCAAGATTTGCAATGAATAGCCGTACCAATAAGCCTAGCGATTTTCCTTTCGATTCATAAAACAAGTTCATGAATGTACTTCCTTTAATCAAATGTAAAACATTGTTTCCTAGGATGAAATATTCACCTTTACCTATTTACATAATCATAACAGCATTCATAAGATTATGTCGATGTCATATCTACGAAGTTCAAAAGATAAGCGTTATACTTCGTAGTCTAATTCCCTAATACTATGATCATATGATCATGTCTCACTACTAGAGTAATATATCCATACACAGCTTTGCAGTTATGTTTTCCATATAGCACGACTTGAAAGATATGTTAGGAATGAAAAAGTTCAAGTCAATATTACTAACCTCAGGAGGAATGATGATGTCGTCGTTGTAGCTCGTTACTTCTTCACGTTCTTCAGGTCTTCGAGTAATACTTGTATGTCTCAACATTCCTAGACTTTCTAGTCTAACCTAAACGAAGTTGTCTCTAGTATATAATCAAGCGACTCTTAGATGAGTTTTGACTCACTAAAATATGACAACCAAACTTGACATACCAACGCTTGGTGGTTTCAATCGAGCTATGCTCTAACACTCTAGTACCTCGAACAAGTCATAAACATCTTGCGCATCTGTAGACAATTTGCATTGCTTCATTTCATTTCCATCGTTTAATTGTTCTAATCCTCAGCATGATAGCTGTAAAAATAAAATAGAATAAATAAATAAACTCATCTTCTCAAATATGGTACTGCCTAGAAAATAAATGATTATGCATAGCGTCAAATGCAAAGAATGAAACATTTGGAAGGGCAATTCATTTAGTCACGTATTTAAGTTTGACATCTTACCAATTCATCTAACTATGCATAGAGCGTTTAAAATCTCATTTGCATCAACATTATCGTGTTTTGAATTTTCGCATTTGACTAACAAAATAAGCTAGTCCTTAATGCCAAGAGATAGGGCGGCCACTACTAAGAAATGAACAAGCATTCGGTCATGAATGCCGAGAGATGACTTGGCCCTGAAGATGACCCGACCTTAAATGTCGTGAGAGAACCTGGCTTTGAATGGTTTGATTAAACTCAACAAAAAGGGAATTCAACTATAATAAAAGCACTAATAAATAATACGCCCTGATAGGAAAAGAAAACACGGTAATAATAATAATGTGATAATAGAAAATCCAAATACAATCCCGATTAGTTAATTAGTTTGCCTAATCCAAATATTTGCGTTTAGATTAGGCAATAGGTTTAGTTTGTCATGATTTCAGTGTGAGTGAGAGGATAAATAAGGTCAGCTACTGTCTGGATTGGAATACAGTCTGCCGGGTCTAACGTATTATCGAATTGCGGGATCTAGTTTTGTTAGATAAGGGTTGTTAATCAATCTCCGAATTTGTGAAAAATATGTTGTTTGATTGTGGTAATGAGGGATGCTAGTTGTCTCCATTGGGGACTGATTGAGGATGGGGTATTTGGTGTCCCTGAAAACATAGGTTGTTGTTTGAGATATTTTTCGTTGCAGGGGATAACATAGATTGAATCCGTTTTTTCATGGATGTTCCAAATCCGCTTCATAATTACCGCTTTATACCATGATAATCGTTTCTTCGAATTCCTAGACCACCTTTAGATTTGGTCATACCCAGCTTAATATAACCCAGCGGGTGAAATTTTTTTTATTATGGAGTCATGTCCCCTGAATAATTTTCGGGTGATACGATTTAATTGTAACATCCATGATGAAGATGATATGATTGTTGTTGGTTGAGCTTTGGATGGTGAATGGTGATGTATTTTGAATATTAATGTGCTGACGTACTGTAGATTTGAAGCAGGTAATTTAGTTGATTTGTACCTTCCACTGTTGCCTTGTACGTTATAAGTAAATCATTTGCGTACATGAGATGGAGAATTGGTGGGGCTCTTTGTGAGATATGCAATCCCTTCACCTCTTTTTTGGCTTCAAGATTACCTAGATTGGTAGAAAATATTTTCGTGCAGATGATAAACACATATGAGGAAAGAAAGTCTCCTTGTCTAATACATCTAGTTGGGGTAATATAGCCATGTGGTGTTCTGTTAATGTTGATTAAGTAGGTGATCGGAGATATGCGTAGCATTAAGTAATCTATAAAAGGTGTCGAGAAACCTAATCTTGTAAAGGCTTTTCTAACACAGTGGAGCTATGATGTAGTCGGGCCACATACTTCAAGTATGTGGCCCATCTTTATGTGTTGACAACTTGACACGTATTATAAAGTAGAAAATAAAGTTCCAAAATGGTTTTATTACACAACTGTTTAATTAATTTTTTTTATTAACTTCCTACTTTTTCTCAAAAAGTAAATCTTTTACGGGGATTTGGAGGGGCGGGTTTTTAAGTTAAATACGTGTCAAGAGATAAAGATGCGGCCGACCACATCTTTGATGGAGGGTTTCTAACAAATCCCCAGTCTAGGCTATCATAGGCTTTTTTAATATCCAATTTGAGAGCTCTTTTGGGATCTTTAGTGTTGGTAGGGGTTTTAATATGGTGTAAAAGTTCCCCAGCAATTGTTGTGTTATCTTGAATAGATCTTTAGGGTACAAAGGCACTTATGAAAGGAACTATTTGGAAAGGGAGTAAGTGGCATAAACAGATGACTAGGATTTTAGAGATGGTTTTGTATGTGACATTACATAATCCAATAAGCCTGAATTGTGATGGTTTGAAAGAGTGGTCAACTTTGGGGATTAAGGTTAGGTTTGTGTGGTTCATGAGAGGGTGTATATTGAAGGAGGTGAAAAACTCTTAACCATGTCTATTAATTGTATATGGGTTATGAAAAACCGGGGGTCTAACAACCACACCAAATATTTCGTTTAGGCAATCTGTATGGACAAACTCCAATACAATTCCAAGAGAATCAAAGAGACAGTCAAACCCAATCAATGGAAATATATCCAAGAGTTGTATCTCTTTTTCTCAATGTAATCAGCAAATCAAACAGATATAATCCGTGAGCCTGATTATTATGATAAACAACTTGAACGGTACCAAAGACCAATGTTTAAGTGTCAATCAATTTATATTAACAACCAAAGGTTGGATTATCTAATTGATTGAACTACGCATAACCTGTGATATTTCAATAATATAAACAAATATAACGCAGAAAAGAAATAACACATACACCAGAAATTTTGTTAACGAGGAAACCGCAAATGCAGAAAAACCCCGGGACCTAGTCCAGATTTGAACACCACACTGTATTAAGCCGCTACAGACACTAGCCTACTGCAAGTTAACTTCGTACAGGAATGTAGTTGAGCCCTAACCAATCTCACACTGATCAAGGTACAGTCGCGTTCCTTACGCCTCTGAATCCTAGCAGGACTCTACGCACTTGATTCCCTTAGCTGATCTCACCCACAACTAAGAGTTGCTTCGACCCAAAGTCGAAGACTTGATAAACAAATATGTCTCACACAAAAAAGTATATTAAATAGATAAATTTCTCTCCAACAGAATTACCTACGAGTTTTATCCAAGAGTTGTATCTTGGTTTCTCAATGTAATCAGCAAATCAAACAGATAGAATCCGTGAGCCTGATTATTATGAGAAACAACTTGAACGGTACCAAAGAACAATGTTCAAGTGTCAATCAATTTATATCAACAACCAAAGGTTGGATTATCTAATTGATTGAACTGCGCACAACCTGTGATATTTCAATTATATAAACAAATATAATGCGGAAAAGAAATAACACAGACACCATAAATTTTGTTAACGAGGAAACCGCAAATGCAAAAAAAAAAAAAAACCGGGACCTAGTCCAGATTTGAACACCACACTGTATTAATCCGCTACGGACACTAGCCTACTGCAAGTTAACTACGGACTGGAATGTAGTTGAGCCCTAACCAATCTCACACTGATCAAGGTACAGTCACGTTCCTTACGCCTCTGAATCCCAGCAGGACTCTACACACTTGATTCCCTTAGCTGATCTCACCCACCACTAAGAGTTGCTACGACCCAAAGTCGGAGACTTGATAAAAAAAATATGTCTCATACAGAAAAGTCTATTGAATAGATAAATCTGTCTCCCACAGAAATACCTACGAGTTTTGTTCCGTCTTTTGATAAATCAAGGTGAACAGGAACCAATTGATACACCGGACTTATATTCCAGAAGAACAGCCTAGTAATATCAATCACCTCACAATAATCTTAATCGTATGGTAGCGAAACAAGATATTGTGGAATCACAAACGATGAGACGAAGATGTTTGTGACTACTTTTTATCTTGCCTATCGGAGAATAAATCTCGAGCAAATCTTAGAGAAGATAGTACTCAATACGATAGAATAAAACAAGATCAAAACACGCAACTACAGAGAAAATAGTTGGGTCTGGCTTCATAATCCCAATGAAGTCTTTAAGTCGTTAACCTATAATGGTTTTAGGAAAAACCTAGGCTAAAGGAGAATCGACTCTAGTCGCAACTAGTATCACATATGAGGTGTGGGGGTTAGGTTTCCCAGTTGCTAGAGTTCTCCCTTATATAGTCTTCAAATCAGGGTTTGCAATCAAGGTTACCTTGGTAACAAAGCATTCAATATTCACCGTTGGATGAAAACCTGATTAGACTCAAGCTAATATCTTTCAACCGTTAGATCGAACTTAGCTTGTTACACACAAATGAAAAGTGACTTCATTTATATATGGGTAACCGTACCTAAATGTGTACACCTTGTTGGCTCAACAATAGTTAACCGAAGTTAGCCATACGAACACTTTCATATCAACCTTGTTCATCTTAACACAACTAGTTCAAATGACTCAAATGAAACTAGTTACAGAGTTGTTCAATTGTTTATATTCTCTCAGAAGTATACAAGACACAATTAAAGCAAAATCGATTTTGATTCACTCGAATCAATTCATGAACATTATAGCCACGGTTTGCAAAAGATTGCATTCCTTATTTTATAAATGTATTAGTTCATGAACAAACCGATTTTAGAACATAACCCACTAAAGTATGCAAACGGGTATGCATACCTAAGTAGCTGGATTTGGTCTGGGTTCGCCAGTATGCGAACCGGTACGCATACTGTCGTACACCACCAAACTCAGTTGAATTCCCAGACTTGAATTTACGCCGGTACGCATACGAGTATGCATACTAAGTTCCCGGACTTCAACTAACAAACCAGTACGCATACGGGTATGCATACTATGGTTCTGTGACTTGGAATTACTTGCAACAGTTAGCATACAAGTACGCATACTGTGCTATATCCAATCATGGTTAATTGTTCTAAACTCCCATTTCAATCATTGAAACATTCTTAGAAGACGACAATAGCTGTCTCACACAAACTATTAGCTTCAAAGCAATTTTCAAGTGATCAAATGATCAATACGAAACATTCCGAGTCTACACCAAATGACTATCTCACACAAATCATATAAGATGATACTAGGCGATTTTCACATGATCATCTTTTGACTTTTGTCAAGAATATAAGATGAACTTGGTTAAAGCGAAAGCTTACCAACACATATTTCGAGAAATATGTAAGCGAGTTAAACTCAGCTCGAAATATCAAATGTGTATAATCGAAGTCTATATAACTATACGACTTTTGTCTCAAATAGGAGATAGAGTTGAAATAGACTTTTGAGTGATAGATGAGTTTAAGTCTCCACATACCTTTTGTTAATGAAGTTCCACAAGCTTCCATTAGTAGTTCTTCGTCTTCAATCGATGAACGTCGTGAAGTCTAAAGCTCAACTACACATTCTATCCTAATCCGAGACTTAGCTATGAGTAAACTAGAAATCAAGACTTATAGTTTTGACAACTAAACTTGACAAACAAGCTTGAGATAGCAACGCTTGCGAGTTCGACCGAGCAGTGCTCTAACAGGTTGTATCCTAAAAAACCTTGAAAAACTTACTGGTGTATCCATCCGGGCCTGGAGCACGTTCAGAGCCAATGCAGAACAAGTCTTGTTTGATTTCTTATGGAGTTAACTCTTTCTTCAGGGAATTACATTGTTTGGGTGTTAGTCTGGGGGTTATTGCTAAAGATGGAGTTTCGTCGTATTCGGTGTCGTGTATAACTCAATGAAGTGATTAATCAAAAGTTTAACTATTGCGTCTTTGTAAGTTACCCAATTGTTTTGTTGGTCTTGAAGTTGCTCAATGTTATTGCAACTTCGGTGGATTGTTGCTTTGGTGTGGAAGAAAGTGGTGTTGCGATAGCCTGATTGAAGCCATTGGATTCTTGACCTTTGCCGCCAATATGTTGCTTGGAAATCTAGTAATGTCATGTGTTTTTCCCTGAGATTTTTTCCATGGAGTTTCCAATATGTTAGATCATTACATGTACTGGTGGTGCATTAGTATTCTTCCATTTTGATTTACACAGATGATTTATTGATCATAGACGGAAGGTGGTCGAAAGTTTCCTAATTCCATTCAGTAAGGATTTCGCTGGTCGAAATGAGCTTGAGCTGCAGATTCACAGATGATTCTGAGTCGTGAAGTGTTATCCATGCTGAATTTACCACTTGTTTCAACTTCGGGTTGGTAAGCCATAAGTGCTCAAATTTATATTTCTTGCTTCCTTGCCAGTCAATTACCTTGATTTGGAAAAGGATTGGGGTATGGTCCGAGGCGATTCTTGGAAGGTGGTAACTCCAGCATGTGGGTAAGGTGTTCGCCGTTGTTGAGTTGTCATGGCTCTGTTGAGTCGTTCTAGGATGTTATCATGACCTTGTTGATTGTTCGTCCAGGTGAATGGATTGCCTCAGAATCCGAGATCTATAAGACCTATCTGATCAATTGAGTTAAGGAATGGCTGAGTCTGTACATATGTAATCTGCGAACCTACTTTCTTTCTTCTTTTATGATTGGTCCATTACCTTATTGAAATCGCCAATGAGGAGCCGTGATACATTGATGTTGGAGAAAAATTGATGGGAAGTCATTCCAGATTTATTTCCTTGCATCAAGGTGCATGGAAGCATAGATGCCGGTACATATCCATGGATGCTCCGGTATCGGAGGTGTAATAATGGCGTGGATATAGCTCTGGGAATAAAAAATAATTTACACATCATAGTTCTCCTTCCACATTAAGCATAGTCCTAGGGATGCCAGATATATTTATTGCAATTGCAACAATATATAGATAATGATTGGAAAAAAAAGTTTCAGAGTAGTTATGAGCGCCACTCCTTCCTCTAATTTACTTAATCCTTTCAAGCCAATGATTTATCAACGATTCACTTTGTCGTAAATATATAAAATAAAAATGGGCATTACCTAAGTACCCCTGGTATGAGGCCCATTAAAAAATACCCTTTAAAACTTAATATATACCCCCAAGTTTCTATAAGCTTTATCCTCTTGATAATGCATTACTAAAATACCCATTTGTATATATTGTATAATATACAAAACCACTACCACTAACCACTATTCAAAAAAAGAAAAACCATTACCACCTATTGCCCATCACCATTGTCCACCAACCACAACCGTTGTCACGGACAACCACCACCACCGCTAATAACCACCACTATTTTCCTCCACCACCACCACCGATAACCACCACCACTGCCCACTAGCCCTTCCCTCGACCACCGCCACCGCCAACCACCACCACTTTCCTCCACCGCTGACAACCACCACCACTGCCCACCGACAACCACTTCTCTCCACCACCACCGCCGCCAACCACAACCACTGCCAGAACCACAACCTTCATCCCCACCAACGTCGCCTTCGTCGTAATAGAACCACCGTCGTCTCCATCAAGTGGAGTCAACTTGCTGAAAACAAATGGAGGCAACTAGCTCAAGTTGTCTCTAAAAAGTGGAGGCAACTAGCATAAGTTATCCCCAACAAAAATTTAACAGGAACCAGTTTTTAAAACAAAATGAATCCAACTAGCCCAAGTTGTGTCCAAATATGGACGCAACTAGCACAAGCTGTCTTCATATATGGAGGCAACTAGCATAAATTGTTTTCAGAAAGAAAAACTATACACAAATGAGTGAACCTGACGTGAGTTGAACATGACATGGAGTCAGTCGTGCTACCATTTCACCACAGATTCGTCAATGCAAAAAAAACATATCAAATGCATGAGACAATTGCATGAGAATTCCCAGTGCAATACAGGAACAATCTTCTCAAAAAAATGGAGCCAACTAAATTAAGTTGCCTCCGGAGCTGGAATCAACTAGCTCATGTTGCCTCCAATTCTTGAACCAACTAGTTCAAGTTTCCTACAAAGTGAAAGCAACTTTCTTAAGTTGTCGCCAAAATCTAGAGTCCAGGAACGAAAATGAAGCAAACTTTTCTGCATGTTCTAAATAAAATTTGAAGGCATTGCATTTCATTTTAGAGATAAAGCTATGTATTCATATACTTACAAAGTCAGCATATGTTTAGTATATAAGACACCAAAAAAGAACTATTGGATTCAAGTCTAGAAGAAAGAAAAAAATCACATAAAACATTTAGAGTTGCAACAATTAAAAAGAAGGGTTTCACAGTGGAACCTGTATTGATGTTGCTAGTTCAGCGTCTGGATAATTCGAATGACCTTGAAAACTTATTTGATCAGCTGTTTCTTTGAGCCGAATACTCATCATCCTCTAGAAAATTTGGACAAGAAGTAGACCACGAAGAAACATAACAATACAAACAAGATCACACGGGTTACGTGGTTCGATCAATTTTGAATAATCTTTTTATTTATCCACTTCATATTGTTCTTGACTCCTTCTTATGCTTTAATCACTGTCATTTGTTGTTTTTCCAATAAGGAAAAAAATGGACAAAACCAATCAAAAGGCAATATATCACATAATCACCAAATATGTAACAGGTATTCATGTGAAGCAACTGCTAATAGACAGTATCCTATTTTATGAAAAAACCAATACAAGTTTGTAAAGAAACAAAACAAGTGGAGAATCAATTGTCTCATCCTCAACTGCAAATTCAGCAACTCTACACTTTATTGGCATCATTTGTGCTAGGAATTGTGTAGTTAGTTGTCTCTATCTATCACCTAAGGCATACAACAATTACGATAAACGTAAGATGACTATTACCAGTTGAGAAATCAAATCATTCTGATATTTAGCTTCATTCCCTATCTCTTGTGCTACCTGCAATATACACAACCAAGTAATTAGGTTAACCAAATACAACATCATCCCCGTCCAAAAATTCACACACAAATCGTAGAATATGCATGATATCTGAAATTATCAATATCCATGATCATAAACCACATTCAAACAAATCTCAATTTACTGAAAAAAAATCCTTAATTTTTTTGAAATAGAAATCAGAAAATTAGACCTAAAAAGAGAAACATATGTTCTTGAGTAGGGAGATTTTACTTCCAAGACTAGAAACTTCTTCGTCTAAATCAGCATTCATTGGGTCAATCCGAAGCTGAATTTCATCTGGATTGTTATTATACCCCGATCTTGCACTACAGCAACAACAACAACAACAAACAAATTATACGAAAATCGATTTTCCAAATTTGGGAAACTAATGAAATCAAAATTATGAAATCTGAATCTGAAGTCGATAGGTTTAAACGTAACGATTAATCTGAATTCTCAACTCGAAATAATGAAATCGAAAACCAAAATAACAAATCGATCTATGCATCTGGTTTGAAAATCAGTTGAAATCAAACATATAACTTAACATCCATAATGGATCTACTGATGGTAGTGGCGGAAGTGACCGAGGTGGTGGTGCAGGTTGTGGTGGAGGCAATCGAGATGATGGTGGTTATGGGAGCGATATAGATGGTGGTAATGGGGGCGATGGAAATCTTTCAGAGCTTTGTGACATGAAGAAGGATGGAGGTTAAACAAAGAATTATAGGAATTATGGTTTTATTAAAAATTTCAATTATACCGCTAGGGGTATTTATGAAGGTCCATAAGAATACATATGAAGACCCACGAAAAGTGAGGGTATATATAAGAGCATCTCCAATGTGACATTAAAATGTGGTCACATAGGATTTTCAATTGTTTAACCAAAAAATCATCTCCTATGGAAATGTGAAGACAGAAAGTAAAAATGATGTGTCATGTAGTTACGTAGACATCCTCAAAGCTATCCTCTAGTTTTAGAGGTTTTCTTAGAGGATGTGAACATCCTACTCATCATTATTTATGACTATAATTAGATATATAATTTGGATCAATGGTTTAAAAAGTTCAAAACTAATAAAGAAATAAAGTTTGTGGTTGGAGATATTTTTTTTTTCATCTAATCTTTACATCACAAAAACAACCTCCACGAAAGATGCACACCAAGTTACCACCAGAGATACTCTAACATTCCCACAATAAAAATATCAGCCACACCGTAGAGCAGTGCACTCAGTCCGGACACGTTCTTTTTGTGCATTTGTATACATTCAACATATTCAGTTCGGACACGTTATCTTTGTGCATCTGTATGCATTCAACATTCTCATTTACAGGACGGTTTTAACTTCCACCATCCATCTTCTCTATTTCTTCTCCTATGTCATTAATATAAACTTCCTACAAGATCAAGAAAAAATAAACCTAGTTAATCTGCAGCAGTAAGAAGATCCAAATCGAGAAACGTTCAAATGGAAAAACATAAAGCAGAGTGTTGAAATGCTGAAAAAATAGGTAAAGTGGGACCAAAATCTAAAGGAGCTGATTATTGGGAATGAGTTACTATGGGGGTCGATCAATGAAGTTTAGTCAGTGATGAAAAGTGGAACAATGACCATAATTCCATATCCCATACGTGTATATCTTTGCTTCTTTTCTCTATTTAAGAAGGTATAGACCACACACTACAGAAACTAGCTGGCCAAAGAGAGAGAGAGGGAGAGATGGGCACTGCTGGGACGGCATCAAGTTCTACGGCAGTTCATGCAAGAGATTCTCATGATCAA
>JAJJMB010009088.1:1006443-1113028 GCA_023531105.1 Papaver atlanticum | reverse complement strand
AAAAAAAAAAAAAAACAAAAAAAAAAAAAAAAAAAAAAAAAAAAAAGGAAGATTTACTTTTGACAAATTCATCATGTATTCAATATGTTTCCAAATCTCAGTTGTTGTTGCAACACTGCTTCTGCTCCATCCAAAAAAAAAATATGCACATGTACTTTTAAAATCCTACTACATATAAATGGTGTTTCATCGGCCCCTAAATTGATGATCTATTTATTTTTAAATTTCTTCCCACTACTAGGTGACCTGTCATTAAAAAAGAGCATTTATAAACCTACTATTTTAATTGATTATTGTTAATATAAAAAATATGCATAATTTATAGTCATATTTATATTCATTATGCAGGTGTTTTAAAAAAAAACAGTGGTATAAAGTTTACGAATATCCGTGATATAGTTATGGAGATAAATCATCTCTAAATTTTACTAGTTATTATCTATAAGCGTATACTTGTAAAAAATTACTTAAAAATACTCTCATCTACTCCTTGCCTTAAGAATTGTGCAAACTTAAACTAGGTCATCTATTTAGCACGGAGGGAGTACTACTTTCATTTTTGAAAAAAATATGTTTTTACCTTTTTATTTTTTTACCTAACAATGGGCCAAATTGAAAATGTGAGAGTATTATTTTTTCCAAAACAGAAGGGATAATGTGGCTTAATATATGGTGGTTACTCAGATACCTTGCGCTTGTACAAAAAAGATTGGGTATTCAAATTCCACTTGCACGAGATGGATATGTTTTTTGTTTCTTTATCTAATTATCCAGTAGGCTTTATAGATAGCATGTCTATTAATGAAATATTCGTTATTTCGGTGGAATCTTGGTAATTCATAATAAAAGATTTCATATGATACAACAACAACAAAATGTGATAGTATTGAAATACTTTTTAATAAATACATGTACTCTATCGTATTTATAATTTTCTTTTAGTCTTAAAAACATTGAGTTTCTACTTCTTATGTCATAGCGTAGTCGAGCTCGTTTCTGGAATACTATTCGGTTGAGAGCGCCAAGCTCGGCTAAGAAACTTGTTAATTAATACTCAGTCGGATCGTTAGATTTAGAGTCACTTTAAGTTCTAGCATGACTTAGATATAAGAAAAGTCAACATAAACATTATTCATACCACTTTTTCAATGTTTTCTGTCTTTTTAATCCTAATTTCTAATTTCATGAAAATTTTACGGCAAAGACGAGAAGAGAGTTGCATCAAAGAACCTTGATTCCCAAAATTTGGAATAAATTCGGTTTCAGATTCTATTCAACCGTGAAAAAAAATATGCTCTCTTAGTTACTTGGTAAACGATTTTGTAAAAAAACTTCAGTAAAACTCAACCAATTTTTCCGACTTATTCATTCATCCTCGTCCTCGGTGAGAATTAACAATCGGCACAAGTAGCGAGTACTCGCCAGTAATTGTGACGACTTTGTCGAGTTTGACTATATAAAGGTCTTACCAGTCATACGTTAAATAGAATGGTTCAGTATCCACATACCTTTGTTGATGAAGTTCTCCAAATGTCTTCACCGATCTTCAGTCTTCGAGGATCACTCGTTGATATTTGATACTCAACTACAACTTTTATACCTATTTCGAGACTTGACTTTAGTAGACTAGAAATCAAGATATAGTTTTATGCATCTAATATTGACAACAAGCTTGAGATACCGAAACTTACGTTCGAGCGAGCAGTGCTCTAACAATTGGTTCTGGCCATCTCAAGAACTCAGTTTGTCTAAGAATTAATAGAATGAATGGACTCAGCTGCAGAAAGAGATGGGAGTAAAATCCTCAGGCAAATTAAAAGGAAATGTACGATTTTCTAAGATGGAATCATCCGTTAGAGGCATATCAAAATCCAAATCAATTAGCGTATTTGAAGCCGAGATAGTCCTAAGATCTTCAAAGATACCCGAATCATCAAAATGTGATTGGGTTTCGAAAAAAGTTGGTAAGCTTCTTGAACATCGGGGATGACCAAAAAGGAATCAACATAATGGGTATCTCCATTATAAAGAAGAGATCGTCATTAGAATAAGGAGAATCCATAGTAATGCCATAGATATCCACTAGGGTCTTATGCTGGAGAATAACACAACTCGCTTTTTTGTTACCAAACCTCAAACAATGGTCACAAAATTTGGATGAAAGGTTCAAGTAATTAAAGTATATCTCTGTGACTGGATAGTTCCCTACTTTCACTAACGGTTTATCCATTAAATTTTTTCAATGTTTACCCAGACTAACACTCTTAGAAATAAATCAGGGAAGGAAGCAAAACTATACCTACACAAACTGTACTCACATGACCAAATTTACTTGTTATAAGTCCTATCATTTCCCGACTTATGTGTTCATGTTTCGCACTAAGGAAACTAGCCGAAATTGGGATTTCTTTAACAAAATCTGTAGGGATGTTCATTCCAGGATATGCTTTAGTAGCCGACAATCTGTACAGATGTTCATTCCATTTGAGGTTACCCAAAAAAAAATCTTCGTATAAATGAAAGCAAATGATGTATAGGTTTTGATAGACTTCTCTAATTTGGAAATTTATGTTACGACCCCAGAAAAGAATTAGAGCACCTCTAATCTCCCACGTTTAAAAAGGTCAGTTGAGAAAACTCTTTCCAAAATGTTATTATTTTTAGTTCCAAAGTCTTTGATGAATTCTGGTTGGGTTGGAAGAAAGACAACATGGCTATGGTTTGTGAAATATTGAGCTAACGTTAGTCCGTTGAGATGTTGGTATAGATCATGAGCATTAGCCATGATCGCAGGAAGAATAAAAATTGTTTCAAACTTTGAAAAGAAAATTAAGGAGGTGATAACTTTCTTAACCTAAACTAGTAGAGATACTAGAGTTATATATCAGTTGAGTTGGCAGAGGTGACACTATATACTAGGTTTTGGGTAACGAGACAAACAAAGAAAAACATTAGAAAGTCATTCTTTGAATTGACTCAAGTTGACTAATTTGGAAAATATTAGATTAATGTTATGTCAGCTAATGTTTCACTAGGCTTAGGTAAATGATTTCCTAGAGAGATTAAAAGGATGGACTTATTGTTTCTAGTGTCAAGTTTCATTATGAAACCCCCATGGTAGTCTAGGTCAATGCCACTGAAGATAGGAAACTGAACAAAGAGGGTGAATGAAAAGAAAACGTCGTGTTCTAGGAAAAAAATGATACAAACGATGCAAGGAAATTGGTGAGAATAATGAATGAGCAAGGATTGAATTTCTATAAAGACTAGAAGCAACTCACTATAGGAACACAAGAATTCAAAAGGATTGCTCTTTTAAAAGAATTGAGGAAATAAAATGGCTTGCAAACATGACAAGGTACCAAAGGATGTTTTATTATCATCGACTAGAGTTATACGATGCCGAGAGGGACAACTTCGTTGGATCTAGTATTACTTATTTCCTAAATACTGGGATGAGGTATTCTTGCATCCAAAATAAGACAAGGATTTGGTTTACTGTAATCTTAATCCTAAATATAAAGATCAATTGTCTCAAGGTACCAAAGAGAGGATTCAGGCTAAGTTGGAGAAATCAGGGCATATTGAGATTCATATTTTTAACAAAGAAATGCCTCCAGGCATGAACTACACCTATGTCAGAACGAAGCTAGACTAAGTATTTGCAGAAATGGGGAAGGCCCAATCCAGGAATTTGATGAAGAGTAGTTGAGAGGTGAAACAAAGGGAACAAGAAGGGTTCACATTTTGCAGTACTATCGGCCGGAAGATTAAGCACTTAGCCCTACTCTTCTCTTTGATTTTGGCTTTAATGAATATCCTGTTTCTAAATTTTATGAACATATGTTTCGGTGGTTATGGATTGTGGTTGTTGTCTGAACTGTGTTTAAAGTTTAAATTGGATGAATGTTTATCTCTGTATCCAATGAATGTTATGCTAAGTTATTTGCAAGATTTTAGAGAATGCATGATGTAAAGAAAACAATCTATAAAGAGTAGGACTGAGAAAAAATTGAATTTAGGCTGAAAAGAAAAGAGAATATCATATTCAACACTAGAGCCTATAGAAGAAGTTTAAAAGAAAATAGAGAGATTTTAACCGATTTACTAAGGCACGAGCCACTCAATTGTGACTTCTAGATTTGGGATCAAACAATTTCTAAAACATGCAATCTTATACCCAAGCTCTTAAATTAAGGCCTATGAGGTGGACAATTTCCTATAAAAAGATGAGCACATAAAGATCACAAAGAGAAAGAATATAGTTGAATGATTGGGAGATTAGATTCCAAATAGATTTAGGAAGAGGGCAAACGGAATAGGACTATTAAAAATTGGAACACAACTAAGAGAACTTAAGGAAATCTATGCTTATTATGTCTTTAACTAACAACATTACTTACTTTATTGGTTATATTAACTTCATATCGTTGCTAAGTTATAAAAGAGGAAAACAAAGGAAGCAAGTTACTAGAAGAAAACTAGAAGATAAGAAGACAATCAAAGCTAAAACAATTCAGGAAAACAAATAAATAAAATAGATTGGAGGTAACCAGACGGAGCAAAACATTCAGAAAACATAATAAAATTGAAATTTAAAAACTATCGAAGAAAAAGTTGTATCTCAAAAGGATCAAGATCAGTTGATATTACACAAAAGGATAAGTCCATTTCTAACTGATACGAATCTCTCCCCTTTCATCTTTATCATTTCATCAAGGTAAGCACGGACACAATAAGGAATTACTCAAAAGTTATTAGTGAGAAACGCGAAGGAAACCTTTTTGGAGAGAGGAGAGAGCAAAAAGAGTCGTTGTTTTTTTGGTTTTAAATGTATAATTATGTGTCATTTTTATATGTTTAGAATTACATCGATAAAGATAGTAGCTAAGTAATTTTCGAGGTCGATGATATGAATATGTACCAGGAAATGCTTGAATGAACCAATCAAATAATATGACCCGCTACGAAAAATAAACAATTTAATCAGGACCAAAAGTTACATTAAAAGTCAGGTCTACATAGACTGTAAGTTCGAGCTGATTGTTTCATCCAAAATTTATGATGAGGTCAATTTGGTTTTTTTCTTGAGGTCTATATAGTCTATAAGTTCAAGCAGGTTGTTTCATCCTCAGTTTATGATGATGTAATTTGTTTTTTTTTCCTTAATCGGTAAAGAATATGGTGTTGATGAGTTTCGAATTTAGGTTGCTAGTATCATCACCCAATGATTTTACTACTCATGCGACTTTTCAATCTCATCTTTTAATTTAATATTTGGCGGTATATAACGAGGGACAATTTTTTTAACACAACCACTACATGATTATTATTATTATTAATGGCTTAGCCAATGAAATAAACATGTTAAATCAAGTATGAAATATTTAAGCATCCAGAAAGATAGATTCACTTATTAAGTAAAAACTATACGAGCTTCCAGAAAAATAAATTCACTTATATCATATTTTTTTCTTCCTGGATCTGACTCAATGTGTTTGATTATGGAATCAGATCAGATTAGGGATGTCAAAGGATACCAAATTATACGGAATTTAACCAGTTGATTCAGGTCATATTATGAGTCCTAGAATTAGATCCATTAGTCATTTAGATACTCGATGGGTATTAACGATTTGGAATCGAAATCTTATCGGGCCCAATCGGGTATTACCCGGCGGGTACCCGCGGTTATCGCTTACCCATTTATTTCATTTTTTTTACTCAGTTTTGTAACAAAATTCAAAGTATTTTTCTGGTTTTGACTTTGATTCTTTCCCAATTTTCTCTTATATTTAAGCTTTACATACAACATTAATAAAGAAATAATAATAAATTTGTATAAAAATAGTTTGGATTCATGTCAAAAACAAGAATATACTAATTTTTTAAGAAAAATTTTGAGAGTTTTTCAATACCCAACGGGAACCCGACGGGTATTTATTGGGTCCACTAAATAATATTCGGACCCGTCTTTTTTTATCGAGTCCGGTTCCAAGTCTATTGGTATCCTGAAGGAATCGAACGCGTTGACAACCCTAGATCAGACTAACCAACATGTCTCAAAAATATGCGAGTCAGTGGCTTGGTTCCCTGAGTTAAGGGCATTTTATTCCCCAACTCAAATACATACGAGCCAGGAATTAGGCTTAGGTCTGGGTCGGATCACGAGTCACATATGACTCAAACTAAAAACACAAATAATCTGACATTTTACTCATGCCGAATCAGGGATCAATCCAGATCCAGACATCGGGTCAGCAAAAAAGCAGACATGCGCTGTCAGAGGCCGGATCTGAGATAAAACTAGGTGCCACATCAGCTCAAGATGGTTCACACGCCAGCCAGTAACACCACATGATCAGTAGAAACCAGCCACATCATCAAAGATCGCTAAGAGCGTCCACAATGGACGACTAAAACCAAAAATTTGGTCCACAAACCTACCACAGTGGGACGGAGTAAAGATTAAAAACTGGAGTATAACCAAATATCAGAGTATATTTGGTCTGAAATCCGGACCAAAACTATATTTGGTCAAGCGTAAGTTAAAAATGCGCTCGATACCAGGTGCGGATAAAAAGTTCGTTTGGAGCAGGACGGATGTGTAAACTACGCACGTAATCCAGGCGCAATTTAAAAGTTCGTTTGATGGTGGGGCGGATATTATACATCCGTTTCAATCATGGTCCAATATAAAGTGGGGTGGGCTTATAATGTTCACTTGATAACAAGAGAAAGTTTAAACCACGTTTGAACCAGGCGGGGCTATAATGTGCACTGACCAAATTTTGCTCGTGCACCATAACGTGGCAGCACGGAGTAAACCAATTTTTTATAGTTTTGCTCTTTGGTTATACTCACACTACTACAGTTGCTCCAAGGCGCTCAAGATGGTTCACACGCCAGCCAGTAACACCACATCATCAGTCGAAACCAGCCACATCATCAAAGATAGATAAGGCACGCGTGAAATGTGACCCACATGGGAACAGTTAATTTCAAAAGAAAATGTCTCATTTTCTACCGACATGTAGCCTCACGTAGAGTGCTCTTTTTATATTTTATTCAGGAGGAAAATCAAATAATTAAACTTCCTATTAATTTTAATTAACTCAACTTAAAGGAGAAGGAACCGCAATTAAAATAAATTATGGACAGGGGAAAAAAGAGATTGTCAAGTGATGGATCATGTGGTGGGATTCTTTTCTAGGGTTTTGAAGGGCTGCGTATAAATCTCAAGTAGCATTTAATGAGTTTTCCAAGTATTTCTATTCCATTAAAGAACACAAAATACAAATAGGAGGGTGAAAAAAAGGTAACCTGCAAGACTACGTAAACTTTTGTTTTTTCAAACCTCAGTTGAGTTCGAATTTCCAATTAGAACTAAACACAAACAAAAAGAAGGTAAGAAAATGAAAGAGAGAAAGCTGCAAAAGAGAGGATTAAATTTAAAGTAGAGATGTACAAAATGAAAATCACATTTGTTTTCTTCCTTATCATCTAGTTGACTGCGCAAAACATCCAACACAAACCTAAAAAATTAACGAGGCAAAACTGAATCCGCTGTAATTTGGTTTGTGAATAGATCCCAACACTTTTCTTCACATTTGCGCATTAACAATGCATCTGTGCGATACTACAGCAAGGGAACTGATAACTATTGCCTCTGCACTACCAAAAATAAACATGAAGGCTCAAGGCTCATCATTTATATGACCATGGAGTTCTTGCCAATGAGTTGCAGCCTCTTCTTTTGTTTGAAAGGACCAGATATGTGTTTTTGATTCTTCTCGGGCTTTTAGGATTTCCTGCAGTTTAGAAGACCCAAAAATTATTACTTTCTAACAAGACGATGTTAGAAAATACATTATAGTTGAAGCAAGAGCAAAATCTACCAGAAAATGAAAATGAAGACAACAATAACATAATCCGCTTCTTCAAGAACGACTAGAGCAGAGACTTTACCTATCTAATAGGCCTCGATGCGAAATTAGAATAAGGATAATAATAATACTAAAAGATGAGGAAATGGTTAAGACAAGAAGCGAACAACAAATCGCTTTTCCCAATACTTGATCTGAATATGTGGCACACGTTTGGCCAGGCTAGTGACAAAATAGTGTCCATGTTACTTAATCCGAATTAGAAAAGAAAGGCACCAAGCAACCTCCACAGAAATATACACGGCAGCCAGTGTTATGGATCATGCCTACACAAATAGACAACCTAAAATTACAAGGAATACACCCTTTTATACATGTGAAATAAACTGTTCTAAAAGAAAGTGAGGTAGATGTTCAAGGACCAAAACTGTGAATTATTACAACATATGGAACAGGCAGTAGGCATTACTTAACTATGGTACGAACCAAAATCTTCCTATATGTCGAACTGCTGCAACATATATACAGCTTAAAGAAGAATCTGACACATTAGCATGATTATAGTTGTCAGTGCAAAACGTCAGTACACCGAATACACAGTCCAACTACTTTATAGTTTAGTTTGTACAAATCTAACATGAATGTCACTAGTGTATGTAGCTGCAGACAAATATTCAGGCATTCAGTACATGCTTTATAAATAAGGGTAAAACAAGAGGGAAGAGAGGAACGTTAAGAACACCAACCTCTACCTCAGAAGCTCGTTTTGTTTTCAGACTGAGACAATCAAAAAGAGCATTCCACTTCTGAAAGCAGTTATCAAAAGTTCCAAGCCTGTAATATTGCTGCATCTGGTAAACAGGAGCTGCAAAATGTGAACACCAAAATCAGTAACATCCAATAGTAGGCGAATACTAACATCTAGCAGCAACAGAGCATAGAACAAAACTTAATATATAAAACTATGTTAATGATGCAACATGGTTATCCTCGTAGAAAAATAATAAGCAGCTAAACAACAGTGTTTTAACAAATGTTAATTTCCTAGCGTAGCTGGAAGAAGACATCTATTTCGCCTTGTCTCAATTGGAATAAATACTGAGGAAACTATTGTACTGCAAGTATTGGCAGTTAGTTCAAGGTCTTCAATACCAATCTTGCTTAGATAAGTCCTAAGCAAGTTCAGTATCACGAGCGCTATTTTCTGCAGGGCAACCTTCTGGAGCCATCTATCGTCCTCTATCGCGCACTCTTCCAGAAACAGGACTTTCAGAGCTCTGTCAAGCAAAAAGGAAACAAGAAGCTGAGTGATGCATGTCAAAATGTTGATATTACTTCACATAAATTTCTAAAACCAGTACAGATGTTCCGATATCGATGGTTGAGTAATGTAAGTCAAATATTCACATCAACTAAAATAAATGAAACATGACAACATTGACTCTGTTTCTTATAAATGTTAAAAAGAAAATGTGAATACCACAAGCAACTTCAACTTTCAACTACCAATTATGTGGTAGGGAGACCCACTGTCCTATTCACCTTCGAAAAAGGTAATTCCAGCATGTAAGGTTTCTAAACGCCAAGTAACTGAAGTTGTGAATGACAATTGATTATGTTAATTATTTAGCACCTCTCTTCTCATTCTCATGTCTACAGGAGTGAATTCAGAGCACCTAGGAAGTAGATCACCAAATATGCAGCACAAGTTTGTATTTAAGACAAGAACAAGGTATCTTTGGAATACAGAAAAGCAAGGTTCAAATGAAGATGTTACATTAACAGGCGAAAAAAGACAAAAGACAAAACCAATGGAGGTGTCTCATTGCCAATAAAGAATACTTTGGAAATGAGATTTTAATTTAAGAAAATTCTGGTGGGGATAAATCATAAAACCAATTAGCTCGCTTTCGGATGCAGTTCTTCTCCCGCAATTTATTTATAATCCACAATTTATCCATCGTGGTTTTACTCAACAGAAAAGAGTAGAACTAAGTAGAAGCATGAAGCACAAATGCATCAGCAGATCAGAGGTCCTAAACCTACTGATATTGCCATCATTGGTTCTGTAGCTATCGCGGATTCATAACCAAATAGCAAAATAAAAATAAAATGGCATGGACCAAATATGTAACTTATACCTAAAGGGCAGGTTACAGAAATAGAAGTTGAAAACCTGTAATAAGCATGTAAACACTGCCTATAAAAGATGGAAAAAGTATCGAAAGAATATAATAGACATTTCCTACTCGAGCAAAGTTAGAGGTCAACAAGAAGCAGAAATATATATTGAATGTATCCAATAGCTAAGACAAGGAGGTGAAACAGTGGAAAATTCATTTTCACGGATTCTTATCAGCGTGGTTTTTTCAATTCCATCCCTCGCCACTATGAAAATCAAATCTCTTATGCGTCGAAGTCCTCAAACCACTACTACTACGAGCACCTCACTCACCAACAATCACCACCCCTCCACCAGAACCATGACCAGCACCACCACCTCTAAGATTCCTCACCAACATCACGACGATCAATACTGCCGCTACAACCATATCGATGTTAGTGTCATCATGAACACTATCATTCAATTCACTACAAGTAAACATTTTCTTCTTTTGTTTCTCCTAATCTCCATGCATTCACTCAATGTACCCAGCTTAAAACATGAATTCTTGAGAATCTTTTATCTAAATAAAGGAGGGCATGTTTTGTAATGCAAAACTACTTCCAACTAATCAAGCATATTCTATCAAAATTCAAAAAAAAAAAAAAAAATGCATTCCAAGTAATGGTCAAGAAACTACATACCTGCAAGTACGCTTAATATGCAAAAGTCCATCAGTAGAAAGGCCATAGTGTTTAACAAGCACAAGAGTACGAAGCTGAATTCCATGAGATTCACCAACAATCTCAAGATCTTTATCCGTAATAATCCTCCTTTGAAAATGAAGTGACTTAGATCATTTAAAAGACGGTGAAATCTCTTAAATCCATATACCGATGTATCCTCCACGATAATCTGGTATCAAGTTAAACATTGCTGCCCCAGGGGTTTACCCTTCTTTTCGATGACTCCAAAGTGAAACCTTTTACTGAGTCGGCTCAATGTAGTCGTATAACTAACATGCCAACGCACTAAAAGCATCTGTACAATAGTACAATTTCACTTCTTACATGGCAGAGATATTGAATCCTGATGTCTAGCATCATCTATTTGACACATTATACATTCTAACACCACATTGTATAATATATTGCTAATATTCTTCTGTTGTTGTTTTGTTTTTGGTAGGAGGAGTTATATTAACAGAAAAACTAAATGAGCCTTACAAACCTTGGGAAGGCTCGTCCCTGTACATCACTTGCCAAAAGAAAATACAAAAAATCATGGGGTCATCAACCCATACACCAGATATACATTCATTTGCTGCCTCTTTAGACAAAATATCGGCAGCAAAGTTACCCTCCCTGTGATTCTGTGAACGATCAGGCAGATAGGAAGGCTTCACCAAATGATGTTTGACGATAGGGACTATGAACGAGCTGTTGGATGAATACTCCTCTGTTCATGTGGATTCACCATCCAAATCTTTCAAACTTCAATACATATATAGAAACCTATATGGGATCTGCCAAAATTGCTATTGAAACAAACAAGTGTTTCTTGAAATAGTCCAAAAAAGCAAGACCACAAAAGTTACCTTTGTTGTTGACTAACTTAATAATCAACTTTATCAACCAAATGAAGAAACAACATCACTAACCAACCAAGTTAAGTTAAAAAAAACCTCAAAATTCAAAATTGCAAAATAGATTCTCCTCCTCCAGCCACTAAAGCTATGTTTATGAAGCTCTTAGACTACTCAAAGCAAGTTTGCAAAAAACTGCTCGACTTTTAGTAGAAGCCAATCTTATCAAACTAAATCGCTAAACAAAAATTGTACCAATTAGTTGCACAGTCCATCATTTCACTAATTAGTTGAATCGAAGAAGACTCAACTTTTTTTTTTTTTTTTTGAAGCATAGAAGACTCAACTTAAATTCCCACAAGATTCTCATGTGGCGAATTTGAACTTATTGTTGGTTTCTTGAAGTACTTCAACAATTCCGTGCCCTAATTATACGTTTTGAATACCTAATAAAAGTTTTGTTTCACAAAGTTTCTAGGTCAGGAAATAAATAAAGTCCGCAGAGAGATGAGAAAGGTTACAAATCCATACGTAGTATTCTTACTGAAGAAATGGGGAATTTAGAAAGCGACTTACAGTAGCAGAATCCGAGGGAATCGAAGTATTTTATACATGATAATTTCGGACGAGATTTTATCCCTTCTTCTTCACCGTCTTTTCTCTCCACCTCCATCGCCATCTCTCCCTCTCTCTTGGCCTCTTCTCTCTCTCCCTGGCGTAGGGTTAATAATTTAAGAATTTTGTTGTAAACCTACTGGCATGGCCGCATGGGTACTGCGGTGATTTAGTAGAAATAGCTGGTAAAATAGTCTCGGCCGACTATACTGGGATTTCACAAGTACACAATGCTCTTGCAAAAATTGTGTCATCACTCACCAGTCACCAGATGGGATTAGACAATTTTAGTGAAGACTTTACCAAATTGCCGAACCTAGGAAATTTGGATTACCAAAACAAATTTTATCTTTACGGATATAATAATGACAATATATTATTACATATATCACAGTGTGAAGGCAAAACCGCAAAACCATTCCTAAACAAGTTAGTTACCGAAAAATAAAAATCAGTACGAGCTTGTGTGGTAGGTAGGGCACAATGTCAAAGATCAAAAATTGGTAATACTTGCTCTGCTGTGAAAACTACTTGGCTTTGTATGTTTATATTTTCGTTTGGTACAACAGTATGGGGGAATCTCAATCATTCTTAATACTGCTTGGCACAAGATACAGCAGAAACCTCCTGATAGATTTTGTACACTCCTGCTCTGCAAGCCTTGTAGAAGGTGCTGCCAACAACAAAAACTTCTCAAGTTTTGAAGGATTTCTGACATTGCCCTCCTATTTACCAAGTAAAATCTAGATATCAACTTTGGTTTATCCATGGTTTCAGGTGAAAAGCATTTTCAGTTCCTCTATACGAGCAGTACGGACTTCCTGATCAGTTAAAGCGCCAGATATCATACGCTGTTTACGCGCTTGTACTGCTTCCATTCTTTCCTCAACCGTTCCCTATTCATCATATCATCCGCGAGATTAATTGTAAATCAACAAGTGATCACGACCACAACACCACACAAGTGTCAAAAGGTTTACCATGAAGAACATACCTTCACAATGAACCGTCTGATGGTTACATTTTTGGTCTGACCTATGCGATGAATCCGCATGACAGCTTGTTCCTCGACTGCAGGATTCCACCAAGGATCCTGCAAATAACACTGTTATGGACTTGTATTCTTAATCAATAGTCAATAAAAAAGAGAAACAGAAAACTATCTCCTGCTAGACATAAAACGGTACACCAGCAGCATGCCGGAAATCGGGACCAAAAGATACAATACATACCATAATAACAAAGATAAAAACAATTGGAACATACCAAAACGAACGCATTTGAGGCTGCTGTTACGTTTATTCCAACTCCACCAGCCTTCAAAGACATCAGCAATACCTGCAGCAACCATAACCAAAGTTCAAATTTCAACCTCAACTGCAACTTTCTTTTGAAAATGTTATAAATAAATTAGCCATGGTTTTGTAGAATACCATTATATCATTTTCCTCTGAAAACTGCTTTATTACTTTCTCTCGCTGTTGCTGACTTAGAGTCCCGTCCAAACGAACAAAAGAAATATTACTCCTGCAGACAAAAAGATCGCAACAAAATGAGAAATAACGGACTTGAATATAATTAAGTGCAAGATGCAGTATACAGGTAGGTGCGACCTAAGTTCCCAAAGGTGTCCGTAAGAAATATAACACATCTATTATCAAGATTAACAGTCAGTCATTTCCCTGGAAGCTTGCAGAGATATTACCAGCTGTGCCGAGGGACCAATGAATGGAGAGATAAAAATGTCAAAGTCGATAGTAGCACCACATGACAGTAAAATGCTTTTAGTTACACTTGCAGACTTAAAGACTTCATGCTTTGTTAATTTGTCAACACAAAGCACCACCAAAACAAATAACAACTACTATCACTTTTTCTGTTTTGACAAGTGAACACAAATTGATAAACCCTTATCCAACTTTTAAGCAGCAAAGACCACTACCTAGAAAGAGGAATCTGCAGAAGGTCCAAGAAGGAAGTCCACTGACTAAAAACAATACTTTTGGAGCCAGATGCATGCAGATTTTCCAATTCACGCAAAAGGATCACTACTTTCGACGATTCCACCCAATTTTTCTCAATATCGATCTGGAAGCGACTATCGGTTGGAGCTGTAATAAGATCTTGCTTGTTAACGGTCTTCCTGAGTATATTAACAAACAGATGTTGTCACATTATCCGCGAGAGTATGTTTACCACACGAAAAATCACAAAGATGAGCTTCAGTATGGTCACTATTAATACATGAGAACAATTCATAAAAAAGTACTTAAGATACCTACAAACAGGACAAAGACCAGAAGTATGGTTTCGCCAACTGGCCAAAAGACATTCCCGACACAATCGATGAGCACAAGGTGTCAACACAGCATCTTCAAAAGCTTCAAGGCATATTGGACACTCTCCTTTGTCTCCCTTGCGTAGCTCTTCCACCACCTCCTGGATATAAGCCCTGGACGGTGCATCAGAAGATTCCCCTTGTACTGCATCCTGACCTCCTCTCAGGAAACGCTTGGCGAGCTTATTTAGATCTGAGTACTCTTGAGTATCACCACGGCTGAATCATCAAAAGGAAATCCTCATTAAATATCATTATCGGGGTTAAGGGTATAACGGATCAAGAGACAGCAAGACGTAACCCACTCATGTTTAGTAAGTCATATTTCTATCCTTCAGTAACTAGGTCCAATATGATTTGATCACTAGAGTCAATGACAATACTCGACAGAGTGTTCCTGTCCAAGAATCAGAACCATGAGGAAATTCATCCTTAGTAGATCCTGACCCCCATGCCATTTGAAGCGAACCTTTACCTTTCCCACAACTATCAGAATTATCATTGAATAGCTAAGCTTGCCTAACAGAACACATTTATAGGGTGTTTGGATACTAGAAGCAGAAGTGCTTAGCTAAAGCATGGTTCAAACTTAAGCAGACCTCATCACAAGAAACGGATGGTCACAACATTGTCGAAGACGCAAAAGCAACTCCAAAATGGATGCATAATTATGCAGAACCCGCCCTTGCTCAACAAACCGGTCAAACTTCACCTGCAAGGTAAATCGATTCAAAAATTGACAAAATTTAGCAACTGATAGTATAAAATAACAAACACCTACAGTTCTACCATCAACAATATGTTCTTGGTAGACAGTTCTTATGCTTGAACAATATACACACCTTTGATCTTTTAAACAAAGCATCATAAAAATCTTTTTCAGCTGCTGTGAGTTCACAGTAGATCACCTGAACATCTGCTGGAGGGAGAACAAGAATCGGACTACAACAGATGCAAGTATTAGAAACAAAGCAAGTTACAAAGGACATAAAAGGGTAGTAGATATACAACTTGTTCTCTTACTTTCCCTCTCTGTCTGTGCTGGACTTTGTTCTCCTCAACATGATTGGTCTTAGAATGGATTGGACCAACTTCAATCCTCGTTCATCACCCTCCTCATAGGGCTTTTGAACCAATTTGTTCCATCTAATATGTAAGAGAAACACACAAACAAGTAAATATCGACAGGAACTTGAAAACTGAAGATAACATGGGATGTACCTGCATCCTAGAACTTGAAAGCAGCAGAATTTAACTTACTAAAGCAAAAGTATCAGGACTTACATCCCCCAGTTACCCCAAGGCTCTACCCTCAAAAACCGAAGAAGGCTGTAGATATCCTCCAAGTTATTCTGCCATAGATATATATAGCAGTAAGAAAAAAAGAAGTAGAAAACAGAGATATGTGACCCCAAGGTGTAAAGTTTTGCTTTATCCTGATAAATAATCCAACACCATGCAACAACATTTTACTTTAAAAGATCACCTGGATAGGGGTTCCAGTAAGACACCACCGACAATCAGCAGTTAAAGCAGCTGCTGAAACAGAAACTTGGCTCTTAGAAGATTTTATCGTATGAGCTTCATCAAGCACAATTCTGAACCACCGTACTGAATATAATCCACCATTTTCTTCACCCTGGTATAAGTAAGAAACAGATGTTTGAAAATAAGAATTCTTTCAATTTCTTTCGTATTGTAAATGCACAAGTAAGTGAACTTAAAAACAAGATTAAGCATTTGAAGATGCCTCGGCTGAAAACTCTGAAGCTAATACGCCGTAAGTAGTAAGAACAACATCATTCTGCGCCAGTAGCTTGGCATCTTTTGGTCTACTTTGTCCATAATGAACATAAATAGACAAAGATCCAGATTTGCTATGAGTCTCGATTTCTGCCTGAGATTCAACAGCATGACACGTATTAAATCGCAGACCAGCACTGACAAGATTTTAAACAAACTAAGATGGGACAAACAAAAAGATAACTAGGAAAATATAACCTGTTCAGAGATAAAAGAGTCAGCTTCTCACCTTCCACTGCCCTAGAAGGGTCATGGGGCAAACAATCAAACTCCCACCACTAACAAGGGATTCCTTGGGTTTCATGAGTTTATCAAAACCAGAGAACCTTTTAACTTTCTGTGTAGAAATTGGAGATTGATCTGACAAACTGCTTTCATTAGTTTCACCAGAATCCTGGACCGTGAGGTGACCATTTGATAATCCACCTCTCCCTGGGTGTGCAAGAAGCAGTGCTATAGTCATAATGGTCTTCCCAAGACCCATAGCATCTGCCAAGATCTGAAAGTGGATGATCAAGACAAAACTTGGCAATTAGTTGCTAAACACAACTAAAAGATAAAATTATTATAATTTGCGGAAATAAATAGATTCATGCCACATACACCTCCTCTTGACATTTGTAGAGTGCTGGGAAATTCTGTTGTAGCATCACCTGAAAACGAATTCAAATAGACAACAAGCTCCCTCCTACAAGTTACAAATAAAGCATGTTATGGACTATACTGCGGGAGCACAAAGGATAGAATGCAAAGCACGTTTAGCATTTCAATATACTTGTCTGCAAGACGATAAGCATCCCAACATGGGTGGAGGGTGGTAGAGGCCTTCTCCACACATCCCCCCTTTTCCAGCTGGATCATCCAACGAAGAGCTTGTTTCTGGTAGGACCGCAGATCGCACTGAAGGGTAGTTGGGGGATCTATTTCCTACATTGAGAAACAAGCAACGAACATTACTTTCTAGTATTCAAATGCACGTGAATTTTCATGATAGAAAAGTAGAAGTATTTTGTCCATGATAATACCTCTAGCTGAGAGCTGTCCCCTGTCCCAACGATATTATCCAAATCTGAATCTGAAACAGCTACATGCTCATTTTCATCTTCACTTGCTTGGGGAGATGGCTTCTTAGATTTGTCATTGTTTAATACTGATGTTTGTGATACAAAACTATCCTGCTTGAGTACTGCTATTGATTACAACCGAGTACGTACAAAATCAAAATATAAAGAGTGGTGTTTATACCTTCAAGTTTAATGGTCGCTTTCTAGAATAAAGATCCTCGGGAGTGAGCTCTGCCTAATTATAAATGAGGACAAGAATCAGTAACAAAGTAGAGAATGCAAGGGGCAAGTGAAAGGAAATAAATTGGTGAGTAGCATCCTTCATCACCTTCAACAAATAAATATGAGCAGCATCCTTAACAGAGGAAAAAAATCAACCATCTCCTCTGTGTGATGGGTTATTAAAGCATAAAGTGTTTTTATCAGGATAAATCAATCTTCTTTCACAGGGTGGACCTCAGAAGGTTCAGAAAGGCAAGTTTCAGGTACACCATGTTTTTAGAATATAAGTTTGAGTCTCACAATAACTAATTAGAGCATATGAGTCTATGAGATCCCAAATCAAGGATGCTTTCAACCTGATGAAGGTGATGCAGAGCACATAGATAAACTGATTACTGAATAAATCGGATAAAACACGTAGTTGGCTAATAGTTTGGGCTTAACCAAGTCAAAGTCGACTTGGAATATTTACATTGAAGTCAAATGAAACTTAAACCGGTACAATGCAAATGAAACAAAAGCACATTCGGAAAGCACATGGGAAAATGAAAAACTTACCTTTTTAAAAGGGGTTAACCCAAGCAACCTAAACAAATTTGGAAGAGGATGAACAACTGATTCCTCCGCAGAAGTGCGGGTTGCCTTGAGTGAAGTCTGGTGGCACTTACGGAACATTGAACTGTTGATGTACACACTGACAAATAGAGATAAAAAAAAAATTATTAATTCTGAATATTACCCCACAGTAATAACCATAACGACCTTAGTTACCTGACTGACAAAAGAATAGAGTCCATGATGGCAAGAACACCCGGAGCAAATTTACAGCGTCCCTCGATCCGAACCTTCTTATCTTTCACTAATGGAAAGAGACAACGGCCCCACTCATTCGGAATGCGGCCAATCTACAACATGAACATCCCCCATTTACTCGTTCAAAACAATTTACAATCCATGGTAATACTAACAATCACATGTTGTAATAGCTCAATTTAGTGAAAAGATACAGTTAAATAGATAGCAAGGGTCAAAAAGGATGAAGACTCAAGATTATATCACTGCCACTCCCATCAGTCGAACTCATCAAGATAATAAGACCTTAGACTCTAAATCCACCGTAATTTAGATTGAATAAGCCACTAACATTATCATATAGCAATGGTGAGGGGATGAGAAGTAGTCTATACAACTAAATCACCAATGGATAACAATGACAAAAACAAAGAGAAAGATCTAAAAGCAAACCTCTCCTGAATCTTTTGTTGAAAACCTTACAATCTCTGAGCAAGCAGATGCTGCTTGTTTTCCTTTACCGAAAACCTTACTTGTCGAAGAGGAGGAAGGGGAATTCGGTTTCTTGAAAGGAAACGAAAACTCTACTTCTTCCCCTACTTTGAGTTTTCTTCCTTTACATGTAGATAACCCAGCAAGTTCAGTACTACCAATTAACCACCATTCACTTCCATCACCGTACTTCAATTTCTCACCTACTTGAGAATCCCTGACATTACTGCTCTCAGGAAACAAATTAGGGTTCCCAATCACATCAGTTTCTAACAAATTAGGTTTCACCAAAACATTAGTAGTTCTAATCTCCTCATTTAAACTGCGAATCGATGTTTCAGGATTCTTCCCATTCTCTACTCTATTCTTCCCGTTCTCTACTCTATCTTTGTTGTTACTAAAATCAGGCACATCAAAGATTATATTAATCGCAGCCGTTACATCATTCTTTGCCATATGAAGAGCCCGGATAATATCCATGTCTGAAAAACCTTCACCGATAACAGATCGTACTGTCATCATTAATTCTTCTGTAACCTTGCTGTTTCCCATTTGTTAAACCCTAGATCTGTAACCCTAAATTTTAAGATTCTAAAAATCGAAACATCAAATCAGATTAATGAATGAGTGTTTTCAAAACTAAACATCTGAAATGTAAGACCAGCGGGAGAAATATGTGAAACCTTAAACCCTAATAGATCCAAATTAAAGATGTACTGGCTGATGAATTCAAAACCACCGCGCCAAAAAGGGAACTTCGCTGATAAAATTAGCGGGTAACGTCTATTTATATGTTAGTCAGATATTGCGAATAAATAAACAATCTGATCAACAGTAAACTAGATAAGCGCTGCCACGGTGGGCGGCCGATGAGAAAACAGACCTGCATACATCATTTTTCGTTAACAGCACACATCTTTGATATTGCCATTATGCACCATAACTCATATGGAGCCTTTCGTTAACGATTACTCCAAAAACATTGTTATTCATGAGTATCTAATGGGGTACCCATTTATTGGAAAGGGTATCAATATCCACCTAAGACAGACATAAAGTCTTCTTTGCTTAGTGACTAAAAAGTCTTCTGTCTTATATGAATTTTGATACATTCCCAAGAAATCTGACACCCCATTAGCAATGTTGATTGTTATTGATGTCATTGCAGTATATTGGTATAGTTGTTGGGTTGTCGATGATAATTCAGTAACCTGAATTCGGAACTCGTTGATACTTTGAAATTCATCACCATCAATTCTTTATCAATAAAAGAAAAAAACCATTACCTTACCAAGTTACATTACACTAATGATACATCCATTTGAAACTCACATCAGTACATGCATTCTTGTTGTTGTTTTCTTTGTCATGTACTGACTTTGATGACCAAATACGCTTCTCAAGCATAAAAGAACATGTGACTAAGATGAGATTTACAACATGACCCAGATACACCTTAGGTTTAGTAGTGTTATTAATATACATAAACGACCTCAATCTAAGATCTCAAATATAAAGTTGTTTTCATTCTTCGTCCAAATATATTTTGTGCTCCTATTTTTCATTCCTGAAAGATTTAAATAATATTATCTTATAGTCGGAAGACCAATTTGATCGGAAGGAAAAAAGATAAGTTCACCCTTTTAAAGCCTAAAGTGAAAAAAGAGAAATCAAAATACCATCTTTTTTTTTCTCCTCCTCAGTAGCTTGTTTTCCTTGTTTGTTTGTTTTTGTATACATTAAGTCAACATTGTATTAATTAGGTAAAGTTTTTCAACGAAATGTGTAAACGCGACTTTCATTTGAGGAATTAAAGGAAATTATATCTAAAACACCACCTGGGAAATAAAACTTATAATTATTTTTTCTATAGAAAGTTTCGTACATTATATAATAATAATAATAAAAGATTACACTATAATGGAAGATGACAATAAAAAAAACATAAAAAGCAATTATACCTGCTTAAAACAAAAACAAAGAAGTAAACATTATGAAAAAAAACTTCAACAACTAGAAGAGAGCTGTATAATGGGGTTGGAGAAGATGTCCGCAAATAGTGACCATATTACTGAACCAACAGGTTTATGAGATGATGAGCAACTGTTTTAACTTTTCCCGTTTGATAATCATAAATAAAGGACTTCAAAATCCAGAGATTAAACAAACATAAATTAGGTTTAGCTTTGCTCTTGTCTTTAAGTGACAGTATCATACCAAGTCTTATGGTTCTAGAGATGTGCTCGGGTATATGAGTAATGAAAAAATAAATAGAAGAGAACATGGGCAGTTCATAATTTGAGACAATCAAGCAATTATGGGATATGTAAAGATTATAATATTTCCAGTATGAGTAACGGCTGAAGTTGTGGCCATCACGAGTGCTTCCTTGAGAGTCGGGATGTGACTTGAGTGCATGTAAATTACTGTGATGTAGCCGCCCCGATAATGATCTCAACAATTGAGATGTAAACTTTATGATGTAAAATTCGAGGAGAAAATCCACAATTACAATCGAGAAGTAAATTCTCCATTAGTTGTTTGAATACTGAAATAGACTGTTTAACCCGTATATCTTCCTATTGGCAAACTTGAAGATGAACCACGCGGTAAGATGTTGTATATAGTACGGTCATCTTGTAATTAAGTAAATGAGTATGATATTTTCTTATAGGAAATCAAACTTGATTTGAATCCTAAAATTAAGTCTAATCCTATGCAAATCATAATAAAATTTAGGGATTAAAAGCATACATAATCAAGTAACACTAATAAAGAATTAAGAGTTGTTTCAACAAACGAAAAAAAGAGTCACCAATGTGAAGGCAAACAATCATCACAAGGATGAAAAAGAATCACCATTAAGGTGAAAAGAATCACCACTAGAGTGATACTGACAAATACTTAAGCAAACATACCTTGGTTTGACATAGTACTTCTTCATACGCCTTTGGTACCTAATAAGCCGTATTCTAGTGCTGGAAATATGTATTCCTCCACGAAAAGGTTGTGGAAGATATGTGTTTTTTCCTCGTGATACAATTATCACGATGTGGTCTTGAGCAAAGTAGTCAAAATCAGCCTCATTGGCCGATTTTCTCGCTAGTACTCGTTATTAGTACCTCAATCGATTCGATCTTCCATTTCTCTTCGGATTTGAATTAACAAAGATGAGTAGTCAGAATTTTAGCGTTTTCAAATTAAACGAGTTGTTTGAGCCGTCTGATGTTGTTGTTGTAATCAATTTGGTCAAGTAGATGTTGTCTTCTATATGCTTGTTGGATTTTAAAATTGAGGGTATGGACAGAGTTTTGTTGCATGCATATGAAATTGTAAGGTTGGTGTTTAAATTTTTATTTTAATATATATATATATATATATGATAAAAGGGACTTTAGGTCTCTAATGCGTTTTCCTATTATTAACCAAGTATTGGCGAGTTCTTCAACCAAGCTGGCCACTTTCCACTCCTCATTCCCACCCGAGTAGGATCCGAGGAACGATTTTAAATAATTTGTCTTGAGCCTTCTATCAAGGTTAATATAAGTGTGACGATGGCTTATACGGGATAAAGGTTTTTTTTAGTGATTTAAAAAAAAAAAGTTTTAGTCTTCTTCTTAATTGAAGATTCGTAAGGTAAAGGTTGTATCATGGAAATGATAAAAACAATCGTGGTCCAGTTAATAAAACCAAGCCAAAGTAATATATACGCAACAGTGATTTCAACATCATATTGTTTATCATGCGTCTTTAATTTCTTATGTAATCGGGAAAGATAAACTTTAACTCGAACAACATACCGAAAATACACTAATTGAGATATAGATGTAACTAGGACAAAAGCTAAAAAACAATCTAAAGAAAGGAAATATAAAAAAATATATTAATTGAATTACTAAATAGCTATATCTTGAAGAAAACAATGATATAAGAAAGTAAAATACTAAAGCGCTATACAAACATGAGAATTTGAATGGTATAATAAGCAAGGGATTGTCTGAATTTTTATCATTGCCAATAATATAAGTGATTTTTAAACCACATATGACTTTTCTACCAATATATTTAAAAATCTATCCCAACAAGCAACAAGAGCAAAAATGTTCCGGAGTAAAAAGACCAGGGAGTCGAGAATTTCAAAGTCCAAAAGAGGAAAAGCTAAAAGATGGCTGGTTAAAAAACACAAAATTGGTCATAATAACTCAAAAACAAACTCAATGGGTACTCGAACTGAAAATTATGTTATTCATGACTCGACCCGACCGATTATCATCCAAACTCTAACATGATAGTACCATCTAAACTCCTCTCACAATAATAGCGGCTACAAGTACAGGAATCTACAAAAATGTCAAATACCATGAAAACGAGACAAAGTTAACCAAAAAACAGAATTTGTGTATACCGAAAACAAGACCATCAGACTACTGACATGAATATAACCAAAACAAAAGGGATTTCAAAGAAAACATATAGATCGTAGCAAAAGAGAGGAAATCACAAATAAATATCGAACATCAAGATCAAGAACATAAAGAGTTATAGAAATACAACCTTACCGAAACCATGTAGGAATTTGATTTTGAAAATAAACAAATAAACACTGTAAACAACTCATAAATGAAAATACCCTTTTAAGTTTTTAACTGAATTGTTAAAGCGTTGCTCGGATAAACCCACCAAGCGTTGGTATGGAACTTTGGTTGTCAAGTTTAGTTCCAAACCTCCAGGTCTCTTGATTTGAAAATTAAAGTCAACTTCATCAGGTTAGACTAGGAACATAAAAATGTTAGAAATTTCTCTTGTTACTCAAGATGATCCTGAAGACGTGTCGTCAATAACGAAGACGTCATTCTTTAACTCGAGGTTATTAACTACATACTTGACTTGTTCCATTTCTATCATTTGTTCTTTCAACTTAGTGTTTATTGAAAACATAACATACGAAGTAAAGTTTTTTTCACAATGAATTTAGTATTGGTGACTTGGTCATTATACCGTGATTACAGAATTAAAGAATTATATAGTAGCTATTTCACAACTTAATGATATCTGTATAATCGATAGTGCATTAATTGATAATTAATTATTATTTCATGTGTTGAACTTCCGGATGAGTCCATACCTTGGAATAATGTTTAATCACATAGTTCAAGGAAGTAGACTTGCGAAACTTGTTTCGTAGTTGAAAAGTGATTCAAGGATCTATTATAAGGATCGATACCTAAAACGGATTTATTCAAAGAACTGATCCTATGCAAGGATCTCAACTAGGACTGATCCTAAGGATCTAAGTATGGACCGTTCCCTAGCAAGGATATAAGTTAGGACCGATCCTCATGTATCTGACCAAATATTACGTTTTCGATTTGTCTATTATGGTAGGGTTTCTATAGACATCGATGCGTATATTGGTTAGACTGGGAATGTTCATAAATGTCGACATAGTGATTTGAACATGTATTAAACTCTAATATCGTAATGTTCAACTATTTTCCTTTGAAACTCAAGGCATGACCCTGAAACCGATTTTCAATATCTTTTTAGATATCGTAATTATATTCTTATCATATCCCATAGGTTTGCATATCTCTAGTTACGATATTAATAAAGTACATGGATGTGTGCTAGATAATGTTAGTTTTCAACTATGAGTGACATCGGTTTAATAGTTGGAATGCAGTTGGTATTTGTCAAATTCGGAAAAAAATATTCTTTTAATATCTTCTTGATTTTCAGAATTGATAATACCTTGTCTTCCAATCAAGCCTTGGTCATAACATATAGTGGAGCTTGTAATAATCTTGTATTCTTAAAAACTCATCCCTTGACACACATCTTGATTGATCGTGCAGGAAGCTGATTTGTTAAGAGATAAAAGTAATATAATTATGTTAAGCATCTTATGTTGCCTTCATTTAAAGTCTTCTTTGCAACCAAAAAGCTTTTAGTAGTACCGTTCATGGGAAACTAAACTGATGAGTGCCAAATATTGCATATTTCTACACCTTTTTATTGGCAATTAACTCATCTTTCGCGCTCTAAAGTCATATATTATCTCAAATTCTGTATTTTCATTGTTTTCAAGAATAAATTCTTGTACTAATTAATTTTGTGTTTTTAGGTAGTAAAATAAAGCTTGGATGAATTAAGGAGCCAAAAAGAGCAGAGAAGTAGAGACAATGAGAGAGAGACAACAAAGACTCGCGCTAAAAGGCAGTGAAGAATGTCTTTTGCACCTCATCCGCAGGTGAAAAATGTTGCTTTCACATCTCAAAACTAGAAGTGGGCTTGAGATACTAGCTTTGAAGAAGGTTTGGGCCTAGAAGAAGATTTTCCAAGTGATAAAACCCAAGATCTAATATCCAAACCCGGTTCCATCCTGAGACGTCAGATTCAATCTAGCTGCTGAACATCCAACGTCATATCCACACAGTACATCAAAATTACTACATCTGCCTAACATCCTAGCATCTTGTCTCCTCCCTTATTCGAACAGAAGCCAAACACTTCCTCTATTACGTTCTTCTTCTCTCCAAACTCTGCAGAATGATCACTTCTACCCCTCCATCAATCACTTCCACCCCCGACCGTTTCTGATCTCAGCCACCTTCCCAACCGCCATCAATCAACCTCCTAGTCTCCATCTATCTCTATCTTAGCTTCTTCTCCAAAACAGTAACCCTAAAAGCTAGGATTGAGAGAGATAAGGCCAGGGTTATCTTCATAGCTGTAGAACATCAAATCAAAGAGCTAGAAAGTTGAATTGCATAAGGGGTTTGTCGAGAAAACGAGTTTTGAGTGAGTGGTTTCTTTTTAATTATCAAATTCTAAGTGATTGAGTGAAAATTATGTATAAATATAGAAGGCAGTGTGATGTAAAATTCATGCTCGGATTAGCCGGTGCACCAAGCAGTAGTTCATGTTTGATTTTATATCCATGATGTTCTAATTTCATAGTTAGGGTTTAGATGAATCCATTAATTTATTGCTAAGTTTAGTTCAAGTTTCGATGTTGTTCCTGTTGTGCTATAATGTTTTGGATAAATATAATCTGAGCACTTCAGCATTTTGCTTTCACAGTGTATGCCATGTATCCATTGTAGTTAAAACATCACTATGTTGATTGTGCTGCAACTCATGCTTAACTGATTGTTGTTCGATCCTTTGACTAGTTGTGCTTTAAGTAGACAGTTAGTACTTCGGATGGACACCTTAGTTGCGATTAGAATATCCATATCAGGATTGTTTACTCATCTAAGTGATTGATCTGCGGTTAGTTTTTTTGTGACAGGGCAGCTAATACTAGGATTAGATAATTATCTTAGTGATACTAAACCTTCCTCCTGAAACCACCATTTGATGTGCAGTAGACTAGAATCTTCACTGCTATCTGGATAGTCGGCAGGGCCTAGAAGTTCACCGATGTCTATAAAAGGGACAAGAGTAGTATTGAAACTAGATTGACTTAGTATAGGTTAAGAGGTGGATTCGACTGCCCTAGCACCCTATTTATCTGCTTGTTAGATTACTCTTTGCTTTCATTTTTGTTATTTCAGTCACTACCATCATCTTTGTCGTATCGACGCAAAACTCCCCGTTTTGGTTACTCTTTCTTTTAAATCAGTAGTAGTAAGACCATAGAATCAACTCTACACCCACCTTGTCCTTGTGGATCGACCTGTGCTTTCCCTTTGTTGCATATCGACACTGTGCACTTGCAATTATCATTGTAGGTACTGTTTCTAAGCCTACCATAAACCGTATTGTTATTTTGAATTTTTTTTATTAATTAATTTGATTAAGAACTAATAGTATATTTATTCTTGATTGATCAAACTTGGTTATCTTATGGTCCTTCTCTTCTGATATATAAAGGCCATTCAAGTTTGTTTGAGGATTTTACTATTACGGATCTCGTGATTTAAGATTTGTAGATATAATTGTTAATAAATCAACGTTAACAGACTTCATTTAGTGTGTGTTGACCAATAATGGAATCAAGTTTTTTGTTCAGCGGTTACTTTGAAGATTGAAGACTTTTCTTTTTGGGTTTATGATCTTTGTTTTAGTTCTTTCACACTTGATTCTCTGGGATCCAAACAAGCAGTTTATTTCGATATACATCAAATTTGTTGTAAAGATTGAAAAAATTGTCAAGTTGCTTATCCTCATAGAGTTGTTTGAATAGAGCTTGTTCGTCGTGATAGATTATTTCTATAATCTTTTATCTTGGTTTAGCCTTTGACCAAAAGAGTTCATATTGAACAAACGAAAGATCCTTTATACTCAACTTTATCTCTGACCATTGCCGGGTTTGGGAGATTCACAAGTGAGTTGGTTACTAGAACATGTTAGTCATTTATTGTTACGATCCAAATAAGTTGACAGCAGAAGTTCTCATAACAGGTGAAGCAACTTAAGATAATAGGCTATGAATTGGGATTTATGTGCATGGACCAAATTGGTTGTAGGCACATGGATACTGACGAACCTGATTAACTAGGAATAGTTCACTTGGTTTAACTACACGAAGTTGCTGGTAATCAATTTGTATAACGGCTTAATTCTCAAAGTATTCAAAATTGGACTAGGTCCCGAGTTTTTTCTGCCTTGCAGTTTTTCTCGTTAACAAAATCTTATGTGTCTCATTACTTTACTTTCTACAGTATAATTAATGTTATAGTTATAGTTAAGTAATAACACTTGTACGTTAATCGAAGTTGCTACAATCCCATAGATTGGTTCGGTCTCGAACTTAAGATATATACCAAGTTACATCTTGTTAAAGTAATCTTTTGGCGGTTATATTTCTGTAAGATTACAGAAGATGTGTCCATAGTAGGTTAATACGAAAATATTGAGGTGTACTCGGTATCCGCATCATTTCATTTGGTATCAGTGTGGGCAAATATGTGTTTGATGCGATCCAACCTATCGAGACAATGGGTCAAAATAAAATTAAACAAAAACCTAGCAAATACTCAATAAATGTATCGCAAGGTTTTGAGAATACTCTCTTCGAGTTAGCTACTGGCAAATGACCAAATACCTCTTCTAAATCTAAGTCAAATACAGAGGATATCTCTGATAAATTCTTGAATGAGTCTAAATCTCATAATAAAGGAATGGTATGTCCAAAACTAAGGTTGCAAATACCTTTTTCATAATCTGTTTTTGGGCGGGTTCCAAGTAATGCTGGTAGGGACTCTTTAGTTCCTATTATATTGTCTAATTCAGATAATGTCGTCACAAGATGTAGCTCGGTTGAACCCACCAAACATTGCTCATATTTTAGTTCAAAAACTTGAGTTGCTTGATTAGATTAGTATAGTCAACTGTGTTAAGTTAGACTAGAAATATTGAGACAAACTCGTGTTACTATAAAGAACCTGAAAACGTATCGACATTAACTAACACATCATCCTTCTATTCGAGGTTAATAATTCAATATTTGACTTTATTTCATTTTTTATCTATGTTGACTTCAAGTCATCTATATGGAAACATAACATGCGAAGTTATATATATATATATTTATGAATCTCTAATATTTATGACTTGATCATTACATTATGATCAAAGTGTCAAGGAAGAATATACAAGTATTACAACTTTGGTATATGAGAATACAAAGTATAACATTTATCTTTTGAACTTCATACATGCGACATAATTACATTATCTTTGTAATTTGTTACTGGATTCTGTGATGAACTTTTAGTTGATTCCATGCCTACAAAACTATGTTTAGCTACATGAGTTTAAGGAAGTAGACTTTTGAAACTTGTTTCGTAGTTCAAAGGGATCAAAGGGATATGGTGGTCCGATTCCTATTAGGGATCTCTAGCAGGACCGATCCCAAATAACAATTGTATTTCTGGTTTCCGTATAAACTTTAGGGTTTACATGGATTTCAGAATATGAGTTTATACTTAGGAAAGTTGACAATGTCGACATTATGAGTATTTGGACATATGTTGAAATCTTATTTATTTATTGTTCAAAGATATTCCTTGATACTCAAGATGAAATCCCAAACTGAAATATTTGAGAATCTTTTATTATGGTTTTCAAATATATGTCTTTACTTTCCCAGTAAGTAAAACATATCTTTGGAGAATATATTAGTAAAGTATACTTGTATGCTAGATAATGAGTTATCATCCATGAGATTTCAGTATATTACTTGGATATTAGTTGGAATTGTACAAAACCGAAACTTGGTATTTGCTGCATATCTTTTGATATTTTCGGTTATGGAAATTCCTTGGTGTACAAACTACCTTGGTCTATAAATAATGAAGTTTGTTCTTCTTACAAACTTATCCCGACACACGCACTTCATTTTGTAGTCAGTGTGATAGCCGACTGAGTATTATTCGTAATACTATCTTGGAGAGAAAAATAACCTAATTAGGCGAAATCTCTTACGTCCTCTCTTTAAAGACTTCTATGGGATCAAGAATTATCTAGAAGTACTATTGGTGGGAAACTAGAATCGTAATGTTATTTTAGTTTTCGATTATTGATTAGATTGACTAACGGTAGTTGAACCTTTATATTCACTAATTTGTTTATTCTATGATCATTTTCTTCTGATATAAGTTCACTCGAACTAGATCAAGGATCGATAAAGTTCGTACCTGTTTTTAGATCTGCAAATAGGTTTGTGAATATTTATTGTTAACCGACTATGTTCTGTGCGTGATTGATCATAAGGGAATCAAGTTATTGTGCATGTACATTGAAGACCAAAGATTTAAAGACAAAAAGATTTATTATTGGTTTCTAATCTTTGTGATATACTTCGTGCACACTTGATTGATTAGGATCCGACATAGCTTGTTTATCTTGATAGACATCTTATAGCTTGTCGTATATATCGACGATCTATCATTCAGTGGTTCTGTTCAAGATTTGAATCTGATAAATTGAGCTAAGATTTAATTATCTTGATAATCTAGATCTTAGTTTATGAACCTATATAAAGGAGTTTATTAGTTAAACGGAAGAGCCTTTGTATGATTCAATATATATCTCTGATTTAGTTCTTGAGATTTAGAATGGTTAGCCGGTTACCGAATATAAATTAGTCATTTGCTATTTCGGGATACGATCTTAAGGAGTTGAGTGGTAGAAGTCTTCGCAGCGGGTGAAACAACTTAAGATAACGGACTTTATCTTAGATTTCATGTGCGTTAACCATATTGGTTGTAGATGCAGGGATACTAAAGGAACTAGGTAACTTGGAGTTAGTTTACTTGGTCCCAACTATATGAAGTTGGTAGTAGTCTTTGTATAGCGGCTTAATTCTAAGAGTATTCAAAACTGGACTAAGTCCTGGGTTTTTTCCTGCATTTACGGTTTCCTCGTTAACTAAATCTTGTGTTGTGTTATTTACTTTACTTCCGCATTATTTATATTGTCTGTATAATTGAAGTAAATACACTTGTACCGTTAATCAAACACTTGGTTTGATCCCATAATTGGTTATGTCCGAACTTATATTATATACCAAGAATACATCTTGTGTTGCGATTTTCTTGACAATCTTTGTTTATATTAGATCACGCAAGGTGTTTCTCATATAAGTTGATATCGAAAATATTGTGCTGTAATTGGTACCCCCGTCATGTCACGCTCGGTTTGAAAATTAATCTTACCGATTATTTGGAATAAAAAATTGCTTTGTGTAAGAAAGTAAATCAAAAAACTTCAAGGTATGAAAAACTTACACAATCGTTAAAGAACCTAGAGAATTAAAATCAAAGATCTTAAAGGAGAACTCCTTAAAGAACTAAAGCAACAAATTGCCAAATCTCTTGAGACTCACTCTTTTTTGGGTTTTGACATCTTATTCTAACATATTGCAAGTCTGGAGTCTAAGATTTCAAAGTTTGAAACATCTTATTAGGTTATTGAGCAAAAATCTTAGGATCCAGACAAAAATAATCCACCGAGACGGGTACAAACATGGGTTCATGAACATTCCTTCAAGGATGACAATATTATCCAAGTAAATCTTGGCGAGAGAATTATATCTCACCCTAACATCAGCTAGACGTGTTGGTAATGCATCCTTACAAAATGCCGAATCAAATATTATGTGAGGAAGCACAAGTAACTGGGCATTTTTAATCTTGTTAGAATCCCTTATTCAATATAAAGAAAAAATACACAAATATTTTGAGAATCTACTTTGTAGTTTCTAAAATCTGATCATAAAACTATTAAAAGGATCAAGTGATTATTGTGTAAACAAGGTAATCATAATCTCTCATTGGACAGTGTACTTTTGTACAATGTTGCGTGAAGTATTGAATGTTTGAACTTGCTTTTGTAAAAGATTTCTTATTCTCTTTCTAAGCTTCCTGTGGTATCCACGTGTTCAATTATTGAACTATTTTTTATTTTTCTTATTAAAACTCAGAAGAAAGAAAAAAATGAAGGTTGCATAATCTTCATCGTGAAAGGAATTAAAATATGCACATAGGAGTCAAAATTTTATTTTTGAATCTCGTCAAACTTATCTTGGAAATCTTTTTTATATAAAGTTGGTGCCTATGTTTGGTAAGTGTTGGGTTTTATTTTCCGTGTAATTACAGAAGTCTTTGTATAAGTATTAGACTCTTGAGGTTTCAGAATTCTAATTAGAAGACGCATCCTCAATTCAGGTCTCGAGCTAAGATCCTTAAAGCTTTGAGTAAAAAAGTATCTATTAAAGTTTTTTTAGATCTCGATAATGATGACTCTTTCAAGAAATATGGTTGTCAGAATAAGAGTGAAGAAATCAAAAGTTCGGAGAAAGCAATATCGTTTTATGTTGGAGTCAAAGATATTTTGTCCTAAGCAGTTTGGATACTAAGATTTAAATTTTCAGTCTTCATCATATCCTCCTAAATACTGTTGAAACTCATCATAAACACATGACATTACTAAGAACTGTTAATCGTAAAAAAGAAGAAGAAAAAAAACTAATTAAACTTAGAATCGATAATAGAGAGTATGCTCGCAATGTTAATCGTAAGATTAATGTTTTAGCTCGTGAACACAATCAAATTATTGTTACTCGTGTTCGGGAAATCAGTCATGATGTTGAGGATGAATGTCTCGATAAGTTTGAGGATCTTGAAGATGATCTCTTAAATGATGATTCAAAGTTTAATCATAGTTCTGAAGTATAGGGCCGGGGACACATCCCACGAAGGTAACAATGAAATTTCCTCAAACTTGAGGTGTTCTGTTAGAGCACTGCTCGGTCAAACTTGAGGTGTTTTGTTAGTTTCCAAAACTATAAGTTTTGATTTCTAGTCTACTTATAGCAAAGTCTCGGATTAGGATAGAAAGTGTAGTTGAGCATTAGACTTCACGGCGTTCATCAAATGAAGACGAAGAACTACTAAGGAGAGCTTGTGGAACTTCATCAACAAAAGGTATGTGGAGACTTGAACTCTCTATCACTCAAAAGTCTATCTACTTTATCTCATATTTGAGACAAAAGTCGTATAGCTATGTAGACTTCAATTATACACATTTGATATTTCGAGCTGAGTTTAACTCGCTTACATATTTCTCGAAATATGTATTGGCAAGCTTTCGCTTTAACCAAGTTCATCTTATATTCTTGACGAAAGTCAAAAGATGATCATGTGAAAATCGTCTGGTAACATCTTACATGATTTGTGTGAGAAAGTCATTTGACGTATACTCGGAATGTTTCGTATTGATCATTCGATCACTAGAAAATTGCTTTGAAGCTAATAGTTTGTGTAAGACAACTATTTTCGTCTTCCGAAAATTTTTCAATGATTGAAATAAGAGTTTATAAAAATTGGATATAAGCATAGTATGCGTACTTGCATATATGTGATCCAAGTCTGGGAACCATGGTATGCATACCCGTATGCGTACTGTTTGATTTGGTGAAAGTACGGGAACCTTGTACGCATACCGGTATGCGTACTGGCGTGAGGTTCAGGTCCGGGAATTTCTGCTGAGTTTGAAAGATATGCGTACCAGTTCGCGTAATGGCGAACCCAAACTTAGTCCGACCATTTAGGTATGCGTACCAGTATGCATACTTGAATGGATAATGTTCTAAAATCGGTTGGTTGATGAACTAATACATCTATATAATAAGGAATGCAATCTTTTACAAACTGTGGCTATAATGTTCATGACTTTGATTCGAGTGAATCAAAATCAATTTTGCTTCAATTGTGTCTTGTATACTACTATGAGAATATAAATAATTGAACAACTCTAGAACTAGTTTCATTTGAGTCATTTGAACTAGTTATGGTTAAGATGAATAAGGTTGATATGAAAGTGTTCATATGGCTAACCTCGGTTAACTATTGATGAGCCAACAAAGGTACACACGTTTAGGTACAGTTACTCATATCTAAATGAAGTCACTTTTCATTTGTGTGTAACAATCTAAGTTCGATCTAACGATTGAAAGATATTAGCTTGAGTCTAATCAGCTTTTTATCTAACGGTGAATATTGAATGCTTTGTTACCAAGGTAACTTAGATTGCAAACCCTGATTTGGAGACTATATAAAGGATAACTCTAGCAACTGGGAAACCTAATCCCCACACCTCCTGTGTGATACTAGTTGCGACTAGAGTCGATTATCCTTTAACCTTAGGTTTTTCACGAAACCCTATAGGTTAACGACTTGAAGACTTCATTGGGATTGTGAAGCCAGACCCAACTATTTTCTTTGTAGTTGCGAGTTCTGATCTTGTTGTTTTCAATCGTGATTGAGTACTAACTTCTCTAAGATTTGCTCGAGATTTATTCTCCGATAGGCAAGACAAAAAGTAGTCAAACATCTTCGTCTCATCATTTGTGATTCCACAATATCTTGTTTCGCTACCATACGATTAAGATTATTGTGAGGTGATTGATATTTCTAGGTTGTTCTTCGGGAATATAAGTCCGGTATATCAATTGGTTCATGTTCACCTTGATTTATCAAAAGATGAAACAAGACTCATAGGTTTATCTATGGGAGACAAATTTATCTATTTAATAGAATATTTTTTGTGAGACAGATTTGTTTATCAAGTCTTCGACTTTGGGTCGTAGCAACTCTTAGTTGTGGGTGAGATCAGCTAAGGGAATCAAGTGCGTAGAGTCCTGCTGGGATTCACAGACGTAAGGAGCGCAATTGTACCTTGATCAGTGTGAGATTGGTTAGGGATCAATGATGTTATTTTGAAGTTTGTTGTAATAAAAGGTTCGTGAGACCTGTGAAAGCAATTGATTTTAGACTTATTTAAACTAAAAGTAGAGAAAATTTAAATCCAAATTTGTTTTTTTAGATTGAAAATAACCAAGACACTAGATTCCACTATTACACATGAATGAATGATGGTAAAAATTCCAAAACTCTAATTTTTTTTTTTCTTAATTCACAAATAATCAAGCATATTTTCAAACATTAATTGTATCCCTTAAGCATAGATTATCTAAACAAAGTATAACCTATCTAATTGAATCACAACTAATTAAGAAAAATTATGCAAAGCAGTGATTTCAGTGAATTATAAAATGCAAATTAGAGAAAAGTAAAATAATTACCAATTATTCATGCAACAATAGCTTCCTCCGTGCCTTGATTACGCGAGAATTAGCTCATCATTATCATGGAAACATGCTCAAAATTCATCTTTATTAATGCTCAAAAATGGTTCACAAATGATGAAATGGGAGAAAAAAAGATAAAACCGGGTTTTGTAACACTTATATTTGTTACAAAATCAGTTGTTACAGGAAACGATAAGCAAATACCGTCATTAGCACTGTTGAAGAACGGCGGTCTTTGAGGGTCTTATGTTCTTCGTACCTTCTTCACCAGCAGAAAACAACAGCTTCCTGTAACTTCTTTTTCTCGGCTTTTTGATGCTCTAAACGTCTCCCTATTCTCTCCCTCCACTCTCTAGACCTCAGAAACTCTTTTTATACTCCATAGGCCTAAGAATATATCGTTATTAATCCACAAATCTCCAGTGAATGCGAATATTTTCTTTTTATTGCTCTCGGATATTCACGCGAAAATAATTTCTCTTCTTGTTGTTTCACGCGTCTACAGCTTCCAAAACTTCCTTGTTTGACTCCTCCACACTTCTGCAGCAACCAAACTCTATCCAAACTCGATCAACACACGTTCAAGCACGCTGTACTCCCGAGATTGCATATTTTCTTCCCGACGAATATCCAGCCCAACTGAACACATTAAAACACTCATACCACCATTGTTTGGGCATATCACGTTCATCCCAATCAAAATCAGTGATTGAATCTCACTGAAACTCCTCCAAAAATCCAACAGAAAATTCCGCAGTAAACTGGATTTTTTCCCGCCAAAATTCTTTTTCAAACGATGAAGAAGGGTGTCCCCCTAACCAGACCGGGGGTGCGAATAACAGGTGCCCAACAGAGGTGCCCCTTGTCCAAACTGAGAGTCCGAATAACAAATGTCCCTTGGGTGCCTTTAGACAACTTTTCGAGCCGATTTTTTTCCAAAAATGTTTATTGCCCAAAAATACCTACAAACACATAAAACACCATAATAAGTACAAAAATGGGTACTAACAATATATACAATAGAGATGAAAATAGACACATAAATACGTCTATCAATCAACTACATTCCAGTCCGAAGTTAACTTGGAGTAGGCTAGTGTCTGTAGCGGCTTAATACATTGTGGTGTTTAAATATGGACTAGGTCCCGGGGTTTCTCTGTATTTGCGGTTTCCTCGTTAACAAAATTTCTGGTGTCTGTGTTATTTCTTTTCCGCATTATATTTGTTTATATAATTGAAATATCACAGGTTGTGCGTAGTTCAATCAATTAGATAATCCAACCTTTGGTTGTTGATTTAAATTGATTGACACTTGAACATTGGTCTTTGGTATCGTTCAAGTTGTTTCACATAATAACCAGGCTCACGGATTTCTATCTGTTTGATTTGCTGATTACATTGTGAAACAGAGATACAACTCTTGGATATATTTCCATTGATTGAGTCTGACTGTCTAGTTGATTCAATTGGAATTATATTGGAGTTGTCCATACATATTACTAAGCCAAATATTGGGTGTGGTTGTTGTACCCCCGCTTTTTCAATTGGTATCAAAGCAGGCAAACACGTTCAAAGACATCATAAGTCTGAGTTTGTAGCGATCTGACTATGTGGATAATAACATTATCTCTGATAAACGTATCACCAGAAACAAAATTTATGTTTCTATGAAATCTATTAAAGAGAAAGATTTATCAATTTCAAATATAAATGAACCTAGTGTTCCAACGAAACAGACCTGCACTGACAAGTGTTATCCCGATTACCTTTCCAATGAGTCTGACTCTGTTGAAGAAAGTGATGTAGCCGAAGAGAGTGAACTGATTCTAAATCTTATTAGAATCCAAGCTTATAGAATCAATCGGTTGAAAAACAACGTCAATACTCTTATCGGTATAGTAAAAGTTCGTGACTCTAAATTAAAGGATCTTAGCGAGGAATACGCCGAAGTTTGCTCTTCATGAACCTTACTCGAGGCGGAACTCAAAAAGGATGCCTTGGAAATTGAACAGCTTTTGAGTAAACTCTCTATTCAAGGATGTTCTAAAGAGTCCACTATACCAACTGCTTTTGACTCTACTATAAGAAATTTAGTTCCAGAAGCAAAATTAAAATCCCTCCCTATTGATAAAGAAGTGCCTGGTTCTTCCACTAATCATGGATTTACCTCGTCTCATGGAAGGAAGAAATCTTCTAACGATGGTTCTAATGCTACACACTCTAATTACTCTCGTGATCAGAAAGTATGTCTTTTTTGTAATTTAAAAGGACATGTTCAACGGAAGAGCAAACTGAAGCCGAATGACAATTACTTTGGTCGACTTCAGCATACCTTGAATTTAATTCTCAAAGGTGTTACTGACATTTGGACGTCTAAACCTATTGGTTTTAGTACTCTCCATGTGAATTCTCATAGGAATGTCAGTTCAAAGTGTTAATTGAACGTTCGAACCAATTGTAGCATTAATACAAATCATTCAAGAAGAACTCAGAAAGGTCACTCTCAACCTAATGTGATGAATGATATTCTAGATTTGAAAAAGTTTCCTGTAAAGGGAAGCAACGGTGGAGATATGACATCAAGTTTCTTGATAATTTTTCACATCAAAAAGGATTCTTTCCTATAATTGGAAGGAAAAAGAGACTCAACCGTGAACACTATTCATTTAATGAGCTTAGGGCTCATACTTGTGCTAATTAATCACCAGGGTTGAATGCTTACTCATAAAAATCCTGTTGAGTAAGATTTGCTAATAATCAGGTATACCTTCGGCAAAAAAAAAATGCTTTCTGTTTAGCTGAGCTATTTTCTTATCGTCCATAGCTATACTATTGTCCACAGACAGTTTTGCCTAAGTATTGGTTGTGTCTCAAGAATCTCGTCGACTACTTGTTGATTTTTTTTTGTTGCAACTATGTTGCTTGCTACTCTTGTGCTCTAAATTGCTTCTCTATGGAGATATAAAATTTATTGAGCCAAAATCCTGTGAAAGAAAATTCTTTACGTAGCAAAAATGTACTGTTTTGCTTTGTTTTAAAAAAAAATATTGTACATTTGGTTTTGTCTTGGGTTAAGATTGTTTTCATACGGGTACCCGGTTACTTGTCACGAACTGTCTTTAGAAACCCTAAAAGTTACCTTTCCTATGAAACCATTTAAATACCTAACCTATTGAGTCACGTACGCGTACTCTCGGTTATTGTTGTTTTGCCAAGAATATATTCACCTTCCCGTACTGGAGGTTTTGCAAGAGGTTTTCTTGACAAAGGTATTGGTTTCGAGTCCAAAGGGAGGAAGAAAAGAACCCTAGTAGAAGATGATGATCAAAATCCTAATGCATCATGCTACTATGCCTATACTCATCAGGATGTTGAGAATGAGGATATGGTTTCTACTGAAGTGGTTCATGATTTTCTTAAATACTTTGAGGAAGCAAAACTGCAACTTGTTGATACTATGAAGGGTCTTGATGTGTTAAGAACTGAGTTGAAAAAGGTTAATTCTGACCTTGTTCTCATGAAGATACATGTTAAAGATCTTCTCAATGAGGATATCTTCTCTGGAGAAGCAGTGGATGCGGTCAATCACAAGCTCAATGGACTCAAGACTCGTGGGGGTTCCTAAGTGATCTTTGATTTGCGTTCATGAACGGTTTTTTTTTTTTTAAGAGTTGGTTTTTGTTATTTTGTCTAGGAAACTTCTTATGAGAATTTATTCTTGTGTTTTAAGAAGGATAACTAGAGTTTGGAATAGCCATTATTGTGAGTACACATAGCTATTTCCAACGATTTTCATCTTGCAATGTTTTTAGATTTATTTATTTAAATTCTAAAGTTTATTTGGAAGATGATTTTGCAATATTAATCTTTATGGTTTTATATATTGCAACTTGTTATGGGATAGGTGTGTTTGCGTCCGTGAACTATGATTGTCCCATATATTTGCTCAAAAGTTAAGTCTATCATATGTCTTTATGCAAATATTGATAAAAGATAGAATGAACTTTTGACAACAAAAGTTAAGCCTATTATGTCATTATGCAAATATTGATGGAAGATAAGATGAACTTTTGCTTACAAAGATTAAGTCTATTACATGTCTCTATGCAAATATTGATGAAAAATAGAATGAATCTTTGAATATTCCACAGTATTGGTCTTTCCCTGATCCACATCTTTGTGTAAGTACTGTGTGGCTCCGTAAGTTCTCTTATGTGAGTATTTCCGATTAAATTAATCATGGGTTCTCTTGTGGTTAATTTAATTGAGTATTTTGGATACAAATTCATGCTTCATGTGATTTGTTAATGTCCAAATAAATCCTTCTTTTCTTGTGAAAGTAAGGTCGCTCTTGTTGTTCTTTCGGGAATGACATTTTATGGGGGAGAGTTCTTATTTGAACTTGTGCTTAATTGCCAAATCTTTGTAGGGAGTGCGGCTGTGGAATATAATAGGGGTTATCTTGTATCTTTATAAACTCCTTGATGAATGCATTTAGTTTCGTCTATATGATTGCATTTAAACAAAGTTGATATGTTGTTTCTCTTTCGGTTATGAAGTATCTCTATGGAAATTTCATTAGGATCCCACTATTTTTCGTACCTTTGCCAATTTTTATTGACAAAAAGGGGGAGAATTAATGTGTAGTTCACACACAAATACATATGGTTTACGGATCATTATGTAAGGGGAAGTGGTTTTCATGTGAGATGAAGTATTGACTAAGGGGGAGTGATACATATCACCATAGTATTGTTGTCAAAGTTGTGATACAATTGGACTTTGATGCTGTGTAATAATACTATGACACTGTATAACAATTATTGAGAACAACTATTTTATCATTGTTATAGCTACGGATCTTCAACAACTATGATGCTGAGTTGAACACATTCAGAATCACTGGAGTACTTAGAAGTGACGAAGATTTCGAGTAATGTTGAAGAACCACGGAAATCAAGCATTTGGATTGAGAGCTACAAAGTTTATTTATTTTGTATTCCATATGTATTGATAGTTTTGTCACTAAAATTGACAAAGGGGGAGATTGTTAGAGTACTGCTCGGTCGAACTCACAAGCGTTGATATCTCAAGCTTGTTGTCAAGTTTAGTTTCCAAAACTATAAGTCTTGATTTCTAGTCTACTTATAGCTACGCCTCGGATTAGGATAGAAAGCATAGTTGAGCATTAGATTTCACTGCATTTATCGAATGAAGACGAAAAACTACTAAGGAGAGCTTGTGGAACTTCATCAACAAAAGGTATGTGGAGGCTTGAACTCATCTATCACTCAAAAGTCTATCTACTCTATCTTCTATTTGAGACAAAAGTTGTATAGCTATATAGACTTCAATTATACATATTTGATATTTAGAGCTGAGTTTAACTCGCTTAGGTAAGCTTTCGCTTTAACCAAGTTCATCTTATATTCTTGACGAAAGTGAAAAGATTATTAGTGAAAATCGCCTGGTAACATCTTACATGATTTGTGTGAGACAGCTATTGTCGGAACGTTTTGTATTGATCATTTGATATAGACTCGGAACGTTTTGTATTGATCATTCGATCACTTGAAAATTGGTTTGAAGCTAATAGTTTGTGTGAGACAGCTATTGTCGTCTTCCGAGAATGTTTCAATGATTGAAATAAGAGTTTAGAACAATTGGATATAAGCATAGTATGCGTACTTGCATATATGTGATCCAAGTCCGGGAACCATGGTATGCATACCCGTATGCGTACTGCTTGGTTTGGTGAAAGTCCAGAAACCTTGTACGCATACCGGTACGCGTACTGGCATGAGGTTCAGGTCCGGGAATTTCTGCTAAGTTTGGAAGGTATGCGTACCAGTTCGCGTACTAGCGAACCCAAACTTAGTTCGTCCATTTAGGTATGCATACCAGTATGCATACTTGAATGGATAATGTTCTAAAATCGGTTGGTTGATGAACTAATACATTTATATAATAAGGAATGTAATCTTTTGCAAACCGTGGCTATAATGTTCATGACTTTGATTCGAGTGAATCAAAATCGATTTTGCTTCAATTGTGTCTTGTATACTTCTATGAGAATATAAACAATTGAACAACTCTAGAACTAGTTTCATTTGAGTCATTTGAACTAGTTATGGTTAAGATGAATAAGGTTAATATGAAAGTGTTCATATGGCTAACCTCAGTTAGCTATTGTTGAGCCATCAAAGGTGCACACGTTTAGGTACAATTACTCATATCTAAATGAAGTCACTTTTCATTTGTATGTAACAAGCTAAGTTTGATCTAACGGTTGAAAGATATTAGCTTGATTCTAATCAGGTTTTCATCTAACGGTGAATATTGAATGCTTTGTTACCAAGGTAACTTAGATTGCAAACCGTGATTTGAAGACTATATAAAGGATAACTCTAGCAATTGGTAAACCTAATCCCCATACCTCATGTGTGATACTAGGTTCGACTAGAGTCGATTCTCCTTTAACCTTAGGTTTTTCACGAAACCCTATAGGTTAACAACTTGAAGACTTTATTGTGATTGTGAAGCCAGACCCAACTATTTTCTCTGTAGTTGCGTGCTCTGATCTTGTTGTTTTTAATCGTGATTGAGTACTAACTTCTCTAAGATTTGCTCGAGATTTATTCTCCGATAGGCAAGATAAAAAGTAGTCACAAACATCTTCGTCTCATCGTTTGTGATTCCACAATATCTTGTTTCGCTACCATACGATTAAGATTATTGTGAGGTGATTGATATTTATAGGCTGTTTTTCGGGAATATAAGTCCGGTATATCAATTGGTTCATGTTCACCTTGATTTATCAAAAGATGAAACAAAACTCATAGGTTTATATGTGGGAGACAAATTTATCTATTCAATAGAATTTTTTGTGTGAGACAGATTTGTTTATCAAGTCTTCGACTTTGGGTCGTAGCAACTCTTAGTGTTGGGTGAGATCAGCTAAGGGAATCAAGTGCATAGAGACCTGCTGGGATTCACAGACGTAAGGAGCGCAACTGTACCTTGATCAGTGTGAGATTGGTTAGGGCTCAACTACATTCCAGTCCGAAGTTAACTTGGAGTAGGCTAGTGTCTGTAGCGGCTTAATACAGTGTGGTGTTCAAATCTGGACTAGGTCCCGGGGTTTCTCTGTATTTGCGGTTTCCTCGTTAACAAAATTTCTGGTGTCTGTGTTATTTCTTTTTCGCATTATATTTGTTTATATAATTGAAATATCACAGGTTATGCGTAGTTCAATCAATTACATAACCCAACCTTTGGTTGTTGATTTAAATTGATTGACACTTGAACATTGGTCTTTGGTACCGTTCAAGTTGTTTCACATAATAATCAGGCTCACGGATTTCTATCTGTTTGATTTGCTGATTACATTGTGAAACAGAGAAACAACTCTTGGATATATTTCCATTGATTGAGTCTGACTGTCTAGTTGATTCTCTTGGAATTATATTGGAGTTGTCCATACAGATTGCTAAGCGAAATATTGGGTGTGGTTGTTGTACCCCCGCTTTTTCATGTTCGAATGCATGTATAAAATAAGATGGCTTTCAAGGACTTCCTGACTTCGAAGATACCTGAAAATAACGCAAAAAATGTTTCCCTTGCAACACTAACTGACGATCCTTTGATCGGCCAGGTCTACGTATCAAAATCATGGTGGGAAACTGTTAGTTTGGCCAAAAACATACAACAAGCTTAATTGTTGTATCTTCATGTTTTTTCTTCATTTTGGGCGACAAAATTCATATAAAAGATTATCTAAACTATTATTTATTTATTTTTGTCTTTTTTTGATTTTTTATATTTTGGGTGGCAAAATTCATATAAAAGATTATCTAAACTATTATAATAAAAAAATTATTTGTTCATATATAATACAATGTAGGTGATAACATAAATTATAGTAATTGATACCAATATAATTGACGAAGAGATTATGGAACTGATCAGTTATGAATTAATTTAAAAACCTTTTATACTTATGTTGTTTCATTTTTATAGAAAAAAATGAACATTTTTATTATCATACCTGAAATTGTAGTATTAATATCAATTTTGTGTAGTGCCAGTAGAAGAGAAGGTCAACCATGTATTATTGAAGTCTAGAAAGAACTATTTCAATGAAAAATCTACTGTAATCATTACAACTGAAGATGATATCTCCTAAAGCCAAAAAACTTATAAATATATTAAGAGCTTCTCCAATGGTTCTTACACATCTATTTTATACATGAAGCAGAAAATAAACGTCAACCGACAGTTTTATAATTTTCTTTTTATTTCTAAATTGATTTTAGTAAAATATGATAAGTTGGATGGAACTGTCAAGAATCCTCTTTAGAAACCATAGAGATATTTTAAAAAAAAGACAGTTATAATGTACCTACAAAATTTGAATTTTGAACTCGATTACCCGCACTTGTGTAAAAATCAACGAAAATTTGAATATAAAGGAGGAAATATCTTTTCTTTTTTAGATGACTAAAGTATCCTTAAAAGGTGGGTTTCCTTTTTCAACAAATAAATTTCCCCCTCCATACTATTTTCTCTGTTGCAATAACGTCACCGGAAAGACTAGGGTACTGAGTTCACACAATATCTTTTTGTTTATCCTATATAAGACACACCTTGGTTATAATCTTGTTCAGACATAACAAATTACTAAACCAACAAGGTGTAATTAAAACAAGTTTATAAAGATATTAATGGGTAAGTAAAGTAAAGGCACAACGCTCAAGACTTTGTTAAAGAGGAAAATTGCGTTAGCAGAACCCCGGGGTCTATCTCAGTTTTGAATATTTACAAAATTAAACCGCCACACTCTTGCCCACTATGCAACTTCGATTTAGTGTGGTTGAGACAAAATATTTCAACACATAGTGACTTTGTTTCCTTAGTATTCCAGCACCTACAGCCAGTCTGTCCCATATGTGAAGACTATCGCTACCCAATCTCCAACATGATGACTAAATTTCCTTTGGAAAGTCAATCAAATAGTCATGAAAATATTGTATGATCCAATCACTCATTTTCAATCATAATAGATAAAAAGATATGTGAATGTTCCGAGTCAAGGTTCTCCCGTTTAATCCATAAATAACTTGAATTTCCAAGTATTAAGTTCAGAAGATATAAACTCTTTGATCAATGAAGGTTTATGTTTACAAAGTAAACAACTTGATTACATACGATCCACTCGATTTATGTTCAATCACTTGAACACGTGTTATTCCAGTTTCTCACGTCTAGAAGATATTCATGCTACCAGTCTTCAAACTTTCAAAGTAACAATGTAACCTGCAAATAAACAACTTGATTCCATTATCTAAGCCGCACAAAATGAAATCTATTAATGTTGAACTGATAGTTTGATCCATAGATTTCGAATCAACAACTCAATGTGTATATCCAGTTCTTCACAAGTCATTAAGTGGCCTTATAACGGAAGAAAATAACCATATAATAAACAAGAAATTAAAAGATGAGGAAATTATTGTTAGTCAAAAGTACAAATAAAAAAAAACTAAATAAATGATCTAGTTTCCCAATAACTAATTCTAGCGCTTCTTGATCCCTAAAGAAGTCTTTAAAGGTTACAAAAATGACGAGGGTACCAAGTACATCACAATCTTTTCGATATCCTACACAAATATACATTTTATAGTCTTATAAAGACAAACAAATATCAAAATACCATTTCAACAAGACGTACACTTGGTATATAACGTAAGTTCGAAAACGAACCAATCTATGGGATCATACCAAGTGTTTGATTAACTTACATGTGTATTTACTTTAATTATAAATACAAAGCAATATAATGCAGAAGTAAAGTAAATTACACAGACACACGAGATTTGTTAACGAGGAAAACTGCAAGGCAGAAAAATTTCGGGACCTAGTTTAGTTTTGAATACTCTCAAAATTAAGCCGCTACACAAATTGACTACTACGACTTTGTATAGTTAAGACCAAGTAAACTACCACTAGTTACTCAGTCCCTTAAATATCGGAATCGATATAGTTACTTGTTAGGAAACATATTATTAAAAATGATTCTTCCCTCAAATTCCATAACCGCGCGCTCCATAAAGATATATCATTAAGCGACAAGTTCAAAGTATATCTCTCTCCTTGTGTGTGTGTGTTATTCGCCGCAAAACAAAAAATTAACACAAAAACGATCTTTACCAGAGATAGATCAAATGATCTTAGCCACCACCTTCCATAAGAGAAAGACTAAAATCGAACCAACTCATATGTATATATATCGAATACACAATTCATAGAACATAAATCAATTTTAGTATGTATGTTACTCATATATGAGTTAAATCATCATCATCTTCTTATGATTCTTTTATAAAGCAACCCAAAAGGCTAGATATGAAATCCGCTAAATCAAAAAATCACAAAATCATAATAAGCCAATATGAGACCGAAACTTAGCTAGTAAAAACCAAAGTTTATATCATAACCGAAAGCAAAGAAAAGAGATATTAAATTAGAACAAGCAATGCAATCTCAACTATCAAGAATGACATAATGTTTAATAAATGAAAACTTATCATTCATAATTTATTGATAGTTTGAATAAACTTTACACAAACATTGACGTTAATCAATAGTTGATCAATTTATTCATAGTTTAATCTCAAGAGTTATATGATTAAACTCAAAGTCATCCCTTTAAGAGATCATCTTCAATATATTAAAAAAATTCCCGATATTCTTCTCCGAACATTAAGACTAATTTACGAACCCGATTAAACGATGCCCCCATCATGTTCACGGCTAGAATATTAAACTTAGGATTAACATTATGAGCATACTCTTTATTACCTGCTCCAAGTTTAATTAGCTTTCGGAAAAATCTCTGGGATAACCTATCCTGAAACTTTAGGCCAAATCCACGACTAAAACATTAAACCTACAATTAACATTCAGAGCATACTCTTTAGGGGTAAATTTGACCTTTGGTTACGGATAACAGTTCTTAGTAATGTTACCTGTTTGTGATGAGCTTCAACAGTGGCAGGAAGAATCTGAAGGAGATTTAAGATATTAATCTTAGTATCCAAACTATTTTTGGACAAGAATATCTGGAACTCCAGCATGAGATAATACTTCTTCTTCCGGACCTTTGCTTTTCTTCACTCATAATCTCACAACCAGATTTCTTTATGTAATGACAAAAATTAATTTCATCACATACCAAACATAAGTACCAACCTTTTATAGAAAATATTTCTAAGATAAGTCTGACAAGATTCAAAAAAACAATCTTATGTGCAGATTTTAATTCTCGTCACAATAAAGATTATGCAACCTTCATTCCTCTTCAAATTTTAACAATAAAATTCGAAAAATAGTTTAAACGAACTCATGAACATTATATGAAGCTTATTAAAATAAAAATAAATCCTTTGAAAAAACAAATTCAAACAGTTAACGCTTCAATCGACGAGAAAACATGTTTAGACAACTATCGTAAGATATATTTTTTTGACCCATTTTATAAGACTACAACATAAATCTTTGAAAGGTTTGTGTAATTTTTCTCTATATTATATAAGAGATTCTAACAGAATTTTGGATACCCGATAAATTGTGCTTTCTCACATCATATTCAACTGGGCACTTAAGTTAGGATACACATTCCCACACGTTTAGTTGGTGTTGGGGTGAGACATAGTTTTCTCACCAAGCTTTGCTGAGATAGCTTTATCATCATTTTTCTCATGTTTGAAGAGTTGTTCTTGAATCCTTGTATAACTTATGTGAGACTGAGATTCAGCTTTCAAACCATGATGGTTAAGAGATACTACACTAGAGTTGTTTGACTGAGCCCATCGTGGCAAGTTCCTTTTGTTTGAATCTTCTGGGATTTGCTATGTATCCAGATTATGTGTTTATTAAAATGAAATCTTAGATTAAAGAATTCAATATGTCCACATAAGTTATCTAGACCCTGGGGAAAGTGAGTCTTTAGAGATCTCACAAGTATTAATCCTTGACTAAGTTCTTTAAGGAGTTGTACTTTAAGGTCTGTGATCTCAATTTGTGAAATTTTTAACGATTATATAAGTTTTTCATAATTTGAAGTTTTTTTATTCGCTTCCTTACACAGATCAATCTTTTGTTCCAAATAATCAGTAAGATTAATTAGGAAATAAGTGTTTCTTGTTTATCCCACAAATTATGACCTATTGCTGGACAACAAGTTCTAAGACATCTTCAAGACAATTGACAGTTTTACCAGGTTCAAAAAACAGATCAACTTTATTGAGAAAGACCTGCAAACTAGTCATGATTTCTGCCTGAGAGCTGGATGCAGAGGTAACATTATCTGAAATTGACAATGTGGTAGGAACTGAAAATACCGATTGGAATTGGCCCCAAATTTTTTTTTGAAAAAAGTATTCACAACTTTAATTTTGGACACACCCTTTATTTGTCATGAGAATCAGACTCACATAAGAGTTTATCAAAAATATACTCTATACTTGACTTCGATGTAGAAGAGGTATTTGTTCGACTGCCGATACTTAATTTCGACAGAGTATTCTCAAAATCTTGCAGTACATTAATAGAGTCCTTTCTTGGTCTTCCTTTACCATTATTCTGACTCATTATCTTATAGGTTGGGTAGCACCAAACACATGTTTTAGATGGTATCGTGTTTTCCTGCTCTGACATCAATTGAAATTACGAGGGTACCAAGTACACCACAATCTTTTCGATATAAACCTACACAGACATGCCTTGTATAATCTTATATAGACAAACAAATGTCAAGAGACCATCCCAACAAGATGTACACTTAGTATACAGCGTAAGTTCGAAACCGAACCAATCAGTGGGATCGTACCAAGTGTTTGATTAGCGTATATGTGTGTTTACGTTAAATATAAAGACAATGCAATATAATGCGGAATAAAATAAACCATACAGACACATAAGATTTTGTTAACGAGGAAAACTGCAAGGAAGAAAACCCCCGAGACCTAGTGCACTTTTGAACAATCTCAGAATTAAGCTACTATACAAATTGACTATCACAACTTCGTATAGTTGACACTAAGCAAACTACCCATGGTTACTCAGTTCCTTTAGTATCGATGCACCTACAACCAATCCGGTCTACGCACGTAAATTCCAAGATACAGTCCATTAACTCAAGTTGCTTCGCCTGTAGTGAAGACTTCAGCAACTCAACTCCTTTGGATCGTAATCCGAAACAGTAAAGGACTAACCCGTTTCAGTAACCTCTCTATTAATCTCAAGATATAAATCAGAGATAAATTGAACTACCATTAGTTGATTCTACAGGATGAACTTCCATTATGAGTTCATTCTACGAAATAAAACTCTAGAATGATGTTCATTCTTGGGACTACTTAAAATAAGACCAAACCGAAATTTTCCTTTTTTTTTTTCTTGATGTCAGTGAATATTTACTCTTTTCTCCCGTACCTTTGATATAACTAGGGTTGACGGAACTGATTAGATCCGTCAGATCGAATCGACCGAAACAACCAAACCCAATCAGGACTGATGATCCAATTGTAGATAAACGGTTTAGGATTTTCTAAAACCGATAAATATTGGTTCTAAAAAGTGGACACCCATAGCCGATTGATCAAACCAACCACCTCCCCCCCTCCATCCTGAACAACTAAAATCTCGCAAGATTGTTTATTTTAGAACTTAATCAACGCATATAAACAAGATAATTGTTGAATTAGAAAAGAAAAAAAAATCAATCAAGCATATCTTTTTTTTTCTTGGATTACAAATGTCAATTAATTAGTTAGATTGAGATTCAAGATTACTGTAATATTCTTCTTCCTTCATTGGGTTTAGGGTTTTTATTTACATTTTAATATTGATCTCTATAAGAGAGCTGATATAATCGGTTATGGATTTTATAATTGATTGTTAGATAAAACATTTTTAAAAGAATATTTCTAATGTTGGAATGTGAATACAAATATAATTAACATATCTTCGCCAAGTAACACTGGAATGTGAATACAAATATAATTAACATATTTGTGCCAAGTAACACAAACTATCTGATGTACTTGAACTGTATTCGCATCTGAAATAGAGATGAATAACTGATAATTTTGTTTTGATACCTGGAAAGGCAATTTTTCCAATATTGTTTTAGCCACCGATCGTTATAATCATCCACCGATTTGAACGGTTCAAACCCGAACCAATTCTTCTGGACAATATACATAGTTTTGAAACTTAGAAATCGACGATGTACGGTTTGGTAGTTGGTTTTGTCCAAAATCGGGCCGGACCAACCGTTATGCAGTGTTAAATATAACTAAGTTTCGTATCGGCATATGTACTACAAAACAACTGAAAATGATCGTACCATTGAATTGTTAATGACAAAAACGGTAGAAAAATAAAGCAATTAATGTGTCTGTTTTTCTCAACGATCCCGAAAGTTGAAGTCAAGGAAATGGTGTCAGGTGTCATCTACTTTTACAAGCTCACAAATTGATTTCCATGAAAATGTCCAAATAGCTAAAACTAAATTAAATTTCTAACTATAATATGTTTTTTTTCTTTTCAAAATCCAAAATCCCATAAATTCAAGCCTCTGTGGTTTATATTTTGGAATGGTAACTATTTTTTATTTGAAATCAACAAACTCCAACACTACTGAATTCTAAATAGAATCTTGTTTGATGAAGATAGGTTTGTTTCATGTGTATATGTGATTATAGGAAAGAAACCTATTCTTTTTAAAACATGGGGATTGAACTGTGGATGTTATAATTCTCGATGTCAACACTAAGCAACACCATGGTTGTATGCAAGCTTTTCCGACATCAAGTGAAAGTTTGGGGCATTTATGTTTAAATTTGTTAATATTAATTAATGAATCGAAAATACTAGGAGAGTAGGAGTTGCACACCCATAGATATATTTAAATTTCGTGTATCAATATTTTGTCTAAGATACTAGATATTCAAAACAAACATACTTTACTATGAAGTGAAAAGGGACTATGTTCGAATTTCATTTTAAAGAAATGGATTATGTGACTAAGAAACAAAAAATCTTGTTCTCAAAAGACATATTAGTTGGACAAAAAAAACACACACAGATGAAATTCTGTTGCCAAACATGATGTGGATAAAAAACAATACATAAGAAATGCATCATCAACATCTAATCTCGACATTCACGGGTTGCATGTTGGAATTACCACTTGGTTGGAGAATACTAAAATTCGGAATACTTTTTATGCTTTGATTCTCGATGCTATTCCAGTAATCCACTAACTGGATTGAAAGTTGTACCGATAAAAGAGCAAAACAAGATTTAAACTTGTTAGAGCATCTCCAAGAGGGAGTGAATTCTTTTCTTTTTCATGACATATAAGATTTTAGATCCCCGTTTGGTATAAATTCATCCCAATAGTAGGGTCCTATAAATTAGGAGAGACCAATTACTAAATATGAAGGTGTTTAAGAGTGTGTTATCTACACCTCCGGCTCCACCTCCATGTCATATTTTTCACTATTTTCTTAAAAAAATTCTTTACTATCGGAGATGATTTTTTAGATATGAGGTCTTATATTTACTCTATGTGTAGACCCCATAAATAAAAGGACTAAATAAAAAAACCACATATGAGGACTAAATAAAAAAACCACATATGATTTTTTGCACTTTCCGTTGGAGATACTTTTAAAGGATAAACTCATTGTGCATAAAGTAACAACACTTAATAATTTCATTAATCATAATTGTTAATCTAAACGAAAGACTCAATCATTGAAATTTGTAGCCTTTTCCAACAATGAATGAGTTGGTCTGCCAAAGCAGTTGCCCGGATCTTTCAATTCTACTGTACTGATAATACTAGTAAATTCTGGAATCCGAATATCATCGGCCACGAGGTTGCTTCAACAATTACTGAAAGAGTACCCGCATAATTGCTTAGCCATTGAACTGCTCACCTAATACTGAAACCAATTCCCCTGTTTGGTACTTTCAATCCGGTCTAAGCCGATCGTTTAGAAAAATCATTAGCTTTTTTGAAGGCTTGGCTTATAAAAAAAAAGAAATAACCATTTCCATGGGTTTAACTTTCAAATTAGGGGGCTAAGAAATTTACATATCATTCAATTTCATTTCAGTCCTCCTATCTTTTCCTATTTTATCAATATTTACTCCTCGTTTCCAATTGTTAAAATTAATAACTATTTCTGATTATTATTAAATTATCAATTAATATACATACTAATAAATCTTCTTCTCTCTCTCTCTCTTCTTCTTAATATTTCAAGCTTGCTAAGATTTCGGCTGTGTTTATGGTGCTCAGTCAGAACCTGCAGCTTCCCAGCTACTTCCCCATTAACTAAACTAAAACAGCTTTCACACCGCACACATACACAAAAACACAAACAGAACCGCCTGTTTTCCACCAGCTCCCCCTGATTTCACTTACCAAGCTCTAACCTTTCTGAGATCTGTTTGTTTCTTTTTGGATCGATTCAGCATGATTTCCTTCTAAGACACTATCAGTGAGTTTTTCTTTTCCTCTGAATTTTCTGCTTATTTATTATTTTTTATGCACAGGAGATCCTGGTGTTTGAATAAACGTTATCTTTGAAATTTTGAGAATATTTTTTAGTTTGGTAAGTAGAATTTTGTTTCAGTTGGACTCACCACCATACAATTTATCAAAATAAATAAAAATGGACAGGATTAGGTCTAGAATTTAGTATTTTATTTCTTACTTATCATCTAAACAATGAATTTTTTTATAGATTGTATTTTTGAATTATTTGGTGAGATTATGGGATTAATTTCTCATTTGGTTCGTTTTAGAGGCGAATTTTGAAAATTGAGTGTCTGGAGAAATCAATGAAATTCGAGATGCGGTGAATTTAAGAAATTTGTTGTGTTGTTGATTTTAGGTGCAACAACTTAATTGATTTACGTTTGTTTTTTTAATATGATGCAGAGAGTGTTGAGATCTGTTGAGAAGTGCTGGTTTCGTTTTCCTGTTCTATTGGGATAAAAATGGTTATGGACTCATGGTGGTTTCGTAATATATGGAAATCATCTGGGAAGGAACCTGAGAAATTGGTGATTGGAGTTTTAACGTTTGAAGTTGCCAGTTTGATGTCCAAGGTGGTTCAGTTATGGCATAGCCTTAATGATAAACAGGTAGTTAGGTTAAGAGAAGATTTGATGAATTCAGTCGGAGTTAGAAAGCTTATTTCGGATGATGATGAATACCTTGTACAGTTAGCATGTGCAGAGATAATTGAAAACTTAGGATTTTTAGCGAGATCTGTAGCTAGGCTTGGGAAAAAGTGCTGTGAACCCATATGGCAAAGATTAGATAACGTTTTTGATGATCTTGTTAAGAATGATGTAGGAAATTTTGAGTGGGAATTCACATGGAAGAAGATGGATAGGAAAGTTAAGAAAATGGGGAGATTCATTGCTCTTAGCTCGAATTTGTACCAAGAACTTGAAGTTCTTACGGAGCTTGAACAGTCTCTTAGAAGAATGCGAAACAGTGATGATCCTAATGCTGGGACTGTTCTCGAGTTTCAGCATAAAGTTGTTTGGCAGAGGCAGGAGGTCAAGAATCTACGTGAGATGTCTTTGTGGAACAAGACGTATGACTATGTCGTCCGTCTTCTAGCTAGATCATTGTTTACCATTTTCGGGAGGATCAAACATGTGTTTGGAATACATCAGACAGCTGCTATAGGGGGAACCTATGATTTGGGAGCTGCAAAAACTAATCCATTGTCCCGTAGTCACTCTGTTTCAGTGTATCCATCTGAGAATAACTTAACTAGGTTCTCTTCAGGTCCTCTTGGGAGGTCAGCCACGAAATCTGGGCCTCTTAGTAGATCAATCACCAAATCAGGACCAATCTCTAGTACATATGTAACAAATATGCAAAGGCGGATGGGTGATCATTCCTCAAACCTTCGTGGGAAGCATTGGCGTTCAAAAACCAAAAGATTGCCTCCCGTGGGACCTTTCAAAGGGTGCATGATGGGTGGAGATGATACTCCTGTACTGCAAAGTTGCACACCAATAATCAATGGGTCACCTGTGTCAAGTGGTGCTCGTTCTGGAATTCTGAATGGGACGTCAGCTGATCCTGCTCTCCAAAGTAATACACTTCATTCTAACCTAATCTTTTTTAATTTCAAGTGCAGACGGTTGAATCCTCCTCCTTCAACTCTTGGTGGTTCGGCTCTAGCTCTTCATTATGCGAATGTTATTATTATCATCGAGAAGCTTGTCGCATCTCCCCACTTGATTGGTCCTGATGCGAGGGATGACCTTTATTATATGTTGCCCACAAGTATAAGAGCAGCTTTGAGAGCAAGACTCAAGTCTTACGTGAAGAGTTTGGCTTCATCTATTTATGATACCGATCTTGCACATGAATGGAGTGAAGCATTGTCAAGGATACTAGATTGGTTGGGTCCACTTGCTCATAACATGATAAGGTGGCAATCCGAACGAACTTTTGAGCAGCAGCACATGGTTTCACGGACAAATGTGTTGTTGGTACAGACCCTATATTTTGCAGATTTGGAAAAGACAGAAGGTGCAATAACAGAGCTTCTAGTGGGTCTAAATTACCTTTGGAGACTTGGGAGAGAGCTTGATGCAAAAGCGTTAGTAGAGTGTGCTAGTGCTGGAGCATATGATGATTATTTGGAGGCCAAAGGATAATGTTGATTCAGTTGATTTGCAGGTGAGTTTAATATCACTTACAGGGTGGCAAGTGACGGTACTAGACTAGAGCATGAAATGTCAGACCTAGCTCTGCAAAAGAGAGTTGGAGCTAAATGCACAATCGGGAGCAGGAAATGTCAACTTGGTCAACTGTGCAGCCCTACTGATTCTTTTCTACAGTGAAGAATTTTTGCTGGAGTTGGTCTTAAGGTTCAACGTTCAGCACTTTTGTAGGCAAGACACGAGCTTAATATCCATTCGGCCATTTCAATTGGCTTCTGTTGTAAAGCATGTCAGACCTTGTACCATTTAAGTCCTCGGTTTGGTCATTTGAAATTTAATGTCTGTAAATTTACCATATAAATGCTTTTCTTAATATAGAGTTTTAAGAAAATATTTGATATGTTCTTGCTCATGGTTTTGTGTGGTAACCCAGATTGAAGATCCACGGGAATTGTTCTCTCTCTCTCGAATATGTTTGGTATACTACAAATAACCCGTGTTGCAACGGTACTGGTTTGATCGTGTTTTCTTTATGTTAAAGAAAATATTTTTCGTGCAGCCACCCAATTATGAGACGGTTGCATTTTATACATGACTGAAATTAACCCCTCTAAATGACTGAAAAAGCGACACCCAGTCCTTAACATATGCATAAGATTGCGTGAAGAGATACAAATTACAACCGATCAAAGAGACTTGGGTGGAAATTCCCGACAACACCAACAACTATCTAAGACTGTTCATGATCGAATTACTAGATTTTTTTCATGATCGGATTACTCCCAAATCAACCGGGAACTCACTTAAAACACCAATAGCCGTAAAGTATAATGCCATTGTGATAAATTAGCTCGATTGTATATGCCAGAAAAAATAGACAAAGTTAATACAATGCAATTATTACAGACCCTAAGACGTATAACAACACCAAAAGAGTAAAACCTTTGATATTACTGACCAAAAATCTAAACTTGCCATCTAGCAGAAGCTTTTCATCACATCATATTTTTTTTAACCTATAGGTTGGTAGAGTCCGACGCATAATCCAAGTTTTCAGCAAAGGAGGATGGATGATAAAATGAAAATAAACTAATGGAAAGAAAATACACATGATTCATTTTTCAAAATGATAGGAGATTACTATCTAAAACTTTGTATCTTCATTTATTTTTACCCTGTATAAGATCCACATAGTAGACAGTGACATTCAAATCATATGAAATCAAATCTTGGTATCATCGATTGAGAAAAGAAAGAAAAAAATTGATCTTATTTTGTTTTAATTAAGAACACACTTTCATTAATAATACCAGAGAAAATGATTACCTAAGAAGCTATCAACAAAACTAATAATGGAAAATATACAGGAAACACTCAGGCCACTCGAAGGGAGATCAACACTCAGGCCAGCGGATGTTTTATTTTTTGGGTGGACTAACGGGAAACATGCATGTGTTGACCTTACTGGGGTTTCTCCGTTAGTAGGCACTGGACATGGCACATTTACAGTCGGGCAAGCAGCACTGAGGGCTGCCTCAGATAAGATAGCGAAACATGAGAAAGCATGTCATGATAATGGACATTCCTTTATTCCTTTCACTTTTGATACATTTGTTTTTTTGGCTCCAGAGGCGGGTGGACTCCTCATGAGAGTCAAGAAAGTCATGCACAGTAATGTCATGACGCCCGGTTTGTTTTTAAAAGGATAAGATTTGAAATTCAAAAAGGGCTTGCGGCGCAGCTTGTTGCGCGTTTGCCTACTACGTCGATATAATTTTAAAACCATAAAAAGTTGGTTTTAAAACTCAAACTATTTTGATGTTAAAATATACAATGTGAAGAAAAACAAAAGGGTACACGAAACTGATTTCTCTCTTAATCGGGATTAAGTCTTGCATTAGCCTTAAACATAAATATGTAATACTTGTTTTTCTTCAAAACCTTACTCCATAACACACCTAAACAAAAATCTTTTCATAGCTTGTGAGAAATGGATTATAAAAAAAATACAATGCGGCAAATGTCTGAGAAAGCTACATATTTGGGTAAAAAATTCATTAAAGAAAGAAAAACATAAAAAAGAACCCGTTAATAGAGAATTCAACCAAATACAGTCATGAATGTAGAAGCACAAATCGCCTATTAGCGTGAAAGAAGCGTCCATTTGCAATAGGAAACGAAACAATAGTTGTATCATACTTCAAATCAATTCAAAATTATAATTACACATATAAACCCTATTGATGGTGGATTTTCGACAAAGGTCAAAATCGTAAAATCATGATACTGCATGTTTCTGACCCGACTTCAGGAATGTATGTGACGATTCATATTTTATGATCCGTGAACCGTTTCACGATCTCTGACTGAGCGAACATTCCTCTCAGAGTTATGATGAATATGTTTCTCGAAAGGCCTCTCAGCTGAGCGTTCGATGCTTCATACATTTCATCATCACGCTGCTCGTTGTTCCTTGACTACGTAGAGAGACCGTGTATATAATCTCTTAATGATTGGGCGGTTCCTAGACATAATGTTTGTTAGAGATCTTAACGCCTTCAGGACGTCACGCTGCTCGTTTTTCCCTGACTATACACCCCTCAGAACGAATATGATGCTTCAATTATCTCATATCTCGATTCTGCAAATAGATTAATTCTAGCGTGTCATTCATCAACTGAATTCCTAGAAAATAATCTATTTTATCTCATTACTCCGTTCCATGGCTGATCCTCAGCTGGATTCCATGGATTAGTAATAGATAACCATTTTATCTCATTACTCCGTTCCCTGAATTCTTAGCTGAATTCTATGGATTAGTAATAGATACTCAATTAATTTTATTGCTCTGTTTCATGACTGATTCTCAGCTAAATTTCATGGATTAGTAATAAATATTCGGCAATCGGGCATCTAGGCCATCAACGAGTAAGCCCCGAAAATGGTGCGAGTTTACTCAGCAAATAATGCACAAACGAGCACTCGAACGCACGAACGAGCATTCAAGAATATGGACGAACGAGGAACCTATGCAATTAGGAAGGAAAATAATATTAAATAAAATAAATAAGAGGCGTGGGGCCGGACCCACCGGCCGGCCGGTCATGCCGCCATGGCCGGTCCCCCTCTTCCGTTATTTTATTTTATGTTAATTTATTATTTCCTTCATCTCATGAAGACTCCTTCATTTGAGCAAACTCCCTCGTTTGAGTAAAACTCTTAGTTTCTCCATACTTTCCATCAAACGATAAAAAAAAGTAAAAAATAGGGAAAGGTGTCACGGGACCGGGCCACCTAGCCGACCGGCCATGCCCTAGCCGTGGCCGGTCCCACACCTTGCAATATTATTTTCTCATATTATTATTTCCTTCATCTCACGAAACTCCATCGTTTGAGCGAAAACCATAGTTTTTCAATATTTTCTCAAATATTGCTCAAACCATGAAAAAGCTAAAAAGTCAAATGGTCACATGACCGACTAGGCTTCTCACGTCAAAAATTAAAATATATCATTATTTTAATATTCTCAAAATATTGTTCGCACGAGCAAAGTTGTACTTGCTCATTTGAGCGAAATCGAGAGTTTCTGTCAAGATCAAACTCTTCTGAAAATCCAAAATATTGCTATAAACGCGCACCAGAAAATACCAAAACTCTCAGGACTGAGACACGGGAAGCATGGTGACACGTGCATGCTACCTTGACCGACAAAGGTCGTTCCTTAGGCTTGCAAGGAGCCGATCCCACACTCTTTCATAACTTTGACCTAATTAGCTCTCAGCAGTTCATAGTGGGTCCAAACTCTCTCCAACCAACTTGGAATTTGCTCAATCAACCACCAGCTGATCCCACGACCACCAAGGGTCGGTCCCATGACCCCTTGGCCAGTCCTCATCTCTCCATAATTAGGTTTTATTACCTAACGGTCATACAAGCACTATTTTAATAAATGATTAAACCAGCATTTGATCATCCTTTCACCAACGGGTCAACAATGTACTTTGGTACATGCTCACTCGAGCACCTGGGAGCTACACGGTCGGCCATCATCCCATGTAGCCGGTCCTTCCTTCACTCAGTGACTTATTTTCAGTAAATCATCAATTGATCAGCAATCGATCAAAATTAGGGTTTCGAACTGAATGCTCTGCAAATCATGATTCTAAGCAACTTCAAACACTAACAATTTTATGTTGATCTAGCAATCAACATCTTGATTAATTATATAATATTCGGTCCAGTTACCAATATTTTAATTAATATTTTATTTGGTCATGTTACCAATAATTAATCAAATGAGCAATATTTGCTCAGATGCTCGAATATTTATTCAACTATCAATATTCAATAATTCATCGAATGGGCAATATTTTCTCAAATGCTCGAATATTGATTCAACTATCAATATTCAGTAATCTATCGGATGAGCAATATTTGCTCAGATGCTCGAATATTGATTCAACTATCAATATTCAGTAATTCATCGAATGAGCAATATTTGCTCAAATGCTCGAATGTTGATTCAACTATCAATATTCAACAATTCATCATACAAACAATAGTTGCTCAGACTATCATGTTGATTCAATTATCAACATCATTCATTTGAGAACTATACGTCCCAGCAGATATGTTTAATCCATGAATCCTAGAGCATTCGACAATCATGCTTGACTGAACAATGCTTAGACTCATCGTATAATCAAGTCAACGACTGACTGATCAAATACAGGTCTGCCGTGTAGACTCCACATTCATGAGACATCAATCACGTCACATGGGGGATATTAATTAGGATTTTGGTCTGGCTGCCTACGGCACGTGTGTTCATCCACGATGGGAAATGTGAGTAAGTCGTGCAAGCGGTTGAGGAAGTTAGCAAAGTAGTCGGTGGACGATCAACCCAGTCTCCGCACGACATGGAACTGGTTAAACCACGATCTCTCACTTTCCCACTCTTTCACTCAAACAGCCGTTATACTTACTGGAGATCAATGTGTCCACGTTCTAGCAATATAAATAAGTTCTCTGAATTCATGATTAACAAGAAAAGATATACGGGAATTACCACAACAATTCTCATCTGAACAATCACTCTCAACAGAGCAGAATTCAAAACTTATTCGAACCCAACAGTTCATTTGCAGAAACCTACAACACATTCACAATCTTCGATCACCATTGATCTCTCACACTTCTCAGCTTCCCTCATACAGATCAAACCTCTTCCCTTTTTGTGACCGAATTGACTCTGGAACGACCATTTTTTGGTTTAGGCTGGAGTCCTACAGATTGATCTCTCGAACTCAAAGCATCCTCGTGCAGTGCATCTAGTTGAGGTTAGGCAGTTTGCTCGGTTGATGAGTCTCTGTCCGCACGGTTGTCTCCCCACTTCCTAGAAAACCAACAAATCGTTTTTCCTCATCAACAGACTGGCGACCACAGTGGGAGATTAATATCTCAGTTGCAATCTCAAACTTTCACAAAGTGGTTGATCTTAGGTCAGGTTCAGTTACAAATCCTAACCCAAACAATGCTAGCACTAGCAATAGTAGTGGTACTCCAGAAACTACTCCCGCTTTCAACAACGGTGCTAGTGATAACACACCTCCTCTAACCAACATCGGAAGCAATCCTCTCTTCGGCCGGTCTCCCGAAGAAATCAGAGAAAATCCACCTACCATAGCTGATCCCATGAAGGTGCAAGAGACTCTCGACAAAAATCAGATTGACATGGCTACCACTCAGAAGGAGTTATGCAATTATCTCAAAACTCTCATAGACAAGATGTCAGAGAAAACTCAGGAGAAAGGAAAAGCCAAAGATACATCTCCGGCTGCTGATCCTGGAATCTCTTCAATCCACGTGGTAAATGATGATGAAGTCTGCAAAGCTGCAGATGACCTACCAGCAAAAGAATCTACAGGTTTCATAACTCATGAAGACCTGGAACGTTTTCTGGAGGCTCGAGGAAAAGACATGGCATCATCTGTTCACCGTCATCAACCTCCATATCCTGCTGCTACGCAAAGAATTCCTCTCCCGAAGGGCTACACTTCTCCAACGTTCACACTGTACAATGGAACGGGGAACGTTCGAGAACATGTCTCTCGATTCCTGGAAGCACTAGGCGAACACGAACACAACCATGTCGTCCGTCTGAAGGAATTCTCAAAATCTCTGATAGGCCGAGCATACACATGGTACAATAACATTGCACCTGGGAGCATCACTAGTTGGGGAGAAATGGTTAATGCTTTCTACCGGAAATACGACTATGTGAAAAGGTTCAGAGTCCAAGCTTTGGATTGTCATGATCCAAATGTCACTGAACAACAGCTGGTGGACTTGTGCATCAACGGAATGATCCCGATCTACAAAGCTTTACTGGAGAATCTGTGATTCCAGACTTTATCGGAGCTTCATGAAGAAGCCAAATGGTCGGCAACCACTGCTCTGGCCTTACTGGAAAGAATAAAAGCTAAAAAAGTCGAGGAGTCACGAGAAACTCAAGGCAGTGCCAGGCCATCAACAAATAGTACAATGTCCAACCTTCCATGAATGTTGTTGAAGGAAGCAAGAGGAAAGCTGAGGCACAACAACATAAGAACGTTCCTCCAGCATCCCATCCTACAAAAGCATCAAGGAAGGACAACCAAACTCAAAATGCACGAGAACCTACTCAGCGTTAGCAGAATGACCAGGAAGAACCAGACTTTCCTTTCCCCATTGAAGAGGTGATCGAGTTATTGGAAGTCTGGATCCAAGATGGTGCGATCAAACTACCTCCTGTTAGGAGAGAGCCAACTGAGGAGGAAATGAAGAATCCGTGCTACTGTCGCTTTCATAGGTTTGTCAGTCATCCAACAAGTGATTGCATAATTTTGAAACGCATATTCAAAGAGAAGGCCGATTCAGGAGAACTGGGGACTGAAGGGGTGCACAAGAATCCTCTCCCAATCAGGACCTTTACACTCTCTAAACAACCAGTCAAAGAAGCAGTTCAATCGTTGATCGAGCACATCTGCGAATTGCTTTATTTGTCCAAGGCTCAAAGGAAGGACATGTTCGCAACTTCGAATCATATAGTGTCCGGGAAACGCTTGTCCATTTCAGAAACGCTCCCAGAGCCTCCGGTCACTGACAAAGAGATGTATGACTGGGAACTCTTACCACGGTCAATCTCAAAGGAAATGAATTCAAGGGAGCGTTGGTCGATGTTGGCATGACTATCAATATTGTTCCTTTGAAAACTCTCAGAGCTGGAGGCATCGACAAGAAGCCACTCATGCTCCTATCTCAGTCAGAGATCACGAAGTAATACTCAGGGATGCGTATGGCTATATCATTCTCAAAATGAAAATTGGTTCAACCTGGGTAGAAACCAAGGTTCACATAATCAGGGAGGATCAAGGATATGATATGATCCTTGGACGGACGTGGATTCATGCTGAAAAGGTAACTACAACACCTTCAATTGCACATTTCTCTGTTGAAGAAAGCTCTGATTCGGAAGAAATAGAGGATACTCTGTCGTTCGAGCATCTGGAGAAAGTCAAAGCCTTGATGGAGCTAACACAAAAGCCTGAAGAAAACGCGCATGCATTCGTCAAAAGGTTCCGCACTCAGGCAAGTCTTATTCCCTCTCCGTCCATATTATCAACTTTCAAACATGCTGCCCTGGTCCGGGGACTTCACTCCACCAACAACCTAGTTGTTGCAAGATGCTATGAATGGATAACCTCACCTCAACAATATTTTACTAAATGGTTGAATCTGGAACCTCTCCAAATTGAGCATCTCATCGAAAAACTTGTTGCTAAAATGATGAGCAAATGCAACAAAGAGTACTCGGGATATCCTCCTACTTTGCACGAGTGTCCACATGTGCCAAAAAAATTGGAAAACTTCCACCGCGTGAGCATGAAATCCCACTATCAAAGGAATGCCGAACCAGCAGAAGATTTTCAGAGCAAGAGCAATCAAGCCTAATAAGTTTCATGAAGGATATCTAGTTCTTAAAGTAACTAAGTGCAATATTCATTCTGCAAAGAACTCTAACTGGGAAGGACCTTTCATGATTGCTAAGTCCGTGTTGGTGGATACTACAAATTGATCAACATGGATGGCAAAGCGAATGTGGAAGTAATACACGAGACTTGGCTCAAAGCGTTTGATGCCCGGGATATTAGACGTTTGAGGTATTTGGGTTCAAGGCACGGACACCCAAGACATCTGAATTTGGCATTTAGGATTTTCTTTCACTGTATTTCAATTCCTCCAAAATGTTTGCAATACTTGCATTCAGTAATTAATCAAAGTTCAGTTTATCTCTATCAAATCCAAAAGAAAACCCTCAAACATCTACTTATCCAAAATCAATCAAAATCAAAACCCAAATAAAACCTCACATCTCTAAGAAGTTCAGAGTTATAGAGATTATGGAAAGGAAACTAAAGGAAATCAGCAAACAAAGATTTTTGCCCCTATGCAATCTTCAGGTCTTGCAAGGCTGCTTTCTCCAACTCCAATTATTCAATCAACCGGGTGATCTTAGCCTCCTTTTTTATCACATCATCACTTATCAAAGGTACATTCTTCTCAATTGCTTCTTTAATGGCTTCAATTCTCTCACGAAGCCATCCCACATTGAAACTCAGTTTCTCAGAATGGTCCAGATTGTACTCCCAATCAAAGAGTACATCTGGAGTGACAGTACTTCTAGCTCTGGTTCGTATATCATCTATAACACGCAAGATAGCTCTTACTTGCCTGGTTAAGAAGTAAACACGTTTTGGGTCTTTGGTAACGACTATATGACCATACATCTTCCATATCTTCTCGTACAAACCGACATATCCAGTAGCAACGCTAAACCCACCAACTAATTCATGGTACGGGAGCAACTCACCTAATGGAGGATCAAAAAGCAATCCCTGCATTCGAATATTTATGGACAATTATACGAGTCTCGGCCATTGGAGCAGTTTATTCTATCTGTGGAACATCGACACTTCGGGTTTCCATCTCTTCGAAAACTTCAGTAGCAATCTCTTCATGACCCTGAGGTTCATAGGTGGTTATGTCATCATCTTGATTCTCCATACGGTTTGAATCATCACTGGCTCCATTATTCTCAACTTCAACATTTGGTACCTAATATGAGGATTACACGGGATTAGGACACTCCAAGCATGGAAATCAAAAGCAATCATCAAATTTATAATGTAAGTGATCTAACATCATTAAATTTCTTCATTATACATTCAAGACATGGGAAAATAGCGTAAAAGTCATAAAAACACGTTTTGCAACAAGCTCATCTGAGGAGATTTTACACTGCCCTGTATAAGACGATGAACTGAGAGCAATTGGTAATGAATCTAAGGTTGAGTCATATGTCATTCTCTTTGTATGGATGTCCTCTACAACATAAACAAAATTCACAGCAATTGGATAAACGAGCAAAAAGATGTGGTCAAAACTTTGGACTACATGACAGCTGAAATTTTTATGAAAACCTCCTGGAAGTTTACTGTTTCGTCAATTTCGGCACCTAAACATGCTCAAAACTCAAAAAGATTCATTAATAAAGCTTGGAAATTGTCTTAGTATGAAAAAACTGTGGTAAATCGATAAAATCCGACATCGGATGAAGATTCTACAGCGATTTTGCTAAAAGACTGAATTCTGAATTTTCTGACGACGTATTTCGCTAACATTTTTCATCCATTCGTATGGGTTATCATTCATTCATCCACAAATCAGCAATTTCATACTTATATGAAGAAAATATAGGAGGGACACTTACTTGAGGGGTCTCTAAGCCGTTCGAAGAATCAATGTTGCCGGAATCACCATTATGGGCATTATTACCTTCATTCGGTTCCGACTCTGGAGAATTCTCTTCATCACCACCTTTTGAAGATGAATGAGCATCACCAGCGCCTTGTTTATCCACAATAATCTCCTCGTGGATATATCAACAACAAATTATTATTTTATTCAAGAAATATCATAATTGGTTATGCAAAGAAGATCGACTTCTTCACTGATGCTGGATTCATGAACTGCTTGCCCAGGAGCAAGTTGAAGACCGTCAATGCTCAACAGAGCAAAATTCTTAATAAAATTAACAAATATTGGTTTTGCGATCCGAATTACACGGGCAAGAAAAATTCATGATGGAAGAAGCATTGATGACTCACCAAAGAAACAATTGGGGACTGTACACTATTTGGCAACATCCTGTAATCTTTACTTCTGGGTTCTCCGCCCCGGAGGCTTTCTTCCATTTCCGAGAAGTCTTCATCGATCCGAGGCCTCACTACACGATCATCCTGTGGTAAAATTAACGAAATAATTGAGATACGATTATCATGTCTTTATAAGAATCACGAGAAGAATACTTGCTTGTGAACATCCTGGAAGTGCTTTTCGTTTATCACCACTAGAGGGATACTTCAATCTTGGTCGAGCAGAAATCATCCCAACAGAAGGAGGCTCTTGTACCAGGGCATGAACAGCCATTACAAAATCATGTAAACGCTCAAGTTGCTGATGCCAGAAGGTTATATAACCTGGAGTTGCATAGGCGACTCGGTCAGAACAAGGGTACAGGTATTCACGCCCATTCAAATGTGTGCAATCTAAAGAAGCTTTAAGTTGGTCAACTAAAGGCTTTCTCTTCCGGATATCTGGGACACACTGATCAAGATCCATTTGTCGAGCCGCTTTATCGATGTTATATTCCTCCACCAGAAACTTTCCTTGTATTACTGATACTAAGTAACCAGGAGTGCAACTCAGTATGAAAGATATCTCACCATCACTCAGGTCTGTACCGGATTCCAAGATAACGTTTTCTTCAGCACCATTAAAAGTGATCAACTGTGAGACAAAGGAAGTAATCGAAACCCAAGAACGGAAATTAAACTCGGACTCATTATCTAAGACACTAGTGAGGCGAGTCTTGAGTCGAGGCTTCTTGGTGGACCAGCACATAATCCTGGCATTATCCTTCTCAGAAAAAGCATGACTGGTGTTAACATTTGGTCCTTGCAAGATGCTACGAGAGATTGGTGCATAATTCTTGAAGCGTTCCCACAGTAAAGTTTGGAGAAACATTGTATTAGCATATGTTTCAACTTTCATAAAGCCATTGGAAACTCTAGAGTTTATGACCAAGGAATCTAAATTGGAGAATAGCGAACCCAAGAAAAGGATACCGACGAGAAGTTTCTCACCTTGAGCTATCTTAATAGAAAAAGGAATCATGAATGGTTTCAGCAGGTTTCCATTATCTTCAAATACATCTCTGGACAACCACAAGCACAAGAAAGCAGCAATATTTAATATACTGTCCACAGGTCTTTCAGGAGTTCTATCTCTCGGCCACCAGTGCCTCAACCATTGAGCATAACAAAATTTGCTGGGTAATTTGTTAATGTCATGCATCGTAGCTGTCAAGACATCAGATATTGCCTTTTCATCTGCCGAAAGTGCTACAGGAAAATTACCCGTGATTGGAAGATGTAATAAAGCAATCACATCCTCCAGAGTGATGGTAAATTCTCCCCACCTACATATGTAAGTATGAGTAAGAATACATCAGCGAGCTAGCAAAGCTACCATACCTCTCATATCATGGTAAATAAATAAATCTCCAACTGCTTAAATAGCTCGTATCACCTGTGCACGATCCAACATGGCTCTCACATGATCATGTCCCAACATATGTCTTGCCCATCCGGAGAAGTCTGTTAAAGGTTTTCGGGAAAGCTTGAAGTCTATGTGTGAAGCAGCATAATGTCCTCCTTGTACACAAAATCGAATGGTCGCTCAAGGAGACACCAATTTTCTCTGAGTAATGTCCCTGGGATTTATAAGAAGGCGAAATGAAGAACCTGGGAGACGTTTTTCAGGTTTATACTGGACCACAAAGAACTCATCATCAGTGTTTGGAATATTCTTTGTTCCAAGTGCTTTTTCTTCTTTGTCAACGGAAGTTCCATCTAAAGAAGTATCATTTCCTGAAGTTGCATCTGTGGAAGTATCATCTATGGAAGTGTCATCTTTGGAAGTGCCATCATGGGAATCAGTCATCTTTGCAAAATCGCTGTAACATCCATACAACATTTTTACTTCAGTATAACATTCGTAGATGCAAATTTCATCAAAGCGGTGGAATTAAAGCACAACAAATAATAAGGATGCTCACATCAACGTCTACAAAAACGGTAAATCTCCAACTCTTACCTATTTACAATTTCACTAGCTGTAGTGACTATAACACGAAAATTCGAGAATCTGTTCGTTTCTTTGAACCTGTAAAGACGAACAAAAAATTCATTATTCAAAATCATAACTTGATTTTCATAAAACTGTGAACAATTCACATAATTTTCACCGTGTGAGCATTTCCACCGAGTGAACATTCATTGATTTTCGAACATATGCTATTAAATCACAAAACTTATGAAAACATTATTTCATCAATAATTGTTTGATTCTAGCAATTGCTCAAAATCAAAATTTGATTTTACAAAATTTTAAGATTTCGTGAATAACTCACGGAAATTGTTTAAAAAAAAATTCAACGTGAGTTGTTAACTCACGTAAATTAAAAAAAAATCGCCATGAATTGTTAGCTCACGTAAATTAAAAAAATAAATTCGCTCAAACGAGCGTTTGTCTATCAAACATGGTCTATTCTATTTCTGTAAAGGTCCATATATTCCAAATAAAAAAAAATTTCGTGAGAATTCATAAACAAAATTTTATCACTAGACGCAGGTCTATTCACAAAAAATCTCTCTTAAGTTAGGGATTATTGTTCGTTCGTTAAACCGACGGACGGACGGGCGTCCGTTCATAAAGCAAATTCTCATAAAACTTACGCATGCATGTGAACATATGATTTTTTTTTCTATGAACAAATTCATGAATTCAAAAAAAAAAAAAAAAAATCGCTCACCTGGCAGGAACTTCGCCGGACGGTGACGGCGACGGTCGGCTCCGGCAGAAATTCTCCTCCTGTTCCTGCTGCTTAGACATGAGATGAGGAAGAGAGGGAGGTACTGGCCGGTCGGTTGGAGAGAAATAATTTTTTTTTAGGGCTTCTTCCCTTTTATATCAATTTTATTTCCAAAAACCTAATAAAACAAGGATTTCCCTTTTGGGCCCGGGCCCGTAAACGCTAAACCGACCAAAACTGGACGTCTGACCGTCCAAATCAGCAGTGCCTCGTCTCTCCATACTCACGAGATGACACTCTATCATACTGACAGGATCCCTATCTGGGCATTTGCTCGTACATGACATCATTGGAGCAAATCGGGGATTCTGAAAATGCCTTTGTACGACTAAGTTCAACTACTTATCTCGTTTTCTAGAAAATCACCATCCAGTGCTTACTGCGGAGCATGACTGTCCCTCACTAAGCAGGGGACTTAATGTTGATGGTGGATTTTCGACAAAGGTCAAAATCGTAAAATCATGATATTGCATGTTTCTAACCCGGCTTCAGGAATGTATGTGACGATTCATATTTTATGATCCGTGAACCGTTTCACGATCTCTGACTGAGCGAACATTCCTCTCAGAGCTATGATGAATATGTTTCTCGAAAGGCCTCTCAGCTGAGCATTCGATGCTTCACACATTTCATCATCACATATACATAGAATCGAAATGATTGGGCGGTTCCTAGACATAATGTTTGTTAGAGAGCTTAACGCCTTCAGGACGTCACGCTGCTCGTTGTTCCTTGACTATGCAAAGAGACCGTGTATAGAATCTCTTAATCATTGGGGGGTTCCTAGACATAATGTTTGTTGGAGAGCTTAACGCCTTCAGGACGTCCCGTTGCTCGTCGTTCCCTGACTATACACCCCTCAGAACGAATATGATGCTTCAATTATCTCATATCTCGATTCTGCAAATAGATTAATTCTAGCGTGTCATTCATCAACTGAATTCCTAGAAAATAATTTATTTTATCTCATTACTCTGTTCCATGATTGATCCTCAGCTGGATTCCATGGATTAGTAATAGATAACCATTTTATCTCATTACTCCGTTCCCTGAATTCTCGGCTGAATTCTATGGATTAGTAATAGATACTCAATTAATTTTATTACTCTGTTTCATGACTGATTCTCAGCTAAATTTCATGAATTAGTAATAAATATTCGGCAATCGTACATCTAGGCCATCACCGAGTAATCCCCGAAAATGGTGCGAGTTTACTCGGCAAATAATGTACAAACGAGCACTCGAACGAGAATTCAAGAATATGGACAAACGAGGAACCTATGCAATTAGGAAGGAAAATGATATTAAGTAAAATAAATAAGAGGCGTGGGGCCGGACCCACCGGCCGTCCGGTCATGCCGCCATGGCCGGTCCCCCTCTTCCATTATTTTATTTTATGTTAATTTATTATTTCCCTCATCTCATGAAGACTCCTTCATTTGAGCAAAACTCTTAGTTTCTCCATACTTTCCAACAAACGATGAAAAAATAGTAAAAAATAGGGAAAGGTGTCACGGGACCGAGCCACCTAGCGTCCGTACATGCCCTAGTCGTGGCCGGTCCCACACCTTACAATTCCTTATTTTCTCATATTATTATTTCCTTCATCTCACGAAACTCCATCGTTTGAGCGAAAACCCTAGTTTTTCAATATTTTCTCAAATATTGCTCAAACCGTGAAAAAGCCAAAAAGTCAAATGGTCACATGTCTAGGCATCTCACGTCAAAAATTAAAATATCATTATTTTAATATTCTCAAAATATTGGTCGCATGAGCAAAGTTCTACTTGCTCATTCGAGCGAAATCGAGAGTTTATGTCAAGATAAAACTCTTCTGAAAATCCAAAATATTGCTCAAACGCGCACCAGAAAATACCAAAACTCTCAGGACTGAGACACGGGAAGCATGGTGACACGGGCATGCTACCTTGACGTCGTCCCTTAGGCTTGTAAGGAGCCGGTCCCACACTCTTTCATAACTTTGACCAAATTAGCTCTCAGCAGTTCATAGTGGGTCCAAACTTTGTCCAACCAACTTGGAATTTGCTCAATCGACCACCAGATGGTCCCACGACCACCAAGTGTCGGTCCCATGACCCCTTGGCCGGTCCTCATCTCTCCATAATTAGGTTTTATTACCTAACGCTCATACGAGCACTATTTTAATAAATGATTAAACCAGCATTTGATCATCCTTTCACCAACTGGTCAACAAAGGACTTTGGTACATGCTCACTCGAGCACCTGGGCGCTACATGGTCGGCCATCATCCCATGTAGCCTGTCCCTCCTTTACTCAGTGAATTATTTTCAGTAAATCATCAATTGATCAACAATCGATCAAAATTAGGGTTTCGAACATAATGCTCCGCAAATCATGATTCTGAGCAACTTCAAATACTAATAATTTTATGTTGATCCAGCAATCAACATCTTGATTAATTATATAATATTCGGTCCAGTTACTAATATTTTAATTAATATTTTATTTTGTCATGTTACCAATAATTCATCAAATGAGCAATATTTGCTCAGATGCTCGAATATTGATTCAACTATAAATATTCAGTAATTCATCGAATGAGCAATATTTGCTCAAATGCTCGAATATTGATTCAACTATCAATATTCAGTAATCCATCGAATGAGCAATATTTGCTCAGATGCTTGAATATTGATTCAACTATCAATATTCAGTAATTCATAGAATGAGCAATATTTGCTCAGATGCTCGAATATTGAATCAACTATCAATATTCAACAATTCATCATACAAGCAATAGTTGCTCAGACTATCATGTTGATTCAATTATCAACATCATTCATTCGAGAACTATATGTCCCAGCCGACATATTCTATCCATGAATCCTAGAGCATTCGACAATCATGCTTGACTGAACAATACTTAGACTCATCGTCTAATCTAGTAAACGACTGGATGATCTAATACACGTCTTCCTTGCAGACTCCACATTCATGAGACATCAATCACGTCACATGGGGGATATTAATTTGGGTTTTGGTCTGGCAGCCTACGACACGTGTGTTCATCCACGATGAGAAATGTGAGTAATTTGTGCAAGCGGTTGAGGAAGTTAGCAAAGTAGTGGGTGGACGATCAACCCAGTCTCCACACGATATGGAACTGGTTAAACCACGATCTCCCACTTTCCCACTCTTTTACTCAAACAGCCGTCACACTTACTGGAGATCAATGTGTCCACGTTCTAGCAATATAAATAAGTTCTCTGAATTCATGATTAACAAGAATAGATATACGGGAATTACCACAACAATTCTCATCTGAACAATCACTCTCAACAGAGCAGAATTCAAAACTTATTCGAACCCAGCAGTTCATTTGCATAAACCTACAACACATTCACAATCTTCGATCTCTATTGATCTCTCACATTTCTCAGCTTCCCTCCTACAGATCAACTCTCTTCCCTCTTTGTGACCAAATTGACTCTGGAATGACCATTTTTTGGTTTAGGACGGAGTCCTACAGATTGATCTCTCAAACTCAAAGCACTCCCGTGTAGTGCATCTGTTTGAGGTTAGGCAGTTTGCTCGGTTGAGGAGTCTCCGTCCGCACGGTTTTCTCTCAACTTCCTAGAAAACCAGCAAATCGTTTTTCCCCATCAACAAACCCCTAACTCAATCAATAATGTTTGTCACTCCATTTTATTCATTATCAAAACTCGACGAAAATTCTGTACCGGATATTAATGGATTGGAATCTTTACCGGGATAAGTGGATTGAGATTTCTATAGATTTTTAAAGATAACTGTATTGTGAATTTGTGATATAACACCCAATCATCGTGAACAAAAAAAGTCACATATATATACTATCAAATAAATCAATAATCCCCCAAGTAAAAAGTTACTTACTTTTAGAACAACTATTGACTTCTATAAAACTTCAAATTGTCAAAAGCTTCCTGATTTGGTGCATATGAATGGAAGATGTTCTCATAAAATTTCGATGAAAATGTGTCTTGGATATTTATGGTAGATTTTCACATTTATATTCGAAGACTCTTCATGTTTTGCACCCAACAAAATACGTTTTTGTGAAGAAAGAGAGCAAAAACAATATCCAATTTGAGAGTAATGATTTTTTCACCATGCATGAGTATATCAGTTTCCCAAAACTAAGAACTTTACTAATTTTTTATGCCCAACACGTCTTTATATCTTTCTGTTAGTCAAACCGTTCAAATTCTAAAGGGATGCATTTCTTTAAAAAAAAATAAAGATATGCATTCAGCTGAATGGGTTTTGAACTCATTCTCTGATTTTCAATCTTCTCACTAAATTAATTCAATCCCTTGTTTTGAATCATCCAAATTATATTTTTATAGTGTTTGTATTCGTGCTGCTAATGGTTCCAATACCATGAAGGATCCTTGACACGCACTAAATATTTCCATATGACTAAGGTAATTTCAGTACACTTTTTTATTTTTTTGTTGTTTATAGATAATATTTTGGAGAAGTTTCTGATTTTTCAGGGTGTAGTTGGTTTTGCGATGATTTAAAAAAATAACAACAATAGGCTTGTTATCGGGTTGTTTTTTTTTTTTGTCACATTTAAGCTAAAGGTATTATAAACCTTATTGATGGGAGTAAACAAAACTCACCACTATCATCTTCTTTATTTCAATCTGTTTAGTTTTCCCCTGATCTCCACCACCCCTAAATCTGATTCTCTATAGTTTTCTTATTCATCCCAATCAAAGTAATCATAATCTTTTTTTGCTAGGTAACTAATCATAATCTTAATTCCAAACTTATTTTTGTATTTGATATCTTCATAGATTTAAGTGGATAAGAACTTTTATACATTGTTAGATTTTAGTGGAACCCCAAAAAAATTTGATTAGGAAACCAGTTAGGCCATAACGATGCTTTCCAAGATTGTTATTGTCGTACAAGATGGGTTGATCTTGATGACACTTGACAACCAAATACCATTTAGGCATTAACTATCTCTGTATTTTCTAGCAGACCTAAGGGAAGGATGATTGATTCATACAATATCAAAAGACTGCCTACTATATTTTCATGCATAACTTCATCGCCCAAATTAATTTCGTCTTGGTAATTCAAATGGTTTAGTGATCATTGACAACTCTTAGGATTTATTTTTTGGAAACTTTATGGACTGTGGTCTAGGGAAGATTGTGATGGTCGGTTTTGTTTACCCACTTCCATAAGGTTTATGACATTTTGAAAAGGTTATATTTAACGTTAGTGTGGGTTGCATATAGCCATTGCCAAACTAAAATAAGCGATTATTTTTGCTGTTTTTTGGGTATAATTGTCTTGTTGATAAAGCTTTTAAAAAGATAAAAAAAAATTATGCACAATTCTTTAATTTGTCGGAGTATAATATTATTATAATTATTATTTGTATTATAGAGAAAGTCTCTGAGATTGATATTATAATTATTTTTTATATCATTAATTGGGCTTCCACTCATAACTTTTTTTTAGCATTCAGTTATGAGTGAAAACTCAATTAATGCAAATTTATAATGATGGAGGTTATAACTTACAGGACACTCAGATGTCCTAGGCTGGGATGAGACTGGGATGGTTGGATCATCTGTTTGTCTCTCAAAATGTTGTCCGACCGTCGGTTGCTTAAAACCCCCTCCTGTTTTGTATTATAGATGATTTATCTTTCCGGTATCCATCTGAAAGACTTCATTGCTCTCCACCATCGTGCCTCCTGTTGCAGCTATCCTTAAAACCCTTCAGCCAATACTCCAATGGCAGGCCTTTAGCTTGTTACCTGATTTTTAACGGAGTCTTTAGTGGGAAACATATATTAGACTACTGAAGTCCCGTGAAATTTCTGTTTTGCATTTGTTTGTTTTTTTACCAGGAGTCATGTTTGCTTGACAGGCCCTTCTACCAGCTTGGTTTATCTTTAGTTTTCATTTGGAGCTGCATTCTATAACTGATAAATTCCAGCAGAGGTTTATTCATGTCTGTAGTCGGCACATCCCAGATACACCTTGCAATTTTACCTCAGAAATAACCCGGCAACACAGTGGTTCACTAACTAGTATTCTTGAGCTCACCTATACTCAACCTCGTATATTAGAATCTTTTTGTGCAATAAGTACATATCCCATACCTCCGATCATTATTTATTTGATCAGAATGGTTAAAAGAACCAACAAAGAATGCCAGAGATTTAATTGCCTCCATAATTGGTAGAATGCCATGAATGACGAAGAAAGAATAATTATTACAAGATATTCTAATCTCTAAACAAATCACTTCATTTCCAAAAAAACACAATATGGTAAGGGTAAGTATTAAGAGTTAACCGGGTGAGAACCTCAACCTGGCAATACACACGAGAGAAAGGATGTAATAGTTGGAGCTGTGAATTTGTTACTTTTAAACGTTCTCCTTAGATGATGTAGTTCACGTGACACATTTGTCTCGTAAACAAGCAGTTTCTCTTTATCTTTTAAGTAGATAGAATTTTGAATGTTTTTAATGTGGCCAATGACATTTCTCGATAAAATAAAACCTCTGTACAAAATCAGCGTACGGTCAAAACTATGCTAGCGAGCGGTTCCTTCCACGTATTATGATAACATTTTGTTTTTTGGTCGGTCAATAAGTAGAAATCCATTGAAAAATAGGAACTTAGGGGATAGCTCAACCCAAAAAGATACAACCGAAGAAAAAAAACGGATTTGGAATCGATCACCCAAAGAAAAAAAACAATAACAAATATCCAAGTGAAATAACAAATATAGCCGGTGTCACTGTAGTACAGTGGTAAAGTCACTGGGTGATGATACCAGTGATCTGAATTCAAAACTTGCCAACATCAATTTCTCTACCGATAGTTAAAAAAGAGAGTAAAAAAGACCTCCACCAATCGTCTCAAATCCAACTCAAAGAGACTGATAGAAATTAGAGTCGCATAAAGTGTTAGAGCATTGCTCGGTCGAACTCACAAGTGTTGCTATCTCAAGCTTGTTTCCAAATTTAGTTGGTCAAAACTATATCTCGATTTCTAGTCTACATTTAGTCAAGTCTCGGATTAGGATATAAGTGTGTAGTTGAGTACCAGACATCACTGCATTCTACCGTTTGAAAGCGAAGATCAACCGAAGCTTTTGGAGAACTTCATCAACAAAAGGTAAGCAAAGACTGAACCACCTATTACTCAAGTTTTCACCTTTCTATCTATGAGACTATGTCGCATAACTAAAGAAGACTTTACATGCACAACAAAAATTTCGAGTCAAGTTTATCTTGATTAATTATTCTCAAAATATTGACTAAGCTTAAGAACATTTGTTCATACTTGATGAATTTGGTTAAATTTTTTTTTATTGTTTATGACCTAAATTATGATTCAAGATTATCATTTGAAAATAGTCTGGAACAGTGATAAGTGTCATTGATGTTATTCGGAAATGTTTCAAATTGATTATTAAAGATATATATAGAACTACTGTAAATCTGGATACAGGACAGTACACGTACCAGCTTACATACTGGCGAAACTGTTATAGGTCCGGAGTCGCAGTACATGTACCCAATACATGTATCGGCGTAACTATAGTTCGGTAACGACTTTAAGGTACACATACCCGGTATGCAAACCCAAAAAGTTCTGTGACCCATGAACTCAGGATGGTACAATACCTGGTTTACAAACCCAAAAAGTTATGTGACTCATGAACTCAGGTTGGTACACATACCTAGTATGCATACCGAAAAAGTTCTGTGAACTCCTGAATTTATTTTTGTCTTAAGGGTATCCAAACCCATTACACGTACCATGACTAAATAACTCATGAACTGGATGTAGGTAGACGTACCAAGTACACGTACTTACTCTTTCGAATATTTTCAGATGCATCAGAATTATTTCTATGAGATAATCGGCATTTGAACAACTCTCTATAAAAACACATCTAGACATACTTGATCAAATTAACCTATGGTTGGGACTCAATATTAAAGTCTTAAAGTGTTATATGAAAATGATTAAGCTTATAGTTCGTCTGGATAGTTTCGGATAACCTTTCATGAACAAGTTATTATACACGGTTCGGTTATAGTCCATCCTAACCAGAGTATATATTATGTTGTGTCAATCTCAAAACAAAGATTCATCTAACGGTGGATATTGATTACTTGATTCCAAAGCTACCTTAGCTTAAATCTAAAGCAACCTTTGTTTTGAAAGTCTATATAAGGAAAACCTCAAGCAACTGGGATATTTGAATCCCCAACACTTTTCTTGTGTGTCCTAGTTGTAAACTAAAGTCGTCCTCTCCTTTAAACATTTTTTGGTTTAGTGACTAAAAAGACTCCACCTAGGGATTCGTGAATCCAGGTCCAACTATCTTTATCTTGATAGTTCGTGTATCCTTATCTTGCTACTGATTGTTAAGTCTCACTTCGATCAGGAAAGATAGACAGAAATCGCAAGTTTTTTCGTCCCAGACTTTGTGATTCCACAGGTATATTCCTCTATAACGATTCTTAATTGAAATCGGAGTAGGAATTACTTGTGAGGTGAATAATAATCTAGGCTGCTATTGGGGAGTCGTAAGTACCGTATTTTGAGGTTTGCTTGACTTTGTCTATTGCAAACGATTTCCTATCTCACCTTGATCTTTGATCAAAATGGAAATCACATATGGGCTTATCTGTGGGAGGCAGGTTGGTTTAAAGTCTTCAATTGAGTTGAAGCAACTTTTAGGGTGTAAAGGACGTCATCTAAGGGAATCAATTGTGTCGAGTCTTATGAGATTCAAGAGGCGTAAGGAGTGCGACTGTAACTGAATCGTTGTAATGGTAGATTCGGTCTCAACTACATTCTAGTCTGAAGTTTTTATAGTAGGCTAGAGTTTGTAGCGGCTTTATACAGTTTGGTATTCAAATCTGGACAAGGTCCCGGGGTTTTTCTGCATTTTCGGTTTCCTCATTAACAAAATTTCTGGTGTTTGTGTTATTTATTTTTTCGCATTATATTGTTTATCTTTATAATTGAAATATCATAGGTTGTACGTAAATCAATCAAAGTAGATACGTCCATCGTAATTGTTGGATACGACTTGATTGATCTTGGATATTGATCTATGGAATCGTCCAAGTATTCTCACGGTATAATCAGGTTCATGGACTTGTCTTTGTTTACATATTGATTGTGAGAGAAAGAGATATAAACTATTCTTATAGATTCATAGAGTTGTAACTCTCAGAATTGTAATTGAGTTTAGTCCATACAGGTTGCCTAAGAAAAAGTTGGTGGTGTATTTTGGTACCCCTGTATTTTCAATTAGTATCAGAGCAGGCAAACACGCGAAAGACTTGACAAGTCTGTGTTTGAAACACTCTAGGAATCCGTATTCACGTACTAACATGTCTCCAATTGATTTTGATTACGCCAAGTATTTGGGACTTACCTCAAAGGATAAATCCTTGGTTGATTCTTCCGAATCTAGAGGAGAAAAGCTTATGTTGTCGGGTTATGATGATACAACTCCCAAGCACATAATTGGTTCTATGTCAGAATCTGAGTTGGAGTTTACTAGAAGTTTAAAAAAGGCTGCTGAGATTATTGATTTTCAAGCCTCTAGAATTAGAATTCTTGAAAAATAAAAGGCTCAGTATAATGATAAACTTCAACAGTCTCTAGATAGAGAGCATGATCTCTTTGATGTGATCAATTCTTTCACTGACGATATCAAAAGACTCATTCAAGAAACTAGCATGTATCGGAGAAAAGGTTAGTAAGCTTGAGGATACTGTCAAGGAAGACATGCTACGGGAGAAATATATAATTGAGACTCATTCATCAGAAATGAATGAACTCCGTGTTAAAAAATAAAAAGTCGAATATGATCTCCTCTTAGTTCGAGAACAGTTTAAATTCTTTAAAAATAATAATTCTGCTCTTACAAGTAAGGATTTCTCAAAACCTTATGTTGTCTTTGGATTTCAAAGGTATTTCCTAATATTGAGAATTCCATCTCATATGAGGAAGCTGGTAAGAAACGCTTGCGTAAAAAACCAGTAATGAAGAGTACTTCGAGTAGAGATCATGAACCGATAAAGTTTCCTGATAATCCACATGTTTGTTCACACTGCGGTAAAGGAGGTCATCTTGCATCGAAGTGTTATACATAGTGGGAAGAAACAGATTACTAATCTTAAAAAATTGCTTACCTTTGCAATATTGAAGAAGTTAGAAATATGTCACCAACTTCAATAGATTTTAACTCTGTAGAAAATTTGAAGACTTATGAGAAGAAGTCCTCTCGGAATTTACATAAGTCCAGATACCCTCATTCTGTGGGGCCTAACAACTCTCCCAATATCAGACTTCCTACTGATAAAGAGGGGTTGTCTGAAATTTCCACCGCTAAGATTTGGGTTCCCAGTAATTCTAATTTATTGAAACGGATTTCAAGAGGTCCTAGACTTTCTTTCTTGAAAAACTCTTCATGTGAAGAACGATCAAGTGTCATTGATCAGTTCAGGAAACAGGAGAGCTCATCAAATTTTATTTTAACAAAGGAAATAAGGTCAAAATCTTCTATGAGGAAACAAACTAGGGGGAAGGAGAGAAAAAGAAGAAACCATCACAAGAAAATCCTCAATGCATCACCTTGTGATACATCTAGTGAGACCGTGTCTCACTTTGTTACCTAATGGTACATCATGGGTCCTTGAAACTAACTTAAAAGTTATAAGGACTACAGTCATGTCAATATTAGTATGAAGAATGAGGTTGCTCAAGTCTTAAGTAGTGTTTTACATCTCTTTCTATAAAAGTAAGATATAATTTTAAGTTGAGCCTGGCTCCTTAATGTTTCTTTTGTCATTACCCTCTGGGAAAATAAGTGTAAATGGTTCCTATGCTCTAAAGATGTATTCCTCTTGGAAATCATTATTTATTAAGCTTAGAATTCATTATTGACACTTAAAGTGATTGAATGTTATTTAAGTAAAAATCTTGTGTTGGAAACTCTTTATAATACCCCTTAATACTTGAAATCAGCTCACGAACTGTGGTTTGCGCACTAGTTCACGTATCTAACTAGGGTTAAGAGTATGCCATCTATAAATAAGGACAAAGGATTCCTATTCATTCGAAAAACTCTTGTGTTGACCGAATAAATAGTTGAATCTTTCATCCTTCTTCTTCTTCAAAGATGGAAAGCTCAAAAAGATCTCATGACACTATTGATCTTGATGATGAATATGTCAAAGAAGAAAGAAGTTCGTTTCAAGGGTCTCTCTTGAAAAAGATGGCTGTAAGAAAAGAACAAAACTCCTGGGTTGCTGAATCCATCAATGATCTAACACATTCTCAGAAAGACTCAAAGGTTGAGATTGCAAATCTACAATTGCAATTAAATCATCTCATTGATTGCCATACCAAAATCCTTGAAAAGTAAAAAGTCATGATACGGAACCAGAAAAAGTTGTTATCTGAATGCACGAAAGCTAGACAACTTGCTCGTATCGCCAATCGGAAGGTTGGTGAAAACGCTGTGGGTACCAAGATACACCACCAACTTTTTCTTAGGCAATCTGTATGGACAAACTAAACACAACTCCGAGAGTAAAAACTCAATCAAGGAAAGTGCCTAGAGTTATATCTCTCTCTCTTGTTGTTAGAACTTTTACAGAATTGAATAAGTGAACCTAACTATAAAGAGAGTTCTTGGACGGTACCAAAGACCGTTATCCAAGGATCAATCAAGTTTTTTCCAACTAACAAGGTTGGACCTAGCTACTGTGATTGATCAACACACAACCTGTGATACTTCAATTATAAAGATGAACAATATAATACGGAAAAAAATAACACATACACCATAAGTTTTGTTAACGAGGAACCGTAAATACAGAAAAACCTCGGAACCTAGTCTTGATTGAACATCAAACTGTATTAAGCCGCTACAGACACTAGCCTACTACCAATTAACTTCGGTCTGGAATGTAGTTGAGCCCGAACTCAGTCTCCCACTGATACAGGTACATTCGCGCTGCTTACGTCTCTTGAATCCCAGTAGGAATCTACGCAATTGATTCTCATAGACGATGTCACCCACGACTAAGAGTTGCTTCAACTCAATTGAAGATTTTAAACCAAATCTGCCTCCCACAGATTAAACCTATAATTGATTTCCTGATTTACAATCTAAACGGATGATCAGATCAAACGATAGATCCAGGTGATGAAAATCGATAGCAACTTAGACAAAAGTATGGATATCCTCAAAATCCGGACTTATGCAACCCGAAGTGCAGCCTAGATTATTATTCACCCCACAAGTATAAAACTTGCGGAATCAATAAAGTATGAGACAAAGAGATTTTGTTGATTACTAACTATCTTGATTGATGGAGCAAGGCTCTACAAACAATCAAGATCAGGATACTCAAGTTATCAAGATAGCCGGACCTGGCTTCACGAATCCCAATGGAGTCTTTGTAGTCGCTAAACCCTAAAAGGGTTTTTGGAGAGGAAGACTCTAGATACAACTAGGACACACCAAAAAGTAGTGTCAGGACTCAAAGATCCCAGTTGCAAAGAGTTCCCCTTATATAGACTTCAAAGCCTAGGTTGTTTTAGGTTTAAGCTAAGATAGCTTTGGAACCAAGCAAACAATATCCACCGTTAGATGAAAGCTTTGAATCTTAATCACATAAACAAGATATGCACTATGGATAGATAAATCTTAACCGAACCGTGTATAAAGATTATGTTCAATATGGTTAGCCGAAACTAGCCGATTTGAACTTAAAAGCTTATCACTCATTTTCATGTTTATTAAGACATTAATATTGAGTCACAATTGAAAACGCAAGGGTATAACAACCACACCAAATATTTCAGTCGGCAATCTGTATGGACTAAACTCCAATATACTTCCGAGAGCACTTACTTAAAAGTGAGACTCAATCAAGAAAGATATCAAAGAGCTTTATCTCTTTCTCAATACAATCAGTAAATCAACTAGATAGAAATCCGTAAGACTGATTGATATGAGAATAACTCGGACGGAAGACCAATATCTGAGTGTCAATCAAGTTTTATCCAACAAACAAGGTCGGATTTATCAACTATGATTGAACTACGCACAACCTGTGATATTTCAATTATATAAACAAATATAATGCGGAAAAGAAATAACACAGACATCGTAAAAAAATTTAACGAGGAAACCGCAAATGCAGAAAACCCCAGGACCTAGTCCAGATTTGAACACCACACTATATTAAGCCATTACAGACTCTAGCCTACTACAAATTAACTTCGGACCAGAATGTAGTTGAGCCCTAATCAAGTCTCACACTGATTAAGGTATAGTCGCGTTCCTTACGCCTCTTGAATCCCAGCAGGACTCTGCGCACATGATTCCCTTAGCTGATCTCACCCACAGCTAAGAGTTACTACAAACCAAAGTCGAAGACTTATAAACAAATTTGTCTCCCACAGATATGTCTATTCTGGTTTTGTTTCCGTCTTTAGATAAATCAAGTTGAACAGGAAACTCAACTAATAATCCGGTCTTATACTCCCGAAGAGCAGCCTATAAATATTAGTCACCTTACAATAACCTAAGTGATTAACAGAAGAAGTTATTGCGGAATCACAAGAGTCTGAGACGAGGAACTATTGTGATTACTTTTTATATCTTACCTATCAGAGATAAATCTCGAGTAAATCTTAGAGAAGATAAAACTCAATATGATAGAAAAAGTAAGATCATAATACACAACTACAGAGAAAATAATTGGATCTGGCTTCACGAAATCCAAATGAAGTCTTCAAGTCGTTAACCTAATAATGGTTTTGAAAAAACTAGGTTAAAGGAGAATCGACTCTAGTTTGCAACTAGGACACACGAGAGTGTCGGGATTAGGTTTCCCAGATGCTAGAGTTCTCCCTTATATAGTCTTTCAAATCAGTGTTGCTTACAATCAAAGCTAAGATAGCTTAGTAACAAAGCAATTGATATTCACCGTTAGATGAACTCTTGATTTAAGATTAAAGCTAATTCTTCTTAGAAACTAAGCGATCAATTTCCATCGTTAGATGGTATTAGCTTGATACACACAAATGAAATATACCTATATTTAAATATGGATGAACCGTACCTAAACGTGTATAACATGTTGGCTCAATAATAGTTAACCGAAGTTAGCCATATGAACACTTATAGTCTAGCCACATTCATCTAACACTTCCAGATCAAATATGATGATCAATCAATCATGATATCGAATGAATCTAAATATGTTTCAAGAGAGTTGTTCAAATGTTTACTATCTCATAGAAATATATATGAACCATTTGAAACATATTCGGTTTGGTTTGTAATTGTACAAAGTGCTTATATAAGAACCAATTCATGAACATAATGCCACGGTTTTCAAAACAAGTTCACATACCTTATTTCATTAAAAGTTCGAGGGACTTTAATTCGCAAACGAACCTGAGTTCATGAGTATGAATTTCATACTTACCGATTTTAGAACCTTACCACTGTGTTCGCAAACAGAGTATGTGAAGCACAGTTCCGTACTTTGTCCTTGTCGTTCCATTTGCAAACATAGTACGCGAACAACAAATCCGGACCTAGCCTTGTCTAGCCATTAGCAAACAGAGTACGCGAACTACAGTTCATGACCTTTTCACAGGTAAATCCGTTCACAAACAAGAGTTTCAGACCTGAACTAGAGCTTCACATTTAGTATACAACCTGTGTTATATCCAGACATTGGTAGTAGTTCCAAACTCTTATTTAATCATTGAAACATCCTTAGAAGACAACAATGGTAATCTTACACATACCACTAGCTTCAAGTAATTTTCAAGCGATTAATACGAAACTTCTCAAGTTAACATCAAATGATTGTCTCGCACAAATCATGTTAGATGTTCAAGGTAATTTTCACATGATAATCTAGACTTAATATTTAGTTTCCAACAAATAAATTGTTTCCAACTAAACTCGTCAAGTAGATGATGAACTTTAGCTAAAGCTAAAAGCTTCCAACACGTCTTTCGAGAAATATATAAACGAGATAAACTAGGCTCAAAATTTCAAATGTGTATAATGTAAAAGTCTATATAGCTATACGACTTAGTCTCTTTAGAAGATATAATCTAATAGACTTCTGAGTGATTGATAAGTTTCATTCTCCACATACCTTTTGTTGATGAAGTTCCTCCAAGCTCTTCAGTAGATCTTCTTCTTCAATCGGTGAACATCGTGAAGTCTAAAGATCAACTACACACTTATATCCTAATCTGAGACATAGCTATAAGTAGACTAGAAATCAAGTATATAGATTTGATCAACTAAACTTGACAAACAAGCTTGAGATAGCAATGCTTGCGAGTTCGACCGAGCAGTGCTCTAACAGTCTCCCCCTTTGTCAATTTTAGTGACAAAACTATCAATACATATAGATTACAAAATAAATAAACTTTGTAGCTTCTGATCAACAACATCATTGTTGTTGAAGATCCTTAGCAATGACAATACGAAAACGAAAGTTCTCAATCATTGTTATTCAGTGTCATAGTATTATTATATAGAATCAAAGTCCGATTGCATCACAACTTTGAAATAATACTATGGTGATATGCATCACCCCCCCTTAGTCAATACTTCCATCTTATAATGGAAACCACTCCACCTTACATAATGATCCGTAAACCATATGTATGTAGTGTGAACTACCAAATAATTCTCCTCCTTTTTGTCAATATAAATTGGCAAAGGTACGAAAACTATGGGATCATAATGAATTCTCAAAGATAATTCATGACTAAAAGGAAACATATCAACTTTGTTTCGATGATTTCACATAGTCGAAACTTAGTATATTCATCAAGGAGTTTATTAAGATACAAGTTAACCCCTTCAAATTCCACAACCGCTCTCCCCACAAAGATATGGCAATTAAGCACAAGTTCATTTAAGAACTCTCCCCTATTTGATCCCAAGAGAACAACATGAGCAACCTTACTTTTACGAGAAGAATTTCTTTGGATGTTAACAAATAACATATATTTGTATCCAGTAAACTCAAGTAAATTAACCACAAGAAGATCTTATTGATTAATTTAGTCGGAAATCACTCAACATAAGAAAACTTACGGAGTAAATACATTACTTTCACATAATAGTGGATTAGGGAAAGATCAATACTGCAGAATTTTCTCAAAAAGTTCATTATACCTTCTATCAATATTAGCATAAAGACATAATAAACTTAACTTTTGAGCATATTCAGCTAAACTTCTTATGGATTTATAACATTTAGCAATTTAATTGAAAGATAAAATCATTCAAAGCTAAAATACATTAAAGTTATTACAACCATTAAAAAGATAACAGTTTTAATAAGTTCAACATAAGAAGTTCAACAGAAATATCATAAGGAAATATAAAACAGACATAACAAACAGGAAGAATAAAAAAAAAACTCTAATCCAGATCGCAATAGAAATCTTCAGCAATCTTAGAAATTGGTTCAACTAGGTCTGGATGAGCCGTCATGGCATAAGTCAACTGCCTCTCCATGCACTCAATTCTTTGTTGAAGAAAAGTAACTTCAGGATTTGAAGGTTTCTTCATCTCGTTAATGTCCGTCTGGCACAAGGGAGATGGAGTACCAACACATGTTCCAAAATGAATAATATTAAACTGACTACAGATTTGGCTGATAAGACATGGAAAACAAGGGTTTTTATTCTGTGAGACCATGTGTATTATTTGACGAACAATTAATCCACATAAATCAACCTCTTCTCTAGAAACAAGATGATAAACTAACTCAGCCAGTATCCTGCTCCAAAGATTTTTGTCGAGAGTACTGGGAATTAAGTTAGCCACAGCCAGCTTACCAAAAATCTTCAAATGAGGGCTTATATTATCCACAGGAAGTTTGCTTTCTGTCTAGGGCACATCCTTCCTAAGAGCAGTTCAGACAACTGATGCTTAGTTGGTCTTCGACCTTCTGGTTGAGGGACAACAAACGAATGATGGAGAGGCAAGTTTAATAACTCGACGATGATGCTACAGTTAACCTCAAAAACTGTCCCTTTAACCATAGACTTAAAACAGCAGTTGGCCTTGTTGGGTGCATGCAAGTTTGCATAAAATTCACAAGTCATTTCAGGATATGTTTCCCCAAAACCTTTATGAACATCACCACACTCAAACTGATTCATGAACAAATTAAATTATGGTTTCTGAACCGACCGACCATATGCCCTTTCCATTAAAAAAATGTCCACTATAAATCTTAGTGTATTTGTCTCTGACAGAAATGTTAATGAAACTAATTTGACGGCTAGCATCAAAATAAGGTTGGCGAACGTCTATACCGACATCATCATCATTATCATATTCATCATCACTATCAATAACTCTTTTACTTGAACTTGAACAACTATTATACTTTCTTTTAGATATGCTAATAGATAAAAAGGCAAGTAATCAAACAAAAGTTGTTCGGAAACTTACTTGGGTACCTGAACTGTTGGTAATGGTGAAGTTCCGAAACGGTGATTAAAATAACAACAGTTCTTGACCCAGTGCATAAAATCTCCTCCTTATTTCAACGGTTCAATCAAAGGACAAAATGTTTAAGAAACGAGAGAGAGGAAGATGATGGTAGTGGACCTTAGGTTTTTCTCTTTTGTTCTCGAACAGTTGAGAATAAGAGGTGAACAGAACAAGAAGAGTTCTTCCTATTTTTATATGAGGATGGATTGGTACATGAACCGTCTAAGCACGTTCCGGAACACGGTTCTTACACATAATGGTTATGGTTTCAAAGTACATGAACCGCACTTGTGCAATTGAAGTCCTATTTGTTTAATGCTCTACCATATTTTGTTAAGCAACCTGAAATTTTTAGCTCGATAAAGTGATCCAGTGGATATTTAGAGCACAAAAATTATTGACTACCACAAAAAGCGGTTTTATCAATTTATGTTTATGGAGGACAAATATAGATGAGATTTTTGGAGCAAAGCTCAACAAAATATCTAGGGAAATTCTTTGTATGGACTTCAAAAATCAATACAAAGCAGTCTTGCACAGCATGACACCAAGAAAGAACTTTTTTCCAACAACTTTTGCACTCAACTAAATTGAGAAAATCCTAGAGTCTGTTTTTACAAGTATTACAAAAGACTTTAAAAGAGCACACACAGAATTGTGTCCCTGATGTCTTGTTTTACAACTTATTAAAATCACTGTCTACAGATGACGTTTAGCACTACGTAGGGCAATACTCTTAGTGAACAGAGACATCCTAACGTTTTCACTAAACCAGGTAATGCAGTTATCTTGACAGGGTATATCAGGGTTTGACCAATGAATTGACTCATGTTGCAAGAAGATTTTCTCGGTTAGATGAGACTTATGCACCTTTTGTATCACAACCAGTTTACAACTCTTTGTGCTACTCAAGAAGGAGGCAGTGCACTCATTTATCAACAAATTAATGTCGACATCAACATGAACATTATTCATTATGATATGACTTAGCCTATCAAGAAAATCTTGTTCTTTCTGGAGAATTATCTCAACATCAAGAGAGAGATTCTTAAGTTGCTTTTCAAGCCCTGAAAGTACTTCAAGATATTTTAATCATGTAGGAGGTTTAGAAAGAATCTCTTCTACAAATTTTATCAAATCAGTCATGGAAAAGAATTCTGAATCCCCAGCATCTGGTAGTACGTTTATGGAGATAAGACTTTAGTCCATAGAGTCAGATTGCTACAAACACAAACTTATGAGGTCTTAGCGTGTTTGCCTGCTCTGATACCAATTGAAAACGCGGGGGTATAACAACCACACCCAATATTTCGTTCAGCAATCTGTATGGACTAAACTCCAATATTATTCCGAGAGCACCAACTTAAAAGTGAGACTCAATCAAGAAAGATATCAAAGAGCTTTATCTCTTTCTAAATACAATCAGTAAATCAACTAGATAGAAATCCGTGACACTGATTGATATGAAAATAACTCGGATGGTACCAAAGACCAATGTCAATGTGTCAATCAAGTTCTATCCAACAAACAAGGTCAGATTTATCAACTATGATTGAACTACGCACAACCTGTGATATTTCAATTATATAAACAAATATAATGCAAAAAAGAAATAACACAGACACCATAAATTTTGTTAACGAGGAAACCGAAAAAAAAAAAAAAAAAACGGGACCTAGTCCAGATTTGAACACCATACTGTATTAAGCCACTACAAACTCTAGCATACTAAAAGTTAACTTCGGACTGGAATGTAGTTGATCCCTAACCAAGTCTCACACCGATTAAGGTACAGTCGCATTCCTTACGCCTCTTGAATCCCAGTAGGACTCTACGCACGTGATTCCCTTAGCTGATCTCACCCACAACTAAGAGTTGCTACGACCCAAAGACGAAGACTTATAAACAAATCTGTCTCCCACAGATATGTCTATTCTGGTTTTGTTTCCGTCTTTAGATAAATCAAGGTGAACAGGAAACTCAACTAATAATCCGGTCTTATACTGGTGAAGAGCATCCTAGAAATATTAGCCACCTCATAATAACCTAACTAATTAACATAAGAAGTTATTGCGGAATCACAAGAGTCTGAGATGAAGAATTGTTGTGATTACTTTTTATATCTTACCTATCGGGGATAAATCTCGAGTAAATCTTAGAGAAGATAAAACTCAATATGATAGAAAAAGTAAGATCATAATACGCAACTACAAAGAAAATAGTTGGATCTGGCTTCACGAATCCCAAATGAAGTCTTCAAGTCGTTAACCTAATAATGGTTTTGGAAAACCTAGGTTAAAGGAGAATCGACTCTAGTTTGTAACTAGGACACACGAGAGTGTAGAGGTGTAGGACTATTCCAAGGGAAAAAAAGCTCTGCAAATTGGGCTGACTCAGGCGACAAATTCGGTGCAAATCGGTAAAATTTAATTCTCGATCTACTTCGTTTCTTATAAATTCTTTCATTAATTCAGGTGTCCTTTCTGGTTTCTCAATGATCGGTGTTCATAAATATGATGATTTTATTCATTAAATAAGTAAATATGTCGGAAATAACTGAAAATCGATCAGGTGGATCTGTTTCTTGATGTAAATAAAAAACAAATGATAATTCTAGTGTTCCTAATTTTGGTAAACCTATTCATCCTGCTTCTGTAAATCATGAAGATGAACTCATCTTTCATTCCTGGTGATGATATAGATGAAAGTTTAGAGGAATGGAAATTTAGCTTGACTGGCAGATTAGACTTTGTGAAACTAAAGTTTGAGATTGCAGAATCATCGTTAAGGAGACAATGGAGTACTTCAGGTAAAATTCAACTAATCCCTATTGGAAAAGGCTTTTTCATCATCAAATTAGAAAATGAAGCTGATATGAAGTATATTTGGGATGGTGATTGGGTGGTTGACTCTCAGAATCTTAAAATAAGGAAACGGGAACCAAATTTTAATCCAGTAACACAAAAAACATCATTGGCATATGTTTGGGTTCAAATTCCTGGTTTGAGTATAGAATATTGGAAGGAGAAAATACTATTACATATTGGGAAGGCTTTAGGGAGACCAATTAGAGTTGATGAAACAACTCTTAAAAAGGAAGTGGGTTATTGGTGGAAATGGATTTAGCTAAAGCAATTCCAAGCAAAATTTGTGTTGAATCTAAATATGGGAAGTTTGAACAGGCAGTGAATTTTCCTAATCTCCCTAAGTTTTGTTATCATTGTAAGATTGTAGGTCACTTAACTGCAGAATGCAGGAACAAAAGGAAAGAGAAAGAACAACATACAGATACTGAAGACATTCCTAAAGAACCAAAGAAAATTCGGAGAAGAGTAAGTTCAAAAGGAAAATCACAGACTACCACAGATTTTGATATATGTTTACCCACTTCTGAGACCTGTGAGCCAAGCTCACCAGTGGTACAAAATTTAGAAACTCCTAAAGAACAGATTACTAATTCAGGTAAATTTCATGTGCTACAAGAATTGAATGAACATTCATTAAATTCTCATATTGTTTGCCCTGCATTGTCAGTGGAATTTTTTTTAAATGCAGCTTCTGGGGCTCCATCTATTAATAGTGTAAGTACTGTAGTACCTCCAATTGGAAAGGGAGTTATTAATAAAAATGTTCCTAAAGTTAAACAGAAGCCACAACAATTGAGCATTGTTACAACCAGACAGTGTAAGAGAACTGCTCAGTCGAACTCGCAAGCGTTGCTATCTCAAGCTTGTTTTTCAATGTTAGTGATCAAAACTATAAGTCTTGATTTCTAGTCTACTTATAGTGATGTCTCGGACTAGGATAGATTGTGTAGTTGAGCATTAGACTTCATGGCGTTCATCAAATGAAGACGAAGAACTACTAAGGCGAGCTTGTGGAACTTCATCAACAAAAGGTATGTGGAGACTAAAACTCATCTATCACTGGAAAGTCTATTTCTACTCTATCTCCTATATTGAGACATAAGTCGTATTACTATATGGTTTTCAATTATACACATTTGAGATTTCGAGCTGAGTTTAACTCGCTTACATATTTCTCAAAATATGTGTTGGTAAGCTTTTGCTTCAACCAAGTTCATCTTATATTCTTGACGAAAGTCAAAAGATGATCATATGAAAATTGTCGAGTAACATCTTACATGGTTTGTGTGATACAATCATTTGGTGTAGACTTGGAATGTTTCGTTATGATTATTTCAATAACTTGAAAATTGCTTTGATGCTAATAGTATGTGAAAACGACTGTTGTCATCCTCTAAGAAAGTTTCAATGATTGAAATAAGAGTGTAGAACACTTAACCAACATTGGATTATAAACATGTTGTGCACTCTTGCATATATGTGATCCATGTCCGGGAACCATAGTAGCATACCCGTATGCGTACCTATTGGTTTGAAAAGTATGGGAACCTAAGTGCGGGTACCCGTATGCATACTGACGTAGATTTGTATCCGGAATTTTCTATTGGGTTTGGAGGTATGCGTACCCGTCTGCATATTGGCGAAAACCAAACTTGGTCTGGCTATTCAAGTATGCGTACCCGTTTGCTTACTTGAATGGTTAAAGTTCTAAAATCGGTTTTGTTATGAACAAATACATTTATATATTAAGGAATGCATTCTTTGCAAACCGTGGCTATAATGTTCATAATTGATTCGAGTGATCAAACCGATTTTGCTTCAATTGTGTTCTTGTATACATCTATGAGAATATAGCAATTGAACAACTCTTTAACTAGTTTCATTTGAGTCATCTGAACTAGTTATGGTTAAGATGAATAAAGTTGATATGAGAGTGTTCATATAGATAACCTCGGTTAACTACTGTTGAGACAACATGGTGTACACGTTTAGGTATGGTTACATAAACCAAAATGAGAGTACATTTCATTTTTGTATAACAAACTAAGTTCGATCTAACGGTTGAAAGATATTAGCTTGAGTCTAATCAGGATTTCATCTAACGGTGAATATTGAATGCTTTGTTACCAAGGTAACTTAGATTGCAAACCCTGATTTGAAAACTATATAAAGGAGAACTCTAGCAACTGGGAAACCTAATCCCCACACCTCCTGTGTGTTACTAGTTGCATAAGCTAGAGTCGATCTTTAACCTTAGGTTTTTCATGAAACCCTGTAGGTTAACGACTTAAAGACTTTATTGGGATTGTGAAGCCAGACCCAAATATTTTCTCTGTAGTTGCGTGTTCTGATCTTGCTGTTTTCAATCGTGATTGAGTACTAACTTCTCTAAGATTTGCTCGAGATTTATTCTCCGATAGGCAAGATAAAAAGTAGTCACAAACATCTTCGTCTCATTGTTTGCGATTCCATAATATCTTGTTCCGCTACCATATGATTAAGATTATTGTGAGGTAATTGATATTTCTAGGTTGTTCTTCGGGAATATAAGTCCGGTATATCAATTGGTTCATGTTCACCTTGATTTATCAAAAGACGGAACAAAACTCGTAGGTATTTCTGTGGGAGACAGATTTATCTATTCCTATAGACTTTTATGTGTGAGACAGATTTGTTTATCAAGTCTTCGACTTTGGGTCGTAGCAACTCTTAGTTGTGGGTAAGATCAGCTAAGGGAATCAAGTGCGTAGTATCCTGCTGGGATCAGAGGCGTAAGGAGCACGACTGTACCTTGAATTAGTGTGAGATTGATTAGGGTTCAACTACATTCCAGTCCGAAGTTCATTTGTAGTAGGCTAGTGTCTATAGCGGCTTAATACAGTGTGGTGTTCAAATCTGGACTAGGACCCGGGGTTTTTCTGCATTTGCGGTTTCCTCGTTAACAAAACTTATGGTGTCTATGTTATTTCTTTTCCGCATTATATTTTGTTATATAATTGAAATATCACAGGTTGTGCATTGAATCGATCAATTGGGAAATACAACCTTTGGTTGTTGATTGGAATTGATTGATCCTTGAACATCGGTCTTTGGTACCGTTCAAGTTACTTCTCGTATATTATATCAGGTTCGCAAATTTTTATTTGCTGATTGCAGATTGAATTGAGAGATAGAGATATAAAACTCTTTGATATACTTTTATCTAGATTGAGTCTACTGTCTAGTTGATTCTCTTGAAAGTATATTGGAGTTTGTCTATTCATATTGCCAAACGAAATATTGGGTGTGGTTGTTAGACCCCCGCTTTTTCAATTGGTATCAGAGCAGGCAAACACATTTAAGACCTAATAAGTATGTGTTTGTAGCGATTTGAATATGGACAGAAGTGCTATCTCTATAAACGTACCACCAGTCTTCGATGGCTCAAATTACTTGTGAAGGAAAATGGCTATGCGCGCCTTTCTTCAAGCGCGTGATTTTCAATCATGGTTTTATGTGCTTAATGGCTATGATCCTCCGGTTGTTTTAGAAGGCGATGCAACTGTTCCAAAGAATATTGGTGCATATGAACCTGCCGAGATTCTCGCTGCAAAGCAAAATTCTGACGGGTTAAATGTTATCATTCATGCCATTACCCCAGATCTTCAGCAACATGTGACTATGTGCACTCGGTCTAAAGATGCTTGGGATATCTTAGAAACCATATTTAAAGGGAATACTTGTGAAAAGGAAGCTAGGCTGCAAAACCTAAATTATGATTGGGAAAACCTTTGTATGGCAGATGAAGATTCATTTGATGAGTTTAATCACAAAGTGTCTGAAATTATTAATGCATCTTGTGCACTGGGTAAGGCTATTCCTGAAAAGGACATTGTAATGAAAATTCTCAGATCGCTGCCATCCAGATACGATTCTAAGAAGCATGCCATCGTTGAAGGAAATAACCTTGCAACTCTTTCCAAAAATACTCTCGTTGGAAAGCTAAAGATTTTCGATCTTAAACTATGTCAAAGAGAAAAACGTCACTTGCTAGCCAACTCTGTTGCTGCATCTGATAAAAAGTCTCGACATCCTAAACTGATTTATGCAAGAGATGAGGATTGCTGTAAGTTTACTCTTTCACTGTTTATACAACAGTTAAAGAAAACTCTCAGACAGAGTAAAAGAAAGTCTCAAAAGAACGATCACTCAATCAAAAAAAGGGATGGAATAGTTCAGAAAAACTTTGTCAATGAAACTTGTTCCAAGTGCTATAGAAGTGTCCATGATACTTCCAAATGTTCTGATGAGAAATTTAGTGAGTTAACTAAAGCATGGATGGATACTCTTGACTACAGTCCTGAGGAAAACATCTGTGAAGGTTCTCTTAACTTCCTTGCTGATAATCACTCTTGTCCTCCTAACAATCCCGATTATTCCATGATATACAATATTACTTCTCCAGAAGTATTTCAACTGGAAAAGGAAAAATTAATTAAAAAGATTGATGATCTGGAATGTCAACTACGGATTTTAAGACAAGAAATTGTTGTCTCTCGCAATTGTAATCCTCCTAAGATACATCGAACCACTTCGATTAATTCTTCTAGGCTTTTTCAGCAAGTTATTCCTGAATCTATATCATTCTCAAGTCTTTTTGATGATATAGAAAAATACAAGGACATACCAAATGATTTGGTTCTCTTTTGTAGAAATCAGGATCATCTAGATACAATATACAAAGCATCAAGAAAATCTCTCATCTGCTAAACCTTGTTTTCAGAAGATGAAAAGGAAATCTCCGAAGAAACCTTCTCTTTCAAAAGAGATTTCTAAAATCATTCATAGTTTACGAAAATCAACAGACAAGGTATTCAAAACTATGCTAAAAGGAAATAATGATACACATAATTCTTCTTTCTTAGAAACAAGACAGAAACAAGAAATAACATATACTTCTTCTCCTCATAAGAAACCGCCCAGTCCTGCTTTGGATTGGAGATGTCACAATCTGTAACAAGGTTTAAGATGGTTCTTGTTGTTTTTTCTCTTGAACAAGAACCATAATCTTCAAAAGGGTTGTGAGGAAATATTTGTGTTGATTCTCTAATTTTTTTATGTTCGTCATTTGGTTCCTTTTTGAGGTAACAACTTTTCCTTGTAAGACTTTTTCTTGGGGATAACCAAATTCTGTTAGGGTTTTGGTCAAAGGTCTTTTTGGAAATTCATTCCCTTTCTTCCCTTTTTTTTAAGTTGAAGATTTCTCCTAAGTGAGAGCATTTCATTAATCTCTTCTATCATGTCCTCATCAAGTCTTTCAAGCAAATAAAGTGATGTTTGGACTATTCTTTTTCCCTCTAAGAAGATTCGTTTTGATTCTTCTGATAGTGAGATGTGCTTTGACAAATGTGATTCCTCTCTTAATGGGAATCCCTCTGTCTCCCCTTTTGATAAGCTCTCTTTAACCATGAATCTCGTCTTGGAACAAGTGAGTGCCCTGAAGAGTGAACTTGAATCTTCTTCCAAAAGACTTGAAGAAAAGATGGATAATCTTGAATCCAGGATTGATCTAATCGAAGATGAGCTTGACGAATATAGGGAATACGAGAAGAGAATTCAAAGTAAGTGAAATGTTTTATGAAAGTTGTTTCTTTTTAATAAATATCTAGGAAACTTCTTATGAGAATTTATTCTTGTGTTTTAAGAAGGAAACTAGGGTTTGGAATAGCCATTATTGTGAGTACACATAGCTATTGCCAACGTTTTTCCATCTTGCAATGTTTTTAGATATATTTATTTAAATTCTAAAGTTTATTTGGAAGATGATTTTTGCAGTATTAATCTTTATGGTTTTATATATTGCAAATTGTTATGGGATATGTTTTTTACGTCCGTGAACCTTGACTGTCACATACTTGTTCAAAAGTTAACTCTATTATATGTCGGCATGAAAGTATTGATAAAAGATAGAATAAACTTTTGACTACAAAAGTTACGCCTTTTATGTCATTAAGCAAATATTGATGGAAGAAAGGATGAACTTTTGTTTACAAAGATTAAGTCTATTATGTGTCATTGTGCAAATAGTAATGAAAAATAGAATGAATCTTTGATTATTCTGCAGTATTGGTCCTTCCCTAATCCACATCTTTGTGTATATACTGTGTTGCTCCGTAAGTTCTCTTATGTTGAGCATGGCCAATTGAATTGATCAGTTTCCTTGTGGTTAATTCAATTGTGTTTTTGGATACAAATTCATGTTTTCATGTGATTTGTTAATGTCCAAAGAAATCCTTATTTTCTTGTGAAAGTAAGGTCGCTCTGGTTGTTCTTTCGGGAATGACATTTTATGGGGGAGAGTTCTTAATTGAACTTGTGCTTAATTGCCAAATATTTGTGGGGAGTGCGGCTGTGGAATATTGTAGGGGTTATCTTGTATCTTTATTGAAAAAGAGGGGGTCTAACAACCACACCTAATATTTTGTTTGGAAATCTGAATAGACAAACTCCAATATACTTTCAAGAGAATCAACTAGACAGTTAGACTCAATCTAGAAAAAAGTATATCAAATAGTTTTGTATCTCTATCTCTCAATTCAATCCGCAATAAGCAAATAGGAATTTGCGAGCCCGATTGAATATAAGAGAAATAACTTGAACGGTACCAAAGACCAATGTTCAAGGATCAATCAATTTCAATCAACAACCAAAGGTTGGATTTCCAATTGATCAATTCAACGCACAACCTGTGATATTTCAATTATATAACAAAATATAATGCGGAAAAGAAATAACACAGATACCAGAATTTTGTTAACGAGAAAAACCGCAAATGCAGAAAAATCCCGGGACCTAGTCCAGTTTTGTACACCACATTGTATAAAGCCGTCACAGACACTAGCCTACTACCAATGAACTTTGGACTGGACTGTAGTTGAACCCTAATCAATCTCACACTGATTCAAGGTATAGTTGTGCTCTTTACGTCTCTGATCCCAGCAGGATACTACGCACTTGATTCCCTTAGCTGATCTCACCCACAACAAAGAGTTGCTACGAACCAAAGTCGAAGACTTGATAAACAAATCTGTCTCACACAGAAAAGTCTATAGGAATAGATAAATCTGTTTCCCACAGAAATACCTACGAGTTTTGTTTCGTCTTTTGATAAATCAAGGTGAACAGGAACTAATTGATAACCCGGACTTATATTCCCGAAGAACAACCTAGAAATATCAATCACCTCACAATAATCTTAATCGTATGGTAGCGAAACAAGATATTATGGAATCACAAACGATGAGACGAAGATGTTTGTGATTACTTTTTATCTTGCCTATCGGAGAATCAATCTTAAAGAAGATAGTACTCAAACACGATAGAAACATCAAGATCAGATCACGCAACTACAGAGAAAACAGTTGGGTCTGGCTTCACAATCCCAATGAAGTCTTTAAGTCGTTAACCTACAGGGTATCGTGAAAAACCTACGGTTAAAGGAGAATCGACTCTAGCTTATACAACTAGTATCACACATGAGGTGTGGTGATTAGTTTTCCCAGTTGCTAGAGTTCTCCTTTATATAGTTTTCAAATCAGGGTTTGCAATCTAAGTTACCTTGGTAACAAAGCATTCAATATTCACCGTTAGATGAAAACCTGGTTAGATTCAAGCTAATATCTTTCAACCGTTAGATCGAACTTAGCTTGTTATACACAAATGAAATATACCCTCATTTAGGTTTAGTAACCGTACCTAAACGTGTACACCATGTTGGCTCAACCATAGTTAACCGAGGTTAGCTATATGAACACTCTCATATCAACCTTATTCATCTTAACCATAACTAGTTCAAATGACTCAAATGAAACTTTTTAAAGAGTTGTTCAATTGCTATATTCTCATAGAAGTATACAAGAACACAATTGAAGAAAAATCGGTTTGATTCACTCGAATCAATTTATGAACATTATAGCCACAGTTTGCAAAGAATGCATTCCTTAATATATAAATGTATTAATTCATGAGCCAACGATTTTATAACTTTAACCACTCAAGTATGCAAACGGGTACGCATACTTAGTATACTTCCAAATCCCAGTAGAAATTCTCGGACCTATACCTTACGCAAGTATGGTACCGGTATGTGTACTTGGTACATGGAATTTCACAACTACAAGTACGCATACAGGTATGCATACTTTAGTTCCGGTCATGGATCACATACATGCAAGAATGCACACTATGTTTATAATCCAATGATGGTTAAGTATTCTAAACTCTTATTTCAATCATTGAAACTTTCTTAGAGGATGACAATAGCCGTTTTCACACACTTGTAGCATCAAAGCAATTTTCAAGTTATTGAAATAATCATAACGAAACATTCCAAGTCTACACCAAATGATTGTATCACAAACCATGTAAGATGTTACTCAGAGATTTTCACATGATCATCTTTTGACTTTTGTCAAGAATATAAGATAAACTTTGTTGAAGCGAAAGCTTACCAACACATATTAGAAATATGTAAGCGAGTTAAACTCAGCTCGAAATCTCAAATGTATATAATCGACAACTATATAGTAATACGACTTTTGTCTCAATATAGGAGAGAGTAGAAATAGACTTTCCAAGTGATAGATGAGTTTTAGTCTCCATATACCTTTTGTTGATGAAGTTCCACAAGCTCGACTTAGTAGTTCTTCGTATTCAATTGATGAACGTCGTGAAGTCTAATGCTCAACTACACAATCTATCCTAGTCCGAGACATCACTATAAGTAGACTAGAAATCAAGCTTGAGATAGCAACACTTGCGAGTTCGACCGAGCAGTGCTCTAACAATCTCCCCCTTTGTCAATTTTACTGACAAAACTATTAATACATATGGATTACAAAATAAATAAACTTTGTAGCTTCTCATCCAAATGCTTGATCTCCTTGGTTCTTCACATTACTCGAAATCTTCGTCACTTCTAAGTACTCCAGTGATTCTGAATGTGTTCAACTCAGCATCATAGTTGTTGAAGATCCGTAGCTATAACAATGATAAAATAGTTGCTCTCAATCATTGTTATACAGTGTCATAGTATCATTATACAACATCAAAGTCCAATTGTATCACAACTTTGACAACAATACTATAGTGATATGTATCACTCCCCCTTAGTCGATACTTCATCTCAACATGAAAACCACTCCCCCTTACATAATGATCCGTAAACCATATGTATTTGTAGTGTGAACTACACATTAATTCTCCCCCTTTTTGTCAATATAAATTGGCAAAGGTACGAAAACTAGTGGGTTCCTCATGAGATTTTCATAGAGATACTTCATGACCAAAAGAGAACAACATACCAACTTGTGTAGATGCCATCAAATAGCCGAAACTAAATGCATTCATCAAGGAGTTTATAAAGATACAAGATAACCCCTACAATATTCCACAGCCGCACTCCCCACAAAGATTTGGCAATTAAGCACAAGTTTAATTAAGAACTCTCCCCCATAAAATGTCATTCCCGAAAGAACAACAAGAGCGACCTTACTTTTATAAGAAAAGAAGGATTTCTTTGGATATTAAAAATCACATAAGAATATGAATTTGTATCCAAAAATCTCAATTGAATTAACCACAAGGAAAATGATCAATTCAATTGGTCATGCTCAACATAAGAGAACTTACAGAGCAACACAGTATATGCACAAAGATGTGGATCAGGATAAGACCAATACTGTGGAATAATCAAAGATTCATTCTATTTTTCATCACTATTTGCACAATGACATATAATAGACTTTATCTTTGTAAACAAAAGTTCATCCTTTCTTCCATCAATATTTTCATAATGACATAAAAGGCTTAACTTTTGTAGTCAAAAGTTCATTCTATCTTTTATCAATACTTTCATACCGACACATAATAGAGTTAACTTTTGAACAAGTATGGGACAGTCAAGGTTCACGGACGTAAACAACATATCCCGTAACAATTTGCTATATATAAAATCATAAAGATTAATACTGCAAAAATCATCTTCCAAATACACTTTAGAATTTAAACAAATAAATCTAAAAACATTGAAAGATGAAAACGTTGGCAATAACTATGTGTACTCACAATAATGGTTATTCCAAACCCTAGTTATCCTTCTTCAAAACACAAGAATAAATTGTCATAAGAAGTTTCCTAGACATTGTAGAGCTTTCTCAGGGCATCTACTGAGAATTCCTTCTCATTATTGAAAAACCCATTGACAATGGGATCATTCAATTCCTCTAGATCTTCAGAGATATCAGTTAACTCACTAAGTTCTCTTTTCAGTTCACTCAGAGTGTTCTTTGTTAGAGACAACATTTGTTCATAGTGAGATATTTCTTTCAAAGATGAAATGGTTTGAGTTTTTAAATCATTTATTTTTCTGATGAAATCTTTCACCATAGCCCTGAAGTTATTATCATAATGACAAACAGACAAAAGGCAGTTAGAGGAGGAACCTGAATCACTAACCGTAGCCTTCACCTTTCTCTTTCTTGAGGACATGATTCCTTCACATAGATACACATTGACGGCTTCTACTGCATCTCTTTTTGTAGTTCCTCTAGTTATAGGTGCCATGAGACTGTATCTTTCAGAAGAAAAAAAAGTGAAGTACAATTCTGATCACAAATGAAAATAAATAGACTTATTTGGAAAACTAACCCTAAAGAAACTTTGAAAAAGTCTCCACGGTTTACGTTCCATTATCTATCTTAACAACAAAATATTCACTTGCTCAAAATAACTTTTTAGTCATAAATGGGATAACGAGAAATAACCAACATAATTTACAGGACTTGAGCAACCTTGATGTGATCCTTATTCCAAGTCAACAAAAAGGATTCATCACATTACTATGATTACATAGTAATGGAGTGAACAAAATGTTCACTTCTTATGTCACAAGATGACATATCAAGGCTTGTTGGATAACCAGACTTACCTCGTATGACTCTAATTCTTTTAGACATCTTCTTGTTGTACTCAGACATTTGGTGGTTCTCTAGAGTCAGACTCATCCTTTGCATGTAATTTTGAAGTTTGGAAACTCTTTTGTTGTTTCTATTGAATTTCCAACACTTACTTTGAACATGACTTGCACTTGCACAAAAAGAGCAAAACAGAGAGGAGTTTTTGCTTTGTAGAGATGACTCCCGTTTATCACAACTTACAGAATCAGTTGTTCCAGTACTGGCCGGAACAAATGAGTTGGTTGTGCTCATAGTCTTATTTTTGAACCCTAAACCTTTTGTGTTTCCAAAAGCCTTTTGACCAAATAACATTGCTGGAATTTTGTCGGAGCTTCCTGTCAACCTTTGCAGGTCACACTTGAGAGAATTAATCTATTTTTCTTTCAGAGATAGGGTTCTGGTGAATTGATCATTAAGACAGTCAATCTCAAGAGATTTAACTTGAAGTGATGATTCAAGTTTCTCCAACAAAACTTTTAGTTGAAGATTTTCCTAGTGAATTTCTTCACTTTTATCCAAGAAATCTAGAATCTCAGTGTCAGACTCACATTCCGAACCAGAATTTGAGTTAATGGAGACTTCTGCCGAGAGGGTTGACAATCCTGAACATACTTTGATACACTGAGATATTTCTTCTTGAACTGAATTATCAGAGAGAGAAGATAGTCTCTCGGATCTCTTGCTTTTCTTCACAATATCCTTGATCTTTTGTGTAATCAGTGATATGTTAGGATTAGATTAATTAAAACAACACTCATCATCCCATGACAAGTTATAAGCTCCTCTTGTAATGGTCACAGCATTGAACGCAAACGTTCTGACTGTATTCTGATCATGATCAAGTAATTTTATCTTTCCAACAAGAGAATTTCTGGAAAGAGTATCAAGGTTATTTCCCTCAACGATGGCATGCTTCTTAGAATCGTATCTAGATGGCAGCGATCTGAGAATTTTCATCACAATGTCCTTTTCAGGAATAGCCTTACCCAGTGCACAAGATGCATTAATAATTTCAGACACTTTGTGATTAAACTCATCAAATGAATCTTCATCTGCCATACAAAGGTTTTCCCAATCATAATTTAGGTTTTGCAGACTAGCTTCCTTTTCACAAGTATTCCCTTTAAATACGGTTTCTAAGATATCCCAAGCATCTTTAGACCGAGTGCACATAGTCACATGTTGCTGAAGATCTGGGGTAATGGCATGAATGATAACATTTAACCCGTCAGAATTTTTCTTTGCAGCGAGAATCTCGGCAGGTTCGTATGCACCAATATCCCTTGGAATAGTTGCATCGCCTTTTGCAACAACCGGAGGATTATAGCCATTAACTACTATTGATGGTGGTTTTTAGTTCAGGGCTATAATTGTAAAACCCTGTATTTAATGTGTTAGAGCATAGCTCGGTTGAACCCACCAAGCATTGGTATGTCAAGTTTGGTTGTCATATTTTAGTGAACCAAAACTCATTTAAAGAGTCGCTTGATTATTTACTAGAGTCAACTTCGTATAAGCTAGCTAGAAAGTTACTAGGATATAAGACTTACAAGTATTACGTGAAGACTTGAAGAATGTGAAGAAGTAAAGAACTACAACGAAGACATCATCCTTCCACTTAAGGTTAGTAATATTTGACTTGAACTGTTTCATTCCTAACGTATCTTTCAAATCGTGCATATTGAAAACATAACTGCGAAGCTGTGAATGATTATACTCTAGTTAGACATAGTATTAAGGAATTACAATACGAAGTATAACATCTATCTTTTGAACTTCGTATATAAGACATCGACATAATCGTATGAATGCTATTGTGATTATATATGGGTATGGATGAAGATTTCGTCCTAGAAAACAATGTTTTACATTCGTTTAAAGGAAGTAAATTCATAAACTTGTTTTGTGAATCGAAGGGGAAATCGCTAGGCTTATTGGTATTGTTATTCATTGCAAATCTTTTGAATTACCAATATGTGTGTTTAGTATAACCGTTCATAACTTGTTTATGTATCTTAGTAAAACTATTCACAAGGCCTGACTTTTGTATTGGTATGACTTTTATTAGTGAAACCGATCTTAAGTAATCACCTGAGATTGTAAGATCGATATCTTGAAATTGGTGTGACTAAATACTAACCATTGGGTAACCGATCCTTGTAAAAAGTGTGACCGATCACAAGAGAGTGTGTAATCGATCCTTGTAAGAGGTTTAACAAGTTTTAGTAAGTTGGTGTAACCAATCCTATAACTTGGTCAACCGATCACAAGTTTTACCATAAGAAGTGGTAACCGATCCTAGTACTTAGTTAGCCATTTTATGGTAACTAGTGTAATCGATCCTAGTACCCACTTGGAGGTAGAACCGAAACTTTATGTTGAGGTAGAACCGTGAAACCCATTAATGGTGATTTGATAGGATAATCAATCACATAGTTCTTGGAAGTCAGATGAACCAATTCTAAACTTGTTTGGAAGTGTGGCAAATCGGTTCTAAGATTTTAAATATGAAAAAGGATTTACAAAGTAAAGATGACGACATACTTTGAACATGTGCAGTAACTCTTATCTTTGATTGTTCAAAGATATTCCTTAATAGCTAAAGGAGAATCCCGGATCGAAATAAATTGAGAATCTTTTAATTAAGGTTTTTAGTTTTATATGCTTTTAATTTCCAGCAATTAAAATGCATATCTTTAGAAAATAAAAATTAGTAATGTGCATTTACTAGTTGGAGATTTTTAAAGAGATTTCGGTCAATATTTGGACAGAGCATTTCCAGGAATTATGAAAACCGAATTTGGAAATATATTGCATATCTTGAGAATATTTTCGGTTTTGGAAATTCCTTGGTGTCCAAGCTTCCTTGTCTATAAATACTGAAGTTTGTATTTCTAGCAAACTAATCCTCAGAGCCAGCAAAACTACCTAGTTGTGTTGTTACTGGTGGATCCGCCTATTCGGAGAGGAAAGTAACCTAATTAGGCGAAATCTCTTACGGCCGCTCAGTTTAAAGGCTTCTTTGGGATTGAGAAGCTCTATTAGTACCGTTGGTGGGAAACTAGATAATTGCAATTTATTATTAGTTTTCGATTGATTTGATTAACTAACGGTTGTTGAACTTTTATTGCACATAGTTTGTTTATGCTTGAGAATCTTCTCTTCTGATATAAGATTCACTCAAACTAGATCGAAGTTTCGACGGGAGATCTTTAGACTGTTTGTAGATCTAAAGACGTCTTGTGATAATCCATTGTTAACAGACTCCATTCTGTGTGTGATTGATCACAAGAGATTCAAGTTGTTTGTGTGCAGGTGTTTATTGAAGATCTAAGAATATTTGAAGACAAAAAAGATATTTGGGTTCATAATCTTTGGTGTGCACAAAACTTGTTTCGGCTGGAAAGGGATCCAACTATAATCGGTTTATCTCTATGATAGATTGGATTGATTAGTTGAGTAGATAGGCATCAATACAATTCTTTGTGATTCAAAGTATTGATTGCAAATTCTAAACAATTACTTTGGTAGTTGTTATTGGATAGATCTAAGAACCTGAAAAAGGAGTTTATTGGGATAAACGGAAGAGCCTTTTGTCAAACTCATATCACGTTGTTTGAAAAGAGTTGTTACCGAACAGATTTGTTATTCCTTTACTGTTTGGAATACGAACCAAAGGAATTGTTCCAAGTGCGTGACTTATTGCAAGTTGGAGGCGCAGGGATACTGATGGAACTAGGTGAACTATAGGTTTAGTTGCTTGGTCTCAACTATACGAAGTTGGTTTGATTTTGTATAGCGGCTTAATTCTGAGAGTATTCAATTCTGGACTAGGTCCCGGGGTTTTTCTGCATTTGCGGTTTCCTCGTTAACAAAATCTTGCCGTGTCTTTTACTTTTCTATTTCCGCAATTATAATTGTTTTATTATAATTAGAAGTAAAATACACAAACGTTAATTCCTATCTACTTGATAACAATCCTATAGTGTTTGGTTAAGTCCGAACCTATTATCAAGTAAACATACTTCGTTGTTGTATTGTCTTGATATTGTATCCATAGTAAATCACACAAGTTATCTTGTTGTCGTATTGTCTCGATCTCGTATCCATAGACGATCACACGAAGTGTGAACCGATTAGTTGTATTGTCTCGAATCAGTCCATAGACAATCACTTTCGGAGAAAGGACTTATAGGTGAAAAAGTTTTAGATTGAGGTATATTTGGGTACCCTCGTCTTTTCAATTGGTATCAGAGCAGGCAAACACAAAAAGATCTAACAATCTGTGTTTGGTGCGATCCAACCTATAAGAATCGAAAGAGTATGAATACTCAAATGTTTAAGATGTTACTACTTCGTTGACTCATGATCCTGAAGTTGTGAAAACATCTGTGTCAATCTCTGATGGAAAAGAAGATAGTGATAAAGAGTTGGTAAAACTCCTAAAGCATATAAGATCTCTGTCTTCACGGATGTTGATATTAAAGACAGAATCTAATCTTGTTAAGAATGAGATCAGAGAAAAAGACATTCAACTAAATGCTCTAGCCAAAGAGAATATGGATCTCACTGTCAAACTAGAAGCCATTGGTAAATCTCTTACACTTGATCAAGAGACTCATCCTATGACTCTGACTAATGATGTTGTTGTAATTTCTTCTGATAATGTGGAAACTAAAAGTCCTTGCTTGACTTTTACAAACTGTGATAAAACTGGTTAGTCACATCTGAAACAGATCAAGATGATGGTAGTTTGCCTAACTACATCAAGTCAAAAGAGGATGAGAAACCACCTTCTACATCTACTGATGATCAGACGAAATCTTGTCCAAAGGAAACTTTGAACCGATTCCGTGAGCGTGATCTTAAGGAATACAACTTTCAGTCACTTGACAGGAAACTTATACTTCTTCAAAATACGGTGGTAAAAATATTGAAGGAAGTTTCTTGTCTTAAAAAACTGAAAGATCATTCCTCAGTAGAAAGACAGAATATACCACAACCCGACAAGGTCAACTCAAAAGAATTAGAAGAAAGAGTTGATAATCACTTCTGGAAAAAGGTTACTCCTTATCCACATCGAAACAATTCTTGTTTTGATGAATAACGACTCCAGAAGAAAGGGAAAGAGAGAATCTCTGCCAAAAGAAACAATCAGGAACTTCCGATAATTGTTTCAGATAATCATGCTGATGTGCATCATAAGGAAATCCTTAGAATGAGAAAATCTTATGAAAATCTCATTGACAGAATTAAGAGAGATTTATCTATCTCTGAAAATTCTCACATCAGTACATCTTCTCCACATGATCATATCTCTAGAGTTAGAAAAGATCATTATCCTGGGAGAAAATATTTTGGGAAGAAATTCCCAAAGAGAAACATGAACCATGTTTCTGATATACAAAGTAAGCTAGAAAAAGCTTACTCCGATACAACCTAGTTATATGGATATTGTGCAAACCCATCCTATTCGTGCTCATAGTTTTAGATGGTAAAAGCACAATAAAACGAGAGCACATTTTTGTGTGTGTTTGTTTATCAGAAAAATCTGTGACATTTTATGGATGACTGCGAATCCATGTCTGTCTAAAAATTGTTCATGTTTAACATGATCTTCCAAAAATAGGTTTTATTTAGAATTTTCGAATTTTAATAAACCTTCCAGCATGAGAAGTTCGGACAAAGGAAATATAATATATTCTTTTATATTTTCGGAATTTCCTGATATTTTTGGTCAAAAAGTTGTCTCTTCTTAAAGAGAAACTATCTCTTGCTTGTATTCAGAAACCCTGATCAATCCCTGTTTAAATAACCGAGCATGCCTCTAGTAACTTGCAGTATCTCAAAGGCTAATAAGGAGGAAGCTCAAAAGGTTAAGGATTGTCAAGGAATCAATACAGAAAGGAAGAACAAAAACATATCAAAAATCATGTCTGATTATGATTCTGATAGCTCTGTTGGATCACAAGATGAGTCATGTCTTTTGGCTTACAATTTACAAGATCCAACTGAAACCAAGTGGATTTCTTCTGATAGTATGATTCACTATATCCAAGGTTTTGAAGAACTGAGAACCAATCTCATTATGACCGTTCAGCATCAAGATTGGCTCATAGAAAGAATTGACCAAACAAGAGGTGTTCTTGCTGAGCTCAAAGTTCTAGTTGAAGAACTTGAAAAACAGGAAGTGGTTGCAGACAAGTCTCTTGAGACACGCTTCAAAAGTTTGAGCACTGAAGAAACCTCAGTGAACAACAAGAGCACCACTAGAGATTAAGTTATATGATGTGATACTTAATCCAGAAAAATAGACATCAGTTTTTGATTTATTTCAATAATTGTATAAGGTCTATTATGAATAAAACTATCTTATTTATGAATAAAATTATTATTTTATAATTTTTCTTATGATAGTTTTCGATTACATAGCCTGTGCTTGAATGCTTTATTTTATTGCTATGTATGTTTATGGGATGTTTGATTTCGGTTTTCATGACCTTAATATTCGATCTCATATTGTGTGAACCCTTATGGTTTGGGTGACTTTTTGATTTAGCGGGATTGAGTTCTAGCCCATGTTGGTAGGCTTTATCAAAGGATCATGAGGGGTTTGTTTGAAACAATATGTGAAAAAGTCACAATGTTGAATCGTTTTAGTTTAACATAAAAGCATATGTGTTTCGGGGTTTCAACTTTTGCATTGCAATAGTTAAAACCAGTTTTCAACCTTTCTCTGGTAAAGGTTGCTCTTTGTTGTTGTTCTTTTGTCTTGCGAGAGGATGACAACACAACGGGGGAGAGTTCTATCTTGAACTGACACTTAATGTCATATCTTAAGGGGAGAAGAGGATGCGGAACTTGAGGTAACGACTTTGTTAGTTAATCGTTTTCCTGTTTAAGAAAAGCCTGATTTTATTGCATATATTTATTTCTTTTGCTTAACAAAATTTCGGTACAATTTATGTTTATTCCATTATTTGTGTATGGATGTGTGTGTGATTCAATTGTTTCCGGTTAATAAAAACTATTGTTATCCTGCTTTATTGTTTGGTATCAATTGTTTAGGCTTACAAAATTTCGGTGCAATTGCGGTGCTATAATGTCTATGTTTGTTTCAATTGCTTCCGGTTGAGGTAAATGATTATACAAGTTGATTTATTTGGTTTGTATGAATTGTTTATGGCTTAACAAAAGAGTTTTCGGGATCAATTGTTTAGTCCAATTGGATTCCGGATAAGAGAAACTAAGTTAATTCTGATCTTAGTTAGACTTATCAAAGTGGAGGTTTCGGTTATTCAAGTCTAATTGAATGCCTTAACAAGAAAGGCTAGTTAACTAACCTAGTACTTGTCTTGTTTAAAAGTGAAAGGTCTAAGTTATTGATGAGAATAATTAGAGCCTAATGAGAAAAATAGAGTTAATTCTGATCTTTATTTTGGTCTTATCGAACAAGCGATTGTATTTGTACAATCGGTTTAGCAAAGGAACTAAGATGTTAGTCAATTTTTAATTTGCTAAAATATTAGGGAAAATTGCTTCGGGCAATTGTTTCCTTGGTAACATATCAAAACAAAATTACTTTGTAGTTTCGGTTTTGATATTGGTTATCAAAAATGGTGTGTGGAACCCTCGTGCTTAACTCTTATAGGTTGCAAGTCTCTTTGTAAGATTTGTAAGATCCTTTCAGTTTGTCCTTTATTTGCTCGTACCTTTGTCATTTTGTGATAAAAAGGGGGAGAAATATATGGAGTAAACAAGTGATTTGATATTGATTTGGTATCACTAAGGGAAAGGATAATGGTGCTTAAACGTTATATCTAACGAAAGAGTAAAGCATAGACTAAGGGGGAGTAGCATATCATATTGATACTTGTGGTTATCTTAACCACAAAGGGAATAACAAAGACGTGCGGATTGAAAATCTACCTATCTTACCTTTAGGGGGAGTATTAGCTTTGTTATTATAATGTCAACAGCGGCATTTAAAGGATTGAATGTATATAGGTTATTGTGCTATTGAAACTTGGAATCAAGCGTATGTGTAATGAATTCTTGTAATTTGTTTATCCATATGATGTAAGAGTTTTGTCACTAAAATTGACAAAGGAGGAGATTGTTAGAGCATAGCTCGGTTGAACCCACCAAGCATTGGTATGTCAAGTTTGGTTGTCATATTTTAGTGAACCAAAACCCATTTAAAGAGTCGCTTGATTATTTACAAGAGTCAACTTCGTATAGGTTAGCTAGAAAGTTACTAGGATATGAGACTTACAAGTATTACGTGAAGACTTGAAGAATGTGAAGAAGTAAAGAACTACAACGACGACATCATCCTTCCACTTGAGGTTAGTAATATTTGACTTGAACTGTTTCATTCCTAATGTATCTTTCAAGTCGTGCATATTGAAAGTATAACTGCAAAGCTGTGAATGATTATACTCTAGTTAGACATAGTATTAAGGAATTACAATACGAAGTATAACGTCTATCTTTCTGCAAAGGGACTGAGCCATTTAAAAGTAATGAGTGCCCAGGCCTCTCTACTTACACATGTATTGAGCAATTCAGTATATTTATATGAAATTTATTCAGAATGGTGCATGTAGCAACAATCCTGAACATTCTACAAATTTTATTAATCTCTCGCCTGCATTATTCATTAATGCATGGCTTATCGAATATTTTTCCTATGCTATGTTCCCCGGCTGAACCCTTAACATTGGTATGATATGACAATTAGTGTTCACTTGCAACTGAGTAGCATGAGTTTCCCGAAGTATCAAGATTAAGGTCTGCATGAAAATACTCA